>JAODKC010000117.1:17421253-17431374 GCA_026777985.1 Mormyrops attenuatus | reverse complement strand
ATCGTGATTAATCGAAATTAATCCACAGCAACCCTGTGATTAATCTGATTAAAATTTTTAATCGTTTGACAGCACTAGTTTTTTTTTAATGTTGTGTTTTCTTAAATGTTGTTGTGTTTTGACCTTCAGGGCCACCGTAAAATAGCCAATAGTAGTCAATATTCAAAAAAACAATCAAAGGAGCGGAGACATTAGCTACTGTTCCCGCCTCCAAAGTGTCAAAATTCATCCTGTCCAGCTCGCGAGTGCTGTGCAGACGCGAGCGTGTAGAGGTGCAGGTTTTCAGCTCGCGAGCTCTCATGCGCGCGTGCTTCTACTTTTAATTGGCACTAATGTAACGCCAAGCGAGCGAGCGCGTAGAGGATGGGTTTTCTGCTCGCGAGCACATACGCGCGTGTGGTTTTTATGCGCGCGAGTTTTGGCACTAATTAAACGCCATACTCTTTAATCACCACAGATAGAATGCCATTTCCTTCCATTATATTGGAGAGAAGCCCGACATTTCTATGGCCGATATGTGCAAAACTAGGTAACTCCCAGCAGAACAACCTAGATAGATAGCACTTAAGTCGCTCTAAAACATATCTTTTTTCATTTTTGGGGCAATCTTCATCTTTAAATCACGATGACGCAGTGATTAGCACTGTAACCTCATACATCTGGGACCAGAGTTCTTCTCTCCGCCCTGGCTCCGTGTGAAGAGTTCGCATGTGCAGATGGTGTAGGCCAGGGGTGTCAAACTGCAGTCCTGGAGGGCCGGAGCCTTTTGTAGCTTAGTTCTTTCCCTGTTCCACCACAAATGATTCAGCTCAACAGCTATGTGGTAATTAGCACAAGAAGTTGAATCCGGTGTGTTAAACGAGAGGAAACCAAAAAATGTGCAGGGCTCTGGCCCCCCAGGACTGGAGTCTGACACCTGTGGTGTAGGCGAAGAGAAGAATTTCAGTGTACCTATATCGTACTTGTGCAAAAGACAAATAAAAGATTTATCATTTATTTTTTATCAGCCGCGTTGAGTCACAAGACAAATAACATAAACGCAAGACAATAACATATATACATATATATATATATATAGAGAGAGAGTTGTCCATAAACATTCCTTAAAAACTGCTAAACGATTAAGCGACATAATGCCGCCTGGCCAATTTCTTCTCTTTTTTGTTTTAATTTTGTATTTCTTCTGTCAACACTTCAGACACCTTCCACGTTTCTCGTTGGTTTAGCCTTCGGGCATTTCATTGGGCACACCTCTAAAATTTAGCTTTACCATTGGTCGATAACTAGCGTTCCATAACGGAGGCGGAACCCCAATTTGTTTTGTGATTGGCGAAAATTGCTTTCGCTCACCTGCCGTATCTGTGTACTGAGGTCTCAGCTGATATGGAACCAGCTAATACACCAATCAGATGTGAGCCGTGAGGGTGGCGTGCTCAGCAAGCATGTTGTTCCGCCTGGCGTCGGATGAAGGAGGTTGCTATATGACTTTCTCAGACGTGTCTCAAGCGATATCAGCATGCTTAGCAAGGCACAGTTCCCCGACTTACAGCTCTCCTTAGTATGTGGTTAATGTTTAATTGTTTTAATTTTTTCAGAACGAATAACAGCTATACTCAGTTGATTTTTGGCAGAACCTCACGTTGTGCAGTGTCATGAGTATTTAAAGAGAAGTCTAATACGAGAGCTGAGTTCGTTTATTCAGTAATATATGATTTGCACGTTAGTGTGTGCTTGAACTAGAATAAAAAAAGACTTGCAATTACTAACGCGTAAAAGTTTTCTGATTGTGATAATCAACTTGCCTTAGTCAGACGTCATGAGGAGACGCAATGTGGGAGGGGTGAATTATTTTACAGGGTTAGTGGAAGAGGGGAGGACAGTGAATGAATCAATCGAGCTAGCTGTTGCTGGAGAACAAGCTAAGCAAGGACGACGTTCGGGTACGGTACAAGGATCCGCGATGTCTAAAGAAATGGAGAGAAGTGAGAAAATCATGGAGTCGAAGGTAATGTGGTACCCGGACTCCAAGAAAAATACCCAAATGGACATATTCAGGAGCCTTGTGAACCGGGATTTCGGGCTGAATCTGGGTGAGTGTAAAAAGCGGGACAACTGGGATACACAGTCGAGTAGCTAGGAGGTTAGCTTCAGTAGCATGGGGTTAGTATGGAGAAGTATGATGTCAGTGTTGATGAATCGGCTGCAGCTCTAGCTGGCTGTTCACTGTCAGCGCAGGGAACAGTATTCGGGTAACATTTAAGGATACATTAAAGCATACTGCCGCCTCATCTATGCAGCAAGGATTTACTGTCTGTTGTTGTCTGTCTAGGGGGACGCTGTCACTGCAGCACCAAAGCTAACTTATGTGTGCCTGATATTTTAACCGTGTCTCTTGAAAGGGGTTTAAGTTCCGGGATCCTGTACTGGTTGCGATGGCGCTAATTTTTTCACGTTAATTGTTACGATGTCTCCTCAGCAACCTACGACGAGCTATATCAGTGGTCAGTGGAGAATTATGCTGAATTCTGGGCTGAAGTCTGGAAGTTTTGCGGCATCGTTAGTTCACAGATCTACGAGGAGGTGATTTGATTTGACACATTTACCATTTTTGGGTAGTCTGCTGAAGGCTACAGTTAACCTGGATTTATGTGATGGCTGAAGTCTCTTCAAGCTTGTTGTCATTACATTATACATTATCACATATTAGTAGCAGCATCAGTAATTAAATAAATCTTTTACAAGTAATATATGTCTTGATGATCTTGCATTAAACACCAAGTACTAACTTTGTGCATCTATTTTTGGCCTTTTCAGCTGCCCTATTACCACACTCTCCATTCTTTCAGGTTGTTGATCTGTCTAAGAGGATATCGGATGTCCCCGAATGGTTCAAAGGCAGCCGCCTGAACTATGCGGAGAACCTTCTGAAGCACAAAGATCCAGACAAAGTGGCCCTATATGCAGCCAGTAAGTGAGGTGGCTGGCAGCCAGGCAGCACTGTGTGTAGCCCCTTCTCCACAGACAGCTTGTGTTGAGGTTTATGTAAATTTCCCTCCTAAATGTATGATCACCTGATGAAGGTCTATAGCAGGGGCGGCTCCAGAGAATTTCTACTGCTGGTGCTACGGGGAAGCTTGGCATTTTATTTAGGGTGTTGTGAAATTTATGTTTCCTGGTAATGTGTTATCACTGTTTTTTATTACAACACGTATACACACATGTATGCTTGCACATCATGATAGGCATGAACAACAAACCTACAGACAATCTCTGACAATGAAACCACACACAAATCTACTTGCTCAATACAAACAGAAATGGAAGCACACTGCATCATGAACATAGCAGCGGGAAAAGTATTTGAAATGAGTCACCAGGAATCTCCAGTATTCCATTCCAGACTTAAAATAGTCTCAAGTTCCAAATAATTAAACTCAAAATGAGCTAGAGATTGGAAAATCTTTCACTTACTGTTCGATGTCTTCATAACAGCACAATGCGCCTGGACATTTATGAAGTAAAAAACGATCCATGTTCTGTTATTTTAGGTTACTGGCGCACTCACTCTCTTTCATACAGAATGTAAAAAAGTACGTAAGGTGAAACGTTAAATATGCTCTCTGCCCATTGGCTGAATCAGATAATTTTTTAGGTGATGTTATCTTTTTCCATTTATAAATGTTTATTTTTTAATTGGTGAAACATAGTATCCACGCAATAGAAATGTAAAATTAAAAATAATCATAAAAAATATGTTGGGGGTGCTATGGCTATTCCAAGGGTAGCTATAGCACCCCCAAGCGCCCCCCTGGCGCCGCCCCTGGTCTACAGCCCTGTAAAGGTAGATGGGAAGCTTGGAAACTGCTGTGGTTTGGAGGGAACGTGCTTTGGGTGTTAATAGCACATGCATCCATATCTAGCAAAATTTTCACTCTTACGTAAAAGGTCAGAATAATCCATACAGCCATCTAACATACTGCTTATTTAGAATATGGTTGAGGTGAGCTTGGAAATTATAGTACTCTGCAAAAGTCTTAGGCAGCCAAATAAAATGTTAAAGATAATTATCTGGGTAGCAAGTGTATATTTGCTCAGAATAAAAGAATTTTGACATAGAATATATACAGATGAACTGCAACACAATAAAAGTAAAAAGAATTTTTTTCAGTTCCCCCAAAAGGTACTGATATCTGGCTGGATGCTTAGATGAACATCACTTCATTTCCCAAACCTCTCCCTAGGGGCACCTCAGCCATTCCATGTATTTGTTAAATTTCACCACTCTCACCACTGGCTCTATTATCTAACCTTATTTAAATAACTTGATAAGGTATTGATTGGCCAAACATGGTATGCTAATGATCAAGTTTATTGAATGGATACTACAAATTCTGGAGTGACTTTAGGAGAAGTTCTGAATTGGCTAAGCTAACCCATTTTGAAAAATGTATCATATTTTTACAGTAATGTGACGGTAATTTAAATAGCATTTTCATTGGCTTGCTAAGATTTTTGCATAGGGCTGTATTTCAGGAAGCACTGGGTACAAGGCAGGTTGCCAAACCACCACAACGTGGGTTGCCAGACCATGACAATGCACAAGCATGGTGGGCAATTTAGATTCAGAAATTCACCTAGACTGCATGCTGTGGGACTGCAGGAGTAAGCCGGGGACATCATACAAACTCCACACACACATGCTGTAAGGGTATCCCAGAATGACTTGGCCACAAACAGTTTTTATTAATTTGTGCATTGTCAGCATGATGTAGTGTAAAAACCACTGAGTATTATTTGGTATTTGATGCAATTTACAAAGAAAATTCATTTACTGGAAAGGGGAGTAGGTGTATTTGTCTCTCCGAGAAATGACCTCAAAACCTCAGTTTTATTTTTTGTGAACTTAGAATTGTATTTGACATATTATGAATGGAATAAGTAAATTAAATTACATGTCCCTTCGCGGAGACTATGCTTTGGGGAGGCGGGTATCATCGCTGTTCCCAAAGTTATTTTCTGGCTAACGGAGCATTTCATCTGCTATTACAGTATCGCTGCTGCCCTCACTGATTTGATTAGGCCTGCTGCTTTGGGTGGCATCTGTGCTGTTTCATAGGCTAATGGAACAGCGCTTTGAATGGCCTTGTTCAGTCCTCACGAAGCACAAAGCGTTTGTCAGGGGGTCATTTGCTGTGTACGTTTAGCTGCAGTCCATGCCAGAGGGTTCAACATCATTTTAAGGCTATACGCAAGTACAAAGAACTAGGATGCTGGGCAGAGATGTCAATTTCAGGTCCAGAAAGTAGAACTCCAGACCAGGATTTTGTTTCAACCAACCTCATGAGTACTATTTGACTGTGACTCTTTATACTCAGCTGGTTGGTTGAAACAAAATCCTGGTCTGGATTTTTACTTTCTGGACCTGAAATTGTCACCTCTGGACTGAAGCCATTATTTATGCCTTACCTGTTACGTTATTAAATACCTCTGAAGGATGATGAGGCTGAGGATGAGGATGAAGATTAGGCTGAGGATAACGATGAGGCTGAGGATGAAGATGAGGCTGAGGATGAAGATGAGGCTGAGGATGAAGATTAGGATGAGGATGAAGATGAAAATGAGGCTGAGGATGAAGATTAGGCTGAGGATGAGGTTAAAGATGAGGCTGAGGATGAAGATTAGGATGAGGATGACGACTAGGATCGCTTGCCTTTCAAAACATGCTGCTTTATACCTTATCTGGTCAAAGAGAATCAGTTTATCCAATTTGCAAATGATTTTTCTTCATTTTTCTTTGTTATGTATCATGTATAATATAATATATAAAAATGCTGACCACAAGATGTGCATTCTGCTACACTTTTTAGCCATTCTTTATTTTCATTCCTTGAGCGATGTGCTTATTTGTGACATTTTTAAATAATTAAGTCTGTCCCTCAGGCCCAACTCTGCGACCTCTGACACGATGATGTGGCTTCAAAGGCAGAGACTTGCAAATCCAGAAGTAGCTTCTGACTTTAAGCCCTGTGCTTTGTGCCTTTGGACTATTTTAACATCGCCATGGGATTTAAAGCTGTATAGGGGAGCCCCCGCCCCATCTGGCCTCCTATACGCTTAGCGTCTGTTTCATAGCCTGCTGCTACTAGCAGCGAGCATCAATTTAGCATTTAGCATCGTATTGCTGCCATTTGGCTACTGAATGTTGTTGGTGGTTTAATTTCGAAAGGGAGCGCAAACTGGCTAAGACGGCCTGTGGTTCTCTCCTACAGCTCGCCCGAGCGGAGGGCCGTGTCATTCTCACCTGCGGCCAGCCGTACCAGACCGTAAGTGTGTTCTCGACCCTCGGTGACCCATCGTCTTCAGCTTAGGCCTCACAGATCCTGTGTAAAAGCTAAAACATGTATGGCTCTGGGGATTAGGACGCTGTGCCTATGATTGTGGTCATGGGTTCGAATCCCATTGCTTACAGTGAATTTATCATCAGGTCCGTGAGTGCGACTCATAATGCTGGTCGCTCGGGTGACAAACTGACGCTGTTGTCTGAAACTCACTTGTACGTCACTTTGGATGAAACCATTCGCTAAATAAGCGTAACGTAATGCTGTGTGCATTCGTCTGATGTCCTCCTTTATTCTGTCTCTGTGCCTCCCCCACCCCCCAAGTTGAAGTCGCAGGTGGGTGAGGGTCGCTGCCTGCTGTTGGACTGCTCGGAGAAGGCCCGAGACCAGGCCGTCAGGGTCCTCAGACACTTCCGCATCCGCCTGACGCCTGATGACATCTTCAGCCGCTGCCAGGTTAGCTCAGCCCTCCGGCGCCTCAGCAGAGTTGCACCCGAGACGATGACCGCAGCTGCACGGGGCTGAAGTCTTTAGCTATTAAATAAAAACTGTGTAGAAGCCCTGAAAATGGTTAAAAAAGCAGATTTCCCATTTCCTCCCGCGTTTCCCATTCGCCCCTGAACTGTCACTGTGGTATTTGCCGAAACAATGGGGTCACTGGTATGCGCAGTAAACAGGAGGGTGAGGCCACTGGGAACTCACCAAGATACCAGCCTTAAGCACATCTCTGCTCTGGCCCCTCTCACATAAGGGACAGTTGTCGTTCGTTTTTGTTTTTTTACTACTTGAGAATGAATTAGTTATACTGGAAGACAGCTGTTGCATTTGTATTCTCTTTTTTTGTCCAGTTTTGTGTATTTCAAGCATTGCAAGTTGTATGTGCCTCTTGGTGGTGCATCACCTTGCGTGAGGTTGTGTAATATTAGAGTCGGGCAGGGTGTTTGGCTGAGGTTGGAGCCGAGCTTTGGATGAGTCCCTGCTCTCCCTCCCTGACCGTGAGTCTCATGCAGTGTCGTGCTGCTTACAGGCCAATCGAGAGACGCCGTCTGCTACTGAGCAAAATGTCATCAGATAAGATGAACTTTATTAATCCCACAAAGGGAAATTTCGGGGTTACAGCAGCAGTTATACAAAGGATCAGGCAATACACAGAACATAAGAGCGTAGCGTGGGAGGGGACAGACATATGAATACAAACAGTATGCTGTGTACAGACAAAATGCCGATGTAGGTAAGTCAGCAAGCAGCAATGTGGGACGTGAGGCGGGGGGAGGACAGGGTTCCATGGGCCGGCTTCTCCAAAGGCCACCCAGGCGAGGTGAACCCTTTTGTTATCCCATTGTAAAAGTCCTTTGATTAACAGAGGATGGGTGGCTTGACCAGTCCCCCCCACGCCACCCTTTTGGCTCTCGCTACACTTTAAGTGGACATTGGGAGCTGGGCATTCCCGAACTCCCCCACCCCCCCAGCCCACTGTGTGGCCCCATTGATGGTGATTGACAGTCATTAACCCTCTGGTTGCTGGGGGGCCACCAGCTCCTGGCATTCGCATTCATGACCCCCCTCCTCATTCCGGGCCTTTCCTCTGTCTTCCCCTTGTCTCTGCGGTTTCTGGCCAAACTCCAGGATATCATTTACACCGTGTGCTTCAGGACCTGCCTCTGGGCCCTGCTGTGATCTTCTTCATTAGGTCTGTGTTCCGTGGATCGTTTGAAGGTCCCCAGACGCATAGACAACAGCAGAGCCGTGATCTTTCCCTGTGTCTCTCTCCATTACGGGCTACAGATTTCCCTTGAAAAGTGTAAAACATCATTTTGTAGTATCAGCTGGACACTGTAAATCTTGGAACGACGCCCACCCTCCCTGAAGTAAAGTTTCTTACTTTTTAACTGACTACTTCTATAAATTCAAGTAGAGGGATTTAGTATTTAAACAGACTGCAGATGCAGGCGGTGGTGTTTTTGTGATGTGTGGAATTATGCTTTGTTATGCATCACTTCTTTGTATGCCTGAGTTTCTTTAACTCAATGGATGCTTTCTCAGGAGTATATTGCTGTCAAGCTCCTGATTTGTCCCCTCAGGATATCACTGGGCTTTCATGGCCCTCATGGTGTTACGAAGAGCATTTTTTCCCTTTACCTTTAGAGTGTCTGTCTTCTGATGTGTTAAAGGGCTTCATTGAAACAGATAGCTATTGAGAAGGCTGCAATGGAGGTCATTGTGCACTTTTATGTTCCCATGATTGGGGACGGAGAGCCGCAGAGGGTGAATGAGAGGGACAGGGAGAGCGCGAGGGGGATGGGGACAGGAAGCAGGAGAAGCGCTGGGGAAGGCTGGGACAGTACAGTCTTTGATCTCCTAAGGATGCGTAAGAGGAAAGTGTAAGAATGCAACGTGAGACTGGGGGTGGAGGGGGGTCACGCCTGAGCGGCCGCCCGTGTGCCGACGTGCGACCCCAGGGCCATAAACTGGGCGCCGCGCTCGGAGGAAGCGTCTGCCGACGTTTCCCGGCACACATCCTGCCCAGCCGACCTGGAGGTGGTGGAGAGACCCAGTGTAGAATAAAGGTGGAACGTGACCAGGGTGTTCTGCGGCTCGCAGAGCCGAAATACGGGCTCTCGTTTTTCATCTGTCACACTTATCGGCATCTGGGGGACAACTGAGGGACGAATGGAGCGGGGTCTGGAGGGGGGTGGGGGGCCTTCCACAGACACGCTAAAGCATTCCAGAGCATTCCAAGGGAAGCAATCCCAAACACAGGAGAGGCCCCCGACAGGAGAGACGAAAGAGTCACACGTGATTCACTGAGGGCTTTTTAACCCATTCCCGAAATCTGATATGTTTCTTTTTTTCCCAAAAACTTTGTCCAGGTGTTACTTCTACTTGGAGCGTAGAGGGATGACCTGCAGATGTAGGTCTTTCCCACAATGCACCATAATTTGCGTTTTTTTGTTGTATGAATCAAGCACAAGAGATATGAATCTCCTGTAGGAAAAAAAGAAAAATCCCAGGAAAATTCTTCCACTGGAAATGTGGAAGTTGGTTATTAGGTTGGATATGGCGATAATATATTTGGTAGTATTTAGCAAGGCTAATGTCTCTGACCTCCACGTCTGAGTCGGAGTTTGAGCACAGAAGTTATCGGAGGGGCACCTTATCTTATTGGAAATGGTGTTTGGTGCTGTACTTAAGCAGCCTGACCAGGAGGCTGCTGGGTTAAATTTCCCCAGAGGGAAGTCGCTTCTATGCCTTTCAAGTAAATATGTAGCTGCGTAACGGAAATGCTTCATCCTTGTGATAAACATTGTTGCTAAGCAGTTACACAATATTATTAATTCCTCAGTAGTTATTAATCCATTGCTGTCTCTCTAGCCGTTTCTATTCTATGTAAATAACTTTTTCAATGCACACTTTCTAAGACCCTGATGACTTGGTGGATGGGCTGAGTTGTGTGTATAATGGCACGTCATTCAAGACCAGGTTCTTTTCAGGAGGCCAATAATGTGGCTTGCTTTCCTGTGGACCTGCTCACCCCTATCCCACCTCCCTGGGTGCTGCCCTCTCTCCATCTCTGAGATCCCGATTAGTCGGGCTCAGGATCCCAGTTCGCCCCGCAGCAGGAATGTCCTGTTTGTCTTGCGCTGTTGTTTACGCACTCTGAGCCGTGTTTTGATTGGCCGGCTGGCATTTGTGTGTTAGAGCCGGTGAGACTGTGAGGGCTCGGAGGGGAGGCCCAACCTTCCCCGTGGTCCTGAAGAAGTCACAGCATGGGTAATTGAAGGG
>JAODKC010000117.1:17392735-17408597 GCA_026777985.1 Mormyrops attenuatus | reverse complement strand
GTTGGCACCCCATCCTGGGTTGTTCCCTGCCTTGTGCCCTGTGATGGGTTGGCACCCCATCCTGGGTTGTTCCCTGCTTTGTGCCCATAGCCTCCGGGATTGGCTCCAGAATCCCTGCAACCCTGAAGCAGTTACAGAAAATGGATGGATGGCTGTACTTCTCCAAAACAACAGGATCCAAGTAACATTTTTAAAGTGTTATTTGTTTAAAAAAAAAAGAAAAAACCCTGCAGAATTACTTCAGAATGACAGTCAGAATAGTAATAAATTGGAACAGATTTCATGACACACTGGTGAATTTTGAGGAATAATTTCAAAATTCAGTTTCTAGTGCTACCGTGCCCCAGCATTGATTAATCTACAGTACAATCGTACACAGGACAAATTTCCTCATAGGCGCATCCGGTTTTGGTTTAGAAAATAGTTTAATAGTTTCAGGGTATTATACACCTGTTATATAGCTTCCTATTAACTGTCTAACCACACCTTATATAGATAAGAACTATATTGAAAAATAATTCCAGTACCTTTTTAATGTGCTTGATGTGATTGAATATCCTGTGTCCTCATATCTGCATAGCACCTAATAAATAAGAAAATATGAGCAGTGAGTCAAAGCGCCAAAGCGTGGTCTGTGCCCTGATTTCAGAGATTGCGTTTGTTGAGGTTAAAGAGAGAGAAATCTGACTCTGTCCCCCCTCCCCCTCTTCCCACACTAGCTCGCATCATTTCTTACCTGACATGTCCACTTTTTGAATCAAATCACTCACGGTTCATTGGCTGGCTGCGCGGCCATGTGACCCAGTCGCCTCAGAGCCCTTCCTCCTGCATGTAGGCCTGGATTTTCCCATGGGACCAGCCTGGGGAGATTGAAGCTTCATGCTCTGGGAATGTACTTTCTCCCCTCGTTCCCTTCCCCCGTCCCCTCTCTTCTCTTTATCGCTTCTCACCCCCCCCTTCCTTCCCCTCTGCCCCCCCCCCCAGCACACCCTCATATTCAAACACGCTTTGTTGTCACGTCAAGAGTGGCTTCCTGCTGTCTTGTCAGTACAGTGCACAGGCTCCAAGACACGGCAGATCTACATATCACGTAACGGCATAAAAGTCACCTTTCTGAAAAAGAAAAAAAAATTGCTGGAGATAAAAGAACTGGGCATGTGTGTTTACACAATAAATAGCTGTGTCTAAGGGGGTCTGATTTCACAGCTTGCAGCTTCTGACGGCTCATCCTGAAGTTTAATGCTTTAAGCAAGGTTAGACCTGAGCTATTGGTTCACTTTTCAACAGGATATAACAGGTCTCTAACTTTGATTGATTGTGCATCTTTGCCTAAGAACATTAATTGGATTTCTGTGCAATAGTGTCATTGTGATTGCTGTATTACTGTGTGGGTAGTAGTGCCTAACTGTCTCCACACGACAGACTGACTATTGCCAGTTTGGTTTATCATTATTACTGCTGTTAATTGCTCATGTCAATTTTGATACCAAATTGCTCTTGTAAATTTTGCTTAGCACCCAAATACATTTTTTAAGAATAACCACCCGGCTCTGGGAGTATCATTCTCGAGACAAAAGAACGTGGTGTTGGATCAGAGGCGCAACAGTCATTCTTAGAAGTGTGAAAAAGATGACTCACGGGTTTCTCAGTTTGCTTGAAGCGGCTGTCGAGCATATTTGTGCTGCAGGTTGTTAAAACAAACTGTGCCACGGTGGTGTGACAGAATTCAGAAGCCTCTGTATGTTAAACACAAGTAATCCTCTTACTGGGGGAAAGCGACGTGCGGGGGTGAGGGGACGGACACTGTGTGCGAGAGCGAGACGGCTACATGTGCAAGTGCGTCTGACAGGTTTTTACCTGTCCTGTGCCCGTGGGAAACTTCGCTCGAGTAAATAGTCGCTCTGTCGATTTGACTTTCCCGTGCATATTCCAGCATTTTCTGCTCTGGGAATGAGGTGTGTGGGACAGAGGTCATCCTGAATCAGAGGGACGAATCGCTCCGAAGGTGGGACACGGGCGACGTGTCTCATTCTCCTTGCCCTCTCTTATCTTGATAGTATGTTGCGTGACCTTGTTGGAGTTAGGGATGCGTTCGCTAATGGCTGGATCCTGCTTGTTTTAAATGCGGTCTCATAAGTGGCCTGTTTGTTGTCCAAGCTCGTTTCGCCATTAAAATCTCAGCGAGTGGCCGCCTCTGATGTCTTTTCAGGCATGTAATGGGGACCAGTACATGAAGCTTCCCAGGGAAGAGATGGCACGCATACTGAAAGAGAGAGGTCAGTCTCTACACACCACCGTCTCAGCCACCAGGCCTCCTAAGACATTACGACAAAGTCTTACCAGACGAGAACATCGCAGAACAAGACAGAAGCAGGAGACACCGATTGGCTTTTCCGTCACGATCAGAAACCCCACCTGTGTCTGTTAGAATGGCACTTCATTAAAAAAAATGTTAGTCTCAGTAGGATCTACATACTATGAAATAAAAACCGTACATGACTCAGGTTTAAGTGTTAAGTCGCAAAAATAGCAAAACTAAGCTATTCCCTGGACACACCTTAATTGCAGAGGATCAAGTATTTAATATAAGTACCTATCTGAGTACTGATCATGTAAAGCATTAAGGGCTACAGACTGCAAAGACTAAACTGTACAATTGATTAAAGATGAACTTCTACTTAGAATCTATTATTTTGCTTTTGTACGATTAACTGTTCAGGACAGGAAAGTTTATGAGTAGAACCATGCAAAGCATTCTTCTATAACGCCCTGGTGATCAGAGATCTGATACGGAGCAGGATCATAACCTTCACAACTTAACGTGGATTGTCACACAGAAGATGGCAATCGGGAAGACACCCTCTGACACAGTATTTTGATAGAACTTGACCCCAAGCGAGCCACTACAGTCCCTCTGTGTGTGTAAATCAGTTAAATCTGCGTAAAATGTTTACATGACAACATTACAGTAAATCTGCTCCCGTGAAGGATTTTCAGATGTCACGTCGGCTGCTCGTTGGTGACGGCTGAGTGTGTGTTGTTCCTGTAGGGCTGGTGGAGGTCCAGGTGGAGCGTACTGAGGACTGGGAGGAGGAGTATGAGTCTTTGAACCTCCCAGCCGCGTCACCTGGCAGAGAACGCGCGAGCGCCAGATACGCGCCTCACTGTCGCTGGGCCCCCGCCTCGGACCTGGACCCAGACACTCTGACATTCCCCAGTGGGGCCCAGCTACAGATTCACACAGTACCAGTTGGGCTGCTTTCCAACGTGGCCCTGTTCTTCATCTGCACTACGTGTGGAAAAGTGTTCTGGGAGGGCTCCCATTTTGATCGGGTCCTGACCCAGTTCCAAGAGGTGCTGAGCATCAATGAAGTTTCAAGCACCTCCAGCGGTTCCGTTTAGCCTGGCCGGTGGGGAGCTTGAAGGTGCAGAGTTTGTTGGAACTCCATCACTATCCCTTAGAATTTCACGGAAAGTGATCCGGTTAGATGTATATGGGAAACCTCAGGCATCATTGATTTCCTTTCTCTTTAATTATGCTTTATACCTTAATTTATTCTGTTGCTGGGTTGTTTCAGTTCCCCATTTAGAAATGTACTGTTTCATCATACATTTTTAAAATCCATTGTTTTGTGATATGTACTGTTTCATCATACATTTTTAAAATTCACTGTTTAGTGAATTTTTAGTTTTTAAAGTTATTAGTTGCAATTCCCTCCTTTGTATACTGTTGGAGATTGAAATTCAAATTTACAAACTGACCTCACTAACTTACTATTAATGAAATCTCTTCTTGTAGGCAGACATTAAATGTTTTTTTTTTAATTGGATAAATAGATCTGTGGTTTGTTGTAATAGCATGTTTTATGGACAACACAAAAATTATTAAATTTGCTGTGCAAATACAACAGCATTGTCATTAGAGTCAATGTGTCTTATACACACACAAACGGACGATATGAAAAAATTAGTGGTTGCGCAATGGGTTAGCTGTGTGTGTGTGGGGGGGGTGCTGATGAGGATATATTTCAGCAGAGAAATCTGCAAACTGTGTTGGATTCTGGGCCGCCAGGACCGGAACTGGGGAACCCTGATTTATGACACTGGGGGCTTTATTATGTTAATGCACGGTGATTACAGACCTGCACTTTCTTGCATACCGTGTCCATACAGAATGACGCTCCAAATAATAAGTGTTCATGTAGTCTCAATCAGCACCTTATGCATGTATGTCTACATTAGTTCAGTATATAAGAGCTTTTAGTTTTCAAAAGTTATTTTCCCATGTTATGGACAGAGAGGATGCTATCTGGGAAAGAACGGTATTCTTCTGTGATCCAGCCTTAAAGTTCTTCTTTGTCAATTTGTGAATTTCTCATGCAGTCTCTAAGTTTCCAGTCAATCGACAACATCCGTAAAAACTGAGACGTTCTGTTACATTTGTTGTACTGTATACCATTACACTTTGTACTTTGCTGAATCTGTGATTATTTTGTTGTACTTTTATACTAAGGCAAAATGCAAATAAACTTCAAATTTAAGAGGGTGTCCCATAAAATATTCCCTTGAATACTGGGGACTTGGGGACCACATGTATGTAAATCCCATGTCTGTGTGTCTGTAGACCTTTTACAATTTTTTTAAAATAATTTGTATAATGTTATCTTATAGATGTCTGACCACCTTTAATAGTTCATGTCACATGAACAATTGGTTGAATTATCAATATATCACAATGATAATTAAATAAAGCCGATCAAGTCACTTTTTCCACCATTGCATATTAATTTTATTCTATTATCATTCAAAGGTGATGTTGTAACACAGCATTTCATTATGAGAAAACACTGAAGTAACTAGATTTAAACAGAAACTGGCCAATTCCTTGGCCTCATCCACAGTCATTAGATGTTGACAAACGACACAGCACGGATAGCTACAGATGTGCATAAAATTGCCAGCGACAGACTGCAAACATTAAATGCTATTCATTTTAGCCCAACAACTCTAAGTTCTTTTGGGAAAATCTTCCAAATTAATGTCTGAATTCTGTATCTCACACCACATTATTTTACTTTTACAATATTTACTGGAATCCACGTCTCTTAAGAGAAACATTTATAAATCATGAAAAATATGTAAGACTCACCTCAACTGTATGACCACATAATGTTTAATCCCAGAATGCAATGCCAAGATGGTTCAGCTCAAGGCGGCCTGTGGTCCCAGTTGGCTATTGGTATGAAGCATGTCCCAAACCATAATGGTTTTTCGTTCATACTTTGGTTATGGAAAAACTACCCTACACAATACATTATGGTACAGACAAACAATAGGAAAATGACATAGTAATCCAGAAGGCTTCTACTTTGTAAGTGGTAGTGGTTGAAAGAGCTGTATGATATTGTGTAAGTGCATGGTTGGGGTACAGTGGAATTCATTGAAATACAGTGGCCCCCCAAGGGAAAGGCTGACAGGAAAAATGAACACAATTGTTCAGTAGGGCAGGTTCTCATTTTATTTATTTATTTATTTTACAAATGTTTCTACCTATGTTTCTAAGGAAGTTCAAAGGCATTTCAGTTTATTTCGGTATTTTACTACACAACCATGAAAATTAATTAGATGAAGAATGAAAAGTTTTCTTAAATTACTCTACTTAAAGTAAATTCAAGCCTTCAAATGAATATCAGTTAAAATTTCTTAGTGATTTGCTTAAATATCACGACTTTTGCCAACCGTGAAATGCTAACCTAAAATTAAAATGTTTTTTCCCTACATACTGTATATTACCCTTCCGTCTTCACTTCAAGTTTTCCTTCCTCGCTCAGGTATATTACACAAACGCTTCCAATTTCAATACAGTCAGTAAGTCTATGTAATTCTACATTTCTTTTATAATCCATTAATATATCCAGCATGTCCGCGACCGACTTTTTATTTTCTGGGGACCCTCAAAATATTTGACCACCTTTTTCTTCTTGTCGGTGCAAATTTCCTACAGTGTTCTTTTTATAAATAACGATAAATATATACACATACAACATAATCCGCACAAATAACCTGGAAACATATTTTTACACAAGGTGTGTTAAGACGAAGCAGAAAGTTGTGTTTTGCTATTTGCGGTATTTTATGTGGAATTCATATAATTTTGTCATTTATTTTGAAATCGTAACGTCTTAAAACAAAAAACACAAAGCCTTAAAATCCAAACATTTAAATTTTACTAGGCGTCAGACGAACATTTCAAAATGCACGTTTCGTGTGAATGACGTTTTACTACGTTCATTGCAGAACTTTTACTGCATAGTTTTCTCAATTAATTTTTACATTAGGATACGCAAATAAAACGGCTTGAAACATTTACTATTTTGAAATGATGATGCACTTAATATTTCTGAACACAAAATGGTTTAGAATGGATTTAAAGTAGTGTATTTTTGTTGGAAAGGTCGGAAGAGCAACAAGTGAAATAAAGACGTCAAATGGGAACCCTGACATTATACACAAGTCAGTAACGGTAGAAGATGTGATCGCGAGTCATCTGCTACTTTTCCGTCTTGCAAGTTTCCGTAGCCTTGACTGCCTAAATTCGGTCAAAGTATTTCTTAACAAGCAAATAAGATATCGTGCACGGTTGCTCGTCCAGAAAGCGGAGTCCATCCGTGTTGATTTATGGGATGTGAAAATAAAACGTTAGAATAAATGTAACGAGCTGGCAAGATTGTTATTTTTCTGTTTCTGCCATTTCGAAATAACGTCTCGATTTTCTTGCGTTGGGACGGTACCTTAGCCGAGCATGCCGTACTTTTGCTGCACTGTGTTATTTGATCTCTCTCTCTTAGCGCTGGGAAGAAAGGCTCGCTTCTTTCCCACGCTCCTTAAACGCGATTCCCAAATCCCGCCTTCTCCATTGTAACGTCACGCTCTCCGCAGAATCCCGAAGGCGGCTCCGCCCGTCCCCTCCGCTCGAGTGTCGGCTGCGGGCGCCACAAAGTAGCGTGGGCTGCTTTGTACTTACACTTTAAAAGTCTCGATCGCTGGAATATGAAAGTATATCGAACAAAAATCAATGAAACGATAACTTAGAATTAAGACTGAATGTAAACAAGTAAGAACGAGGAGAACAGTTTTTAGAAATGGTTTAGAGATCCTCATGAAAATTCATGAATTCAGTTTTAAAATCTAGTACAGGAAAACCAAACAGTCCGACCCCTAAGTTGCGCCGAATTAATTAACGCCTCATACGTGTTGCAAAGGGCTGCATGACTGTAAACGCATTTTGAAGCTGTAATCAAAGTTATGAACTGACGGGTGGGTCCGAGTAAATGTACTTGAATGTCGCCAACTGATATTACCATCTTTGAATTCAGTGTATACGATCATCTTTATTTCATTCTACTGGGGTGCCAAGCGGTAGAAATAAGTTAACATTTACCTGTAAGAAATAGATGTAGTGATTTAGGCTCCAAACATCAAATTGCACATTTTTATTTATATGATGACATTCATTATTTAGCACTATATAATGGAATTGGTGCGTGTGTGTGTGTCCCTATAGTGGAGATAATGTTAATTAAGCCAGCTAAACTGACCGCAAATATTTTCAAGGCAACCCTAACAAGGACATGTAACCGACCGTAACCTTTCCAAGTCCTGACTCTTCGTTATTTTATGGAAAATAAGGAAGGAATTGGAGCCCATTCGCCGCCTTCGTCCTGAATATAAGTCAGTCAATGTTTTATTTTTTAATCTGCTATTGACAGCAAATGGTGATTAGGCGGAACGAGATTCCATTTTCAGACGATATTTGCGTCCCAAAATGAATTTTTAAATGACTCGTATTATCATACTTCGCTCTGATGACTGAATGCGCGTCTGGTCAGCAATAAAGGCGGCGCGTTTCTAAATCCTGAAGGTTTTCAGGTTGGCGGCTGCGCGGCGACCGGCGCGGTTCCCACGGTGCGGGCGGCGCTGCTGCGTGTCACTTTCTTCACAGCGCGCACCTCTTTCAACTCGCACGGGAAGTCGCGCAGGCTTTGTTATTTTGAAGTACCAATCCCTGTCACTTGAAACAACTGGAATGTCCGCTCAAAATATTCAAACAAATCGTTTGAACAGCTAAGAGTTGCAGATTATATGTAACTCGAGCCAACTACGTCGTTTTGGAAGGCATTTTATAGGTATTTCATTGCTAGGAAAATTAAAGTTTATTACCTAACTTTACCTTCAGCCGTCAGTGATGGTCTGTCTGACAAAGTGCGTAAAGCATAATGCGAAAAAGTGAAGTAAATGAAGCGAACGGTCGGTGCGGATTGAACAGCGCCTCCACCTTGCACAGTCCATACACCCTATCGCCTGTTGCATTGTTCTCCAGTAAATACTGGGGGAAAAAAACTCGAGGTCTTTTTTTAATCCGAAAAGAATAATACCAGTGTACTTCTTATAGGTTCTTGCTTCTTATATATTCATATTTTGCATACTATCGATTTCTATAGGCGAATTTGTCTTGGATTAATAGCACTCGACTTTAGTTGTGTACTTTTAGATTTCCCATAAGATTTGGGGAAAATTATAGTTATCATACGACGAAACCTTGACAAACCTCAAATACGTTACATAATCTTGTATTTTTTGTGCTGTACATTCCAGCGATTCTTTAAAAAGTGCCAAATGTGTGCAAAATAGCTTCTAATTCAAATGCAGCTCTGAGTAAACTTCCAGACTGAAAGCCACACCATTTTCAGAAATCCACTTTCATTCATCAGTAAATAACCATTACCTAACACACACTCCGCTTCACCACTTGTTAGGAAATACCATCGTTTTTTATGACATGTTTCAATGCAATGAGTATTGTATGATTTCATACATTAAACTTGAGAATATTAGTAAGACATATATTTGCAATGAATCCTTCAGTTATTCGGTGTATTTCATTCTTTAACATCAGTTTTTGTGTTTTAAGATTGGTAATAAGATTGACCGTTTGGTACTGCGCGTTTCTCCATTAAAAATTGGTGCTCAAAACCCGCCTCTTTCCATCTCTTGGAGCATTTGGACCCTCCCCAAATGGCCCCAGCAGCCTATTGCATACCTCGGTCACCGCCCGTATCACATGAGATAGTTTTATGGGACTTTATTGTTATGCAAATATGGGAGACGTAAAAAAGACCCCTCGTGCGCTGCAAGGCAGAGGCAGCCGCGCGGACTGTACGGAGGGCACGCGAGGGAGCACGCGGAGGAGTTCTGTAGTTCATCGCCGAGACCCGTCCGGTTATAGGCAGGTAAAAATGCATCTAAATGCATCTATGCAGCCACATGCAGCGTGAACTACTCATTTGCCGTGATGGTCATTTATGCCGTGAAATGCTGCACTTTTCAGAGAACTGATTTTTTTCTCCTATTCCTGTCTCCCGCAGTCACCATCCTGGGAAATTACGGAGGGAAAGTGCGAAGCAGTCAGGAGGTAAATATCAAGAAGATCCTGGCTTGTTAATCGACGGGTTGCGGACATACTGCCTTTTGAGATATATACATTTATTTTCAACACTCGCCATTTTAGCATCCCCCTTTTTACGAAAGCTAGATGTTTCCAGATTATCATTCGCAATAACCTCGGTGCTGCTAACAGGACGAAGAAGGCGTAAAGGGGAAACTACATCATACGTTTTGTTTGGAAGGTCTAACAAAGACATCTGGTAGGCGTTTTGGATCCCTGTGACACTGACTACTTTTTTACACACTGAGTGTGTTCGATCATCCCTGTCCTTTTTTTTTTTTTGGATATCCACTTTGTGTCATTTCTCATTCCCTCAAAGCTGAAAATCCAAATTGCGCTGCCCTGGTCCCGTAGCCCCAGACCTTTCCAGCGACCACATCTTAACGAAAGAAAGATCCCAAGGCGATCAGCGCGTCGGAAAGCAGGATTCCCCTTATTATTATTATTACTATTATTATTATTATTATCATTATTAACGTTCGTGTCTAGTTTTAAGAATAAACCATGAGCCAGGCGGAGATCTCGACGTGCTCGGCGCCGCAGAGGGTTTTCCAGGAGGCGGTGAAGAAGGGCAACACGAAGGAGCTGCACTCGCTCCTGCAGAACATGACAAACTGCGAGTTCAACGTGAACTCCTTCGGCCCCGAGGGACAGACGGCCCTGCACCAGTCCGTCATTGACGGCAACCTCGAACTCGTCAAGCTGCTCGTTAAATTCGGGGCCGACATCCGCCTGGCCAACAGGGAAGGCTGGAGCGCCTTACACATCGCCGCTTTCGGGGGACACCAAGACATAGTGCTATACCTCATCACCAAGGCCAAGTATGCGTCCGGCGCACGGTGATCGCAATGTGCCCCCCCAGGTAAAACACTGAGAACTCGGCTCTTGTAAAACTTGCCTCTCAAATTTACCCAGTTATGTCAAAAAAAACAAACAAAAAACAGCCGTGATTCGTTATGTTTAAGACGAGGTTTTGGTCTGCCTGGCTCATTAAACGGAACACTATACTATCTGTATGCATTTTACCATAAGTATTGAAAAATATCCGTCTCTTTTGCTGGTACTTTAATCGTTTATTTGAATGTGTAACTAATCTGATAGCGAAACTTGGCTGGGATGGAAGATCGTCTTTCATTACCTGTGCCGTTTTTTTTTTTGGTCGCTGTTGGAATCAAACGCCTCTTTATCGGGCTCGGAATGAAGTGTTAAACCTGCAGCGTCGCTGTCCGCTTGGCCCTTTATAAATTATTATGATTATTTTTTTTTTTTTAATAAAAAAGATGGCACTTGATGCTATGGCTGCATGCTGGAATATATGAAAGGGAAGAGGTGAACACGGTAATGAAGTCCATCTTCTGGCTTTATGCTCATTCTTTTTTTTTAAACCCACTGGGTATGTTTCGATTAACAATTTCTTGGTTTTAAAAAGCGGCATTATGAAATTACTTTTGCATCGTAAAGGGGTTCATAATTATAACACATGCCTAAAGATTCCTAAGTACTGTATAAAATAGCTTTACCTTTCTCTTTAAAGTAGCTAAATGCGCTCTGTCTTCGCCAAGCAGACATCTGGCGGCACCTTCAGGTCGGTAATACCAGAGTTAAAGGTTAATGTTACTAAATCGCTGCTTTCGCTTTGTATCAAAACGTCAGGAGAATCGCATTTGGATGTTGTTTTTAAAAATTCACTTTTCAGTATTTTTTAAAACTACCCTGGTCGTCACTGTGAATGCAGACTGGGTTTTATTTATGAAGGTACAATGAGAAAATACATTTGAATTATGTTGTGTTTCTGATCAATCGGTCTCAGACGTTAATGGTGACTTTCCAAGCTGCTTCGTAATCTGATATTCTGTCCCCTATGGAGATCCGACATCACCAGTCTGATTCTTTACCCGAACCTTATCTGAAGTCATCGTTTCTTTGTATTTACCAGCTACCTCGGATGTAGTGTTCAAAGGAGAAATGGCATAGATTTGGTTTTCGCGGTCTGTATTCCCAAGGAGAGAAACCTGGTTACAGTTTGTTACAAGTCTGGTTACAATGATAAATTTATCTGAATCGTGATCGCTCTGCCGATTTTACCTAAATGCAAATTAATAGCCCATCGCCCACCCACACTAAACATTACAGTAAACGCTTGGTGTTCAACCAGACCCGTCATTTCCCCACTGCAAGTTTTTTTTTTATTAATCAGGCAAACTTTTTTCAGGATTTGGTCATTTGATCGCAAATGCTTAATTGAAGCTAAACGCATGTGTTACCTTTCAGCTTTCATTTTTGTGTTAAATGCTGATTTAGCTACATAAAAGAAAAGGAAAAATATTAACGCATGACTTAAAAATGCAGGGAGTTTTGTTGCACAAAAGCGGAGCCTTTCACGCCCCTTTCAGGCCTGTTCGGGTAACTGCAGACGGGGCAAACGAATAGTTACTACTGAGCAGGACTACGACCATATGATCATTGATATGCTAATGGTTATTTCATTATCACTGTGTAATTACGATGATTATTACTACTACATGACTATAGCAGGAAAATCGAGAGATGTCAATACAGACTGCCTGTTGCATTTTAAAGTCATGGCACCCTATTTGATTTAATGCTGCTTATAATGTTTTTATTATTTTTGTTTTGTTTTGAATTAAATGCCAACAGTAAGAGACTTTGGGGGAAATCTGATCACATCACTGTCATTTTAGAGAGCCCAGTGTGTGCAGATTTGTGTGTGTGTGGAGTTTTTCTTTTGCATGCGTTTGCTGTTGTGTCATATTTCGGTGTCTCCCGGTCACCCTCGCCCCCTCTGCGGTTTTCTGCGTCTGGGTATTGCAGAGTGTGACCCCAGGGACTGTGGACTGTCCATGTACCTGGAAAAACTAAAGCGATAACGAAATTGAGAACCCAATTAATATAAAGAGAAAAGATATGCATCGCTTGACTTAAACTTGATCATTTTATTATTATTTTTTTTTAAATATTGCACTGATAACTGTTGCTAATTGTTGGTTTTATGCCAACATTTTTATTTTTTCTAAAGAGAAAAAAGGAACACAACAAAATACTATTGTATAAAACTCCAGGTAATATTGTCTTTTTTTGTGCATCGCTTTGTAAAACGTAATGTTTGCAAAGCCAGTTGTTTCCGTGACTGGATGTGTGAGTGTGTGTGTATATGAACGCTGAAATAAATCTCGGAGCGCTCTCTTTTCTGAAGCGCAGTCCTCCTGTTGTTATGAAAGGGGAACGATACCTTTGATGGTAAGATCATTGTAACAATTGCACGATGCATAGTTGTTTTACTCGTCAGTGTCATAACATTTATGACACAAGTGTAAAATAGCTAGATAGGTTTAAATGAATGAAAAGTGCCGAAATTGTTTTAGGACCAAGTTCTGTTTGTTTTGCTTTGTTTGCAAACAAAAGATTGTGTCTCGTAAGTGAGGTGGATGTTCCATTGTGTCAATAATGAGTTTTTTTTTATTATCATTTTTGAATGTTGTAACACTGTGATCTTGTGTGGAGAGGAATCGTGTGCTGTAATTTTGTACGTTTGTGTACAAGCCAGTAAAGAAAATCATTAAACTTTCTCTGCCGCGTTCATGTGAATTTGTTTCTCCCACCAAACCTGGTACCCCCCCCCCCCAGATTGAAATAATGCCTGGGCCCTCGGGTCCCCTCCCTTCGCATTTCTGCAGACAGTTCTTCCTGGGACGCTGTTCTCCCCCTTCCTTTTCTCCCTCCACTGGCCCTTTCACTCGCAGAATAATGGAGTACACAGAGCGCTGGTGCATGGTCTCCTCAAGGGATTCCTTTCACGTTTCCAGAGCTGTCCTCTCCTGCTCCCTTTGCACTCGCAGACAGTTCGGTCTTTCTCCTTCTTGCCCAAACACCCTTCCACCTTGTTTTCTCGTAGTCCGCAGCCCCCCCCCCCCCCCCAGGCCTAGTACACCTGTTAATTCACTTTGTCTCTTGGCATTTTCGCGCAAAAGGTCTCACGCTAAGCGAGTGAAAGAGACTTGGGAGTGTGTTGCTTCTGGCTTGCATTTTGCCCAGTCTCGCACGCATAGCTCTGTTAGACTTCTTAAACATATAACTTAAACAGCCGTTGTTAACTAGAACTGACAAGTCCACAGGACTTATGGAAACACTGAAATTAACCCTGCAATCCTGGGTGCTATTTAAATAATTCCGATTTCCTCCGGTCTGCAGGCAAAGGCTCCGAATGTTTTGAGCTCGCGGTGTTATGTTTAGAAGGTAAAATCATGAGGGTGGCAGCGTTGAGGTGCTGAATGTCTGATACGTGAGAAGAATGCATTATCAGCCTCTCAGTGGCTGATCTCGCTGTGCTGCAGGATGTGTTTGTTGAGTTGGATTTCCATTGTCCAGCAGTGGGATTGGCAGAAGTCCTAACGCCGCAACAGAGAGGCCCCTTAATAGATTCTTCATGTGCCTGCAGCACATTAGTGCAGGAATTTGGAAATGATTTTCAGAGTCGAACCCAGAGGGAGAAAGACGGCAGAGGCTGAAACTGGAGAAAGTTGGCCATGTGTGTTCATGTGTATGTGAGGCTTGTTCTTTACCTGTCTCTTCAGCAAAGGATTCAACACCTCGTATTATATATGGGGCTTTTTTTTAGGTGGGGTGTGGCATTGCGGTTTGGAATACATGAGATCTTCACTGTCGAAACTGGGAGTTTGGGTCTAGAGAGAATTCTGACATATTATAACAAGGTTATGACTACCTGATCTGCCGTGATATGTCTTGATTTTAACTATATATTTCTGGTTTTAATATATCGTTTCTAGTTTCCAGCCAACATGTATTGATGTGAGGCTACAAATCTTGGTAAATACCTTTATGTTGTGTTTTATCGTATGTGGGAATAAGCGTTCACAACATCGGTGAAGCTGTTTATGTTATGCTTGTGTGCTTGTTTTCTATAGGAAAGGACACAAACCTTCATGACTTGAAAAGATAAGTTGATTATTTCTGGATGTTTCAATGTAACTATGGCATTAATTTTGTTCTTTTGTCTTGTTCATGGAGAAATAATCAGTAACATACAATCTATTCTCCCATGTATAGGATAAGTATTGTACTACGATAACCTGAAAACTCAATGAGGCTGGTGAATTAAGCCATTAGTAACTAAATATGAAATATCTCTCTACCCATAGAAACTGAGCTGCCTTTTGACTATAATGGGATATAGGATTCAGTCATAAAACACTTTAAAAAACGGCTCTCTGCAGATGTCAGCCCCTCTCATGGTAGCCCTTAGATCGTATGAAATTTAAAACGAGCGAGAAGAATGTGGCACTTGCAGGAAGATGCAATTTCAGTGGAATGTGAAGTTTGGGTCTCTGGCTCAGTTCTACTCAGTTCTGCCATGAGTGCTTCACACTTCTGTGTTCAGCTGTCACCCGCAGTGTCTGACCCAAGAGTAAACCTTCGTTCTGCTTTAGAAAAGGCCTGTAGCAAAGCGGATGAGCCCAAATCGCCATAGGCTCTTTTTAGTCATTTTGGTGATCACCACTCCTATAAGATTCAATAAAAGCATGAACCTTACTACAAATTTGCAGTATTTACACTTTACAGAAACAAACCCATTAATTATTTATTGCCACTTCTTTAAACAGAGGACCATCTCATCTTTCGTTTGTGCCTGTGTCACTCCCCCTTTCCCTCATGTACCAGTCTTCATGCTGTGCACACCACGTGCTTGTGTGTATCCATCCTGTGTGGCACCACGCAAACCGTTTGGGAACCGTTTCATCTGAGGGTAGCAAAATGTGTTTAGAGAGCAACAGGTCTGCATCGCGTCCGCGACCGTAGTTCAGTCATAAACCAAAGTAATAGCATTAACCCCTCTGCAAACCCTATGAACCCCGACACATAGACTGTAAGACAGGAGATTCCCTCAGAAATGTCCGGAACCCGTTAGACACTAACGCAGGAAGACAGGTAAAAAAAAACATGTTACTGGCTTAAACTGGGTTTAAGCTGCCGCCGTGGTTTAAAGTACCATGAACTTCTCTTGGTTTCCCCATCTTATCTATCCTTTACACTGCTCCAGGAGAGAGAGAGAGAGAGAAAGGGAGAGAGAGACAGGTGGTCGAGCCGTTCCCCGCATGCCCTTTGCTGCTTTTAACTTTCTTTCATTCTTTCACTCCATTCTGCGCTCTCCGGTGCGCTCTGACAAGCCGGCCCATTCACTTTCTCATTCTTCTACCCTCCTCCTCTTTTGTTCAGGCCACAGAGCCCCCGTTCAGGCTTTATTCACATCCCAGACGTCCCCGCCATTGACTGGAGCCCCTGTGCCCCTGTGCCCCCCCCCCCCCGTGCCCCCCTCCCGAT
>JAODKC010000117.1:17360861-17374239 GCA_026777985.1 Mormyrops attenuatus | reverse complement strand
GTTGAGCTGAATCATTTGTGGTGGAACAGGGAAAGAACTAAGCTACACAGGGCTCCGGCCCTCCAGGACTGCAGTTTCACACCCCTGCCTTAGGGTATCTGTTGTTATCTGTAATTGAACACGCCAGCGCCTTTGCGGCCTTACCGTCCTTCATCACGCCACAGTACTCCTCGCACTCCCTCTGGCTGTAGAACTTGTTGCCGTTTCCCTTACAGCCGCCATATTTGAAGGACACACACTTTCCGCTTACGGAATCAAAGGCCCAGAGCTCTTCTTGGCCATTGCACTTCCCAGGGGTTATAGGCAGCCTGCAGGCCGCTGGAAAGCGGGCGATACAGTGAAATGAAGTGGAAAATGAAATGAGAAAATGGAATGACACATGAAATGACACATGAAATGACAAATGAAATGACACATGAAATGACAAATGAAATTAAAAAGATGCACACTATAAAAGGCTGATTCTATAACTTAAGTAATTTGTATGATCATAATTTGTATGATTTGTATGATTAGATGTTCAAATTGGATCATATGCAAGACCACCACTGCATCGTGGAAACCGATTCAGTCAAATAGTGTTCAGCACAGCACATTATCATTAATGTTTTAACATAATGTAAGCCTTTTATGAATGCTGATGTATATGTACCCCATATGTGCCGGCACATTGCAAAAAGCAGCCTTCTTCAGATCCTTAACTCTACATTCATTATGCTCCTCATTGTACCTTCAGTGCGGCATGTCTGAAGGCAGGCCTTTTCAGTCAAAAAGTTGTTCTGGTTGCCTAGGCAACCGCCAAAGATGAACTCCTGGCAGGCCATGAGAGTGGAGTTGTAGAAGTAGCGCGTATACATCGCGAAACATGGGCCTGCATCTGGCGGGCTCATGCAGGAGTCTGAGAAAAGGTAACAATGAGTTAGGGGAGAAAAGCTTGTGATTCTGAGTTGAAATCCAGTCACCTGCCCCCTGCCCCCTATTCATAGGATACTGAAATACCTGCGTTTATAAACATGGGCGTGTCTGCAGCTCCAGAACCTTCCTCAGGTGAGGGCAGGACAACGTTTCTTTTCATTCTCTGTTTGTGGACAGGGTTGGAGATAAGTGAGCATGGGGAATAGGGAAGGCAGGTGAAGACAAGATCGAGTGTAATCAAGTTTAATCTTGTGTACCTGAATTACTGGCAACTGGGCTGACTTTCCAGGAACACATTCCTCTGCAGAGAGAAACAAGTAAGTTCAAAGGGTTAGCTCTGGCCACTGCTTCCAGATGTGAGTATGTTATGGCTGAAGATGGAGGAGGCGTACCTGTCTTCTTCAGAGTGATGATGGCATCGTCGTTCAGTCCTTGCTCTTTGGCCAGCTGGGTAAACTCTTCCACAAGGCTGGGGCGCAGGTCCGAGCTGCGACCTGTTAAACCGTGAGATTCGCACGTCTCATGACAATCATTTTAGAGAGACGTTATTCATCGAACATTTACTTGGTGATATAAGCAATATTCAAACAAATTTACCTTTGGAAATCCCGCAAAAATAAGATAAAGAACATAATGAGAGCCACCATAGCACAGTGACCCCCTTTCTGTAGTATTTGAACCCGCAACATTTTTACTGACTTGTACTGTATGATTTAATAATATCATTAATTTAAAAGTAAGTAAGTACAATAAACAGAAGAAACACCTTCAGGTAGGTCTTCTATACACACATACAATCTCTACACAGCAGTACAGTGACACTAACAGAAAACTTGATGTTTTTCTTTGGCTCATATCATTCCATGTCAGTCATTACCGCAGAGCTTCACTGTGGTTGTCTTGTTGCCACCCTGCTTCTGCTTCATCATGACCACGATGGCATATTCATGGTAATTAGTGCGGACCACGTACGCATCCACGTCAGCCTTCCATTCTACAGGCCAGAACACAGGATTAGAAACGTTTTGTCATCGTGCTTTATAATGCTACCCAGCATGCTATGCCAACATCCGAGGGCTTTCAGTATTGTTCAGGTTAAAGGGCCATTCCATTTACCGTTTTATATACAGTACCAGTCAAAAGTTCGGACACACCTACCCGTAAAAAGCTTTATTTGTACTATAACCTACATTTTAGAATAAAACTATAAAGTAACATATATGGAATTATGCACTGACGAAAAGTGTATTAACCAGAAAAATAATTATTTGTTGGAGGGACAGCTCTGTGGGTTGGGACTCAGAAGGTTGCTGGTTCGAATCCCAGGGTTACCAGATTGATCCCACCATTGGGCCTTTAACCCCAATTGTTCCAGGGACTGGCTGACCCTACTCTAAACCAGTTTTATGAGGTGGCCTCCTGGATGCTTTTCCAGCTGCCCTGAAGGAGATCGCACATATATGCTGAGCTCTCATTGGCCGCTTTTCCTTCACTCTCTGGTCAAACTCAAAAACCACTCCTACCGATGCCATCACTCTCCTTTGTAGGCAGCTTGGCGAGTCCAAACTTTTGACTGGTATTGTACCTTTGCATATCTTTTACTGTCATCTACATATTGGGTCGGCCAGAAAGGCAGGAACTCCAAACCCAACAGGGTAGGGACTCACTTGCACTGTGATAGGATAGCCTCCCAGAAGTCTCCGTTACCTTATAAGTCATAATTTTTTGTTTGCACTCCCCATGCCTACACCCAAACAAACAAGAACAAAAACATTATTCAACCAGAGTAAGAGCAGAGTGTCAAATGTGCACTACTGGAACACATAACGTTATTCATATTGCTTTAAAACTCTTGGAATTATACAAATATGGATTGATTTTGGTGTTTGTTATTCATTAATGATCCATATTGTACGCTATATGTACAATACTTCATGTTAATGCTGCCAGAAGGGCAGCCACCAGGAGATCGTGTGTGGTGAGTGGGGAGAGCTCCCCTAGTGGTGACAGTGTCACCTGATGGAAGTTCTCGTCAGGTTGAGGGTGTTGCTGGTGTCCCCCTGATTTATTTCTATGGTTCCCGCTGATAGGTGGTCTTTGAACTTTTGCATCCAGGGGCAATTGGACGCTATGGCGACGTCATGCCACTTCCCCATAAACTACAAGACGGGGACAGCGAATGAGATGCAGACAGGAGCAAGGTGTAGAGATACGCTGCGTTCCATTTACCTCAGAGGTCAGAATGATGTCACACCAGAGTTAACCGCGTTCCAGTACAAGTCGGAAAGCCATTTTGCAATAACAGCACTAGGCAGGTTCATTGTTAGCCATTGTTAGCAATACCAGTTGATAATGCATTACCTGGTATTTTACACATACAAACACCATAAAGTCCACCGATAGCGATTGAACAGTACTGAGTGTAATGAAACAGAAACAGAAATAATACATAAGTGCTACTAAACAGTATATAACTACAGCTTCCACTGATGAAGGGGGCAGCCAACTTGGATTCTGAGGTCGGGGATTGCAGGGGTTCTTCCTCCTTTCCAAGCCAGAATTCCAGCTTCAGGGGACATTCCAGTTGAAGTTTCCAATGAGAAAATTCCGTCTTCCGAGTTCAAACGGAACGCAGCAATAACAGCAAGGAGGTCAGAGGAAAAGGCGAGAACTAACTGCTCCATTCAGTGAAGTATCAGTCAGTCACCCGGCACAACGTACACGGCATAGAGATAAACCAGTGATCGGTGCCGATCTCATAGTACCTCAACATGTGACGCTAGCAGTCAGCAAACCTTTGGTTTGCGCGCTAAGCTAGCGGCGTTATATGCGTACAGAGAAGGACAGAGCCGGAGGGAGACTGTGGTTCCTTACCCGGTTTAGGTCAAAGTTTTCCTGAGGTTGGAGCACAGGTTCCGAAGGCAGGGCCCCCCCGAAGGCTGGGGTGCCGGCAGCCAAGAGCAGAAGCGGCAGCAGCACTGTGTTGTGCATGGTGGCTGTGTCCAGTCAGACTGGTGTCCCGAGCCACTGTGTCCTTAGGAAAAAATCAGGCCCCCCCCAGCCTGTACTGTCCACCACAGCAGGACATTGACCCAAGGGGATGTGTGCTTAAAATACACAGCCCCCGAAATACAAACACTGCAACTAGACCAAAGGCTGCCTTATCAGTTCCTCTGGGTATTTGTTTCTGTCTTAATTAACCTTTGACCCTCACTTTACAGAAACATTTTCTTGTTATTTGTGATACATATTATTTTTAAAGGGTAGCGTGGGTAATTTGATCTAATCGTAGCACAACAGTCTGATATGCTGGCAATATACTGTGATCAATTTATTATATTAATGTTAGACTGAAATGTCTCGCTATATGTTGTGGCATTTAGCTACTTTAATTGCCTTTGTTTTTTGGGGGGCCAGCATCAATTTATGGGCAGGGGGTCGTCATTTCCTTTTTCCGTGTCTGAGCAGGTGAGAATTATATTGGAAATAAAATCAGAGGACTGGTTGCAGAGCAGAGCTCAGTACGACGACTATAATGGGTGTTAGGGGGCCTGGTGCTGGTGTTTGGGGGAAGTCTGGGGCATCTCAGTGTGTTTCCACACACTTCAGCTGGCTGGGTGCCCATAGCGGCAGCGCCTGGGTGCTTTCCTTTGATACCTTCTTCACAAAACATTAGTCTGTGTACCTGTCATGCCTGTACAACAGATTTAGTGAATAAAACACCTGCGTAAGGCTAGGTGTCGTGCTTTCTAAGAGATTCTTATTTAATTAATAATAAATAATTTAATTATCAGGTTGCATCGGCTGTGTTTTGCCTCCATTTTGCTAATGTCGTTTTACTTCAAATCGAAAAAAATAAAGCAGAAAATGCAAAAGTTTAAAGACACTTTGGAGTCAAAATACTTTGGAGCAGTAGGAAAGTAATCATGGTTACATTTTATTTGAGGGATGCACAAGTACCTTAGTAACTCAGTTACTACTCAAGAAAAAATCATGAAGTAATGTAGTAGCTGAATGAAACGTGAACCGTTATGATCGATTAATGATGAACTAGCATGGGATCAGTGCGTGACTATCACTTAGTTTCTGGTTAATTGACACATTAAGCATGAGTGTATTATACTGTATTGTTTGTGCCCCCCCCCCAAGTAATGTGTTGCCGTAATCATTTTTAATGCAACAATAAAATAGCTAAAGTGAAATGGTTTAAGCAATAGTAGTTCTCTGCTGATCATGAGCTCAGTGTATAACACTGAACTTTTTTGCAGGGTTAGTATTTGTATTGCTGTAGGTAATAGTTAATGGCAATTAATTAAGTGGTCGTAGTAGCAGTTATACCGACTGCAACAAGTTTCTGTTACCCATTTGATGTGACTGGTTGTGACTGGTTGGTAGAGATGAGGTAACGAAGCCGCATTTAACCAAAAATAACCAGACACAATGAAATGAAATAACTTCTTCCCTTCCGACCCTCTATTTGCCTGTTAATGTAAAATATTCACCGTTATTCTGGCACTAGAAAATTCAGCAGAGTGAAGAGTATATGATCCACGGAAACTGAACAATAGAAAGTGTGATTGTGGCGTCAGGCATTTTGGATAGAGGAGCAGGTTTTGTGTCAGGTTGAGCAAATCGCTAAATCTCTTTGCGATCCAGTGCATGTCTCACTGCATCCTGGAACGAATGGGAAGCCAGTGATGTACAGCTTTCACAAACAGGCACGTCAATTCATCACAAGCACGGGATTCAGCTTTTATTCATTCACAGTGCTGCTACAGGCTTGTCCCATGTTCATCAGACACCTAAATATAAGTGCTTATCAGAGTCTGTTCGGTTGCCACAAACCAGCCAGTGTAAGAAATACATGCACCTGACTGGTGACCTCAGTGGCACTGAGACAAAGAGAACTGTGCAAATGTGTGTAGGTACAACCAGGTAGCTAGATGCAGGTGTCTAACTCCTCTAATGTGTTTCGACCTGACTTGGCAGAACAAATCAGTGTGCAGCGTTAGTGAGTCTAGCAGCTCTGCTGTAGTCCAGAGCACGATACTATGGTTAGATGTTGCAAAGCTTTTCTAAGTATAATGGTGTTGGGCAGGAGAAGAGTTCTTTGATCTGGGAAACAGGATCCAGAAAGGACTCCCTGAAACAGAAAAAAATACATGCCATGATAAATGTAGTCCAAGAAATGTCTGTGTGCTTGGACTAAATCACAGTAAATAGATTTTATTGGTGCAAATCTCTCACCTTCCCTGGAATTAAGCTGGGCCACAATCATCTGGTGAGAGCAAAAAGATAATTTCTCTCAGTTTGCAAAGCTATATAACATGGGTCCAGTTCATTATACAGAATGGTCCATAATTAGAATATACGACATTCAATTCCTCTGCTTACCTGTAGCGGATGGTGTCAAAATAGACTCCCTAGAAAACCCAAGAGACAAAGAAAATTCCCTGAACTTCTCCACCAACTCTGGCCTTAACTTTTGCGAGCGACCTGTGAAAAAGTAAAGAAAAGGAATTATAGCATTTGCAGAGGCAGAAAGGAATTCAAGAAAAATAAATACATTCGCACTTTCACTTTATTGGATTGTCAATGTTTTATCAATCGTACAGTTGCTTGTCATGTCCAGCAACTGTGCAGAAATAATAACAGATATGTTTAGCTAGTAATGTTTATAAAGAAAATATATAACCATTGTATTAGGTATTTCCTGCATATTTTTCAGAGTGTTCTGGAATGCTAACGCGTGTGATTTAAAGTGCTCAGGTGCAGAGTCTGGTTCTTAGCACAGAGTCACAACTTCTTTCCAGTGTGCACCAGTCAAAATAATTCTTCCATATCCTCACCGTATAGAGCCACCTGTGTCAATTCCTTATCTATCTTCTTGTTCTTCAGAACCAGGGCGTATTCATTGTAATTGGTTTCCACCACCATGATGTCCTTCACTCTGCTGTGGCCTAAAGGAAGAGACCAAAACACTCAACTGCACATCGTCCACATGGTTAAAGCCATCTCATTGATAGCTACCTCACACCCTGAGCTAAAGAGCTCTACTGCACATTAATCTGAGTATCTCATCACACTGGTCTAACGGGCAGCGAAACTCACGTGTGCTGAAGTACTTGAACATTCCAGGCACAGTTGCCTTCTCATACACATAGGAGGTGGGCTGGCAACCTGTCAACCTGTATCAGCGGAGGAGCACATAGACCGTCCTCAATGTACTGAGGTTCCCCTGTGGAACATCAGTGGTAGGCGGCAGGCTCACGTACCCCGTCTCATACATGGTGAGCTCGGCGTCTCCGTTCGATAGTGGCGTCAGGGTCCCCATGGAGATGCGGAACCTGCTTCGGTAGCGTACAAACCCCGGAGAGTCGTAGGCCAGTCCGACCCGGTACCACTTCCCTGCAAACTGAGCATATAAGAGAGTAACAGATTGAGAAAACGGGGACAAAATCCTTACCCATGAGACCACACAATGCAGGGAAAAAAACAAAAACAGTCACATTAACACCTCACACAAACAAGTTTGAATAATATTTTCATAATATTATAAAAATATCTAGTTTTTATTTTTAGAATATTTAGCAAACCACAAACAGCTAGTGGCAAGTACTGCGCTTTGCAACATGCAAGAAGGGAACATGGGAGATGAATGTGAAGCATGGTATATTAGAGCAGTGTGACGTAAACAGAAAGTGTGTCCCAAGGCTGTTCAGGAGACTAAACAGGCAGTCAGAAGCTAGGTGATCTGAAAAAGCACAGTTTATGGGAGCCGGAGAATCAGCTGGCAGGTCAAACACTGTAATTAAAGATGACATATGGATAAATGGTGGCAGCACAATCCAGAACAACCTCGCCGATTCTAATTTGTGTATCAAAGAGAGAATCTTGGCTCCTTGCTGCTAAGATGATGTTGCAACCTGGGAGCCGTGATTTTCGAACCCTGCTGTTTACCTTTTGCAGATATTTAACATTTGTGCGGACAAGTGAACAGCACACAGTCCCTAAAGAAGATATGATTCATTTAAAAAAAAAAGAAATCTAATTTCAACAGTGATGAAAAAGCACACCATCACATTAGATAAGAAGCTTATACCACTATCAATTTACCACAAATGTTATCCAGTAAACAAATATTTATTGCCTGTGTTGCATAATCAGTGAGTTATTTTGTTGCCTTTGTGTGTATCTCTTAGGGCTGCAGTGGCTGTCAGTCTTTAAAAAAAAGAACACTGCAGGACATAACAGTGCCTGGAATCTGCGACGTTCTCACCTTCCGCAGGTCAAAATCTTTCTGAGGCTGGACATCGGCGAGGACCCCGAATGCCAGGAACATCAGCGACGCAATCAGTACCGTGGTCCTCATTGTCCCTGAAATGTGGAGGTCACCTATGCCCAGATGTTACGCAAGCGCTTCGGTAAACACTGAGCTAGGCGTCCTTCCTCTAACTCTTAATTTTATACTGCCGACCCCCCCACCATGCTGTTTACATTACACATCCCTGACAAAGAGACGCCCCCATTCCTCTACCTATCATCATCTCCAGACGGAAAGCAGGGCTGATGTTACACTAAGATACCATGACCCATCAGGACTGGTTTTATCTGGTTTTACAACAGACAAACTGGTTTCATTACTAATAATATTATTATTATTAAACAGTGACTCATTGTGATGACTGAGCGATTTTTGTGCAGGAAAATTTTTTTTGGAACACATTGTGCAACACTCATTGCTTTCTGCTATTTTAAACTACCACGGCTTGGTGCTGAAGAAAGTGTCTTTTTTGAGGAACTCTATACAGTTATTTAATTGTTCTTGTAGCCCCAGGAAAATTCCAAGCACATCAATTGCCTCAACTTGTTGTCAGCTACTGACAGTACTTGATACCGCGGTGATGAAGCCTGGCTTCCATCTCTGTGCGTATGCACCACCCATGCTTGGAATGTGGAGCACTGCGTAGTACGCTGTCCAATGAGACTGAAGAAAGCACCAGGATTCGGCTGGCAGAAATTGTTTGATGGGCAAATAGAAAAAGTAAGTCGTCCAATTAGACTGAAGAATGCATCAAAACTTGGCCGTCTCATACTGTCAGGTGGGCAAATAGAAAAGTCTCTCCAGGTTTCTGCAAACACTGCACGAGTACGTCCAAGCATGACACAGGACTGCAGCTTTGGTCTTTCATTTTCTTTTGTTGGGTACAAATACAAGGTGCGGCAATTTCTTGTTGATGAGGTAAGAAACAAACGTTTGTTAGCAGCTTGTACCAATAACTACTGCACTGCATTTGTTTAAGGACATTTGAAGTTATCAATTTTTTTTAAGGAAAAATGCTGTTATCTGAACCAACAAGCAGTGATAAGTCAATGCTGGTTTTTATACTGGATATTGCAACGAGCAATGAAGCACGGCAATAAAAACTGGGTGGTGGCAGTTAAATTTAGAAAGATTCAACTGGAGGCCAACATCTATTTTAGTGCTTTTCACAATGGGAAAAAAAATCCACAGTCAACAACCCTTAAGCATCAGAAATTTCTAATTATTTACATAAAGAACAGTAATAGGCGCAGGCAAAGGCATAAGGTGGCCCCCTCTCTGATGTCAAATAAAAGGGAAAAAAACTACATCTCTACTTGTCTTATGCAATAGAGCCATCAGACTAAGTGTAAATTAGTTATAAATTATTCTATTGGAATTCACATATTCTGGGAATATTAAAGTAACCCAGCCATCTATGACATCAGCCTGGTCCGCATTTTGGGATTTGGGACCTGTCACTGAGCTGTACTGCACGTCCTATTATTGTTTTTGTTACCTCATAGGAAAATACAGCCATCTAGCATGCCGTACCCGTGCTATAGAAGCTCCTTCAGACCTTCATACATCATACATTAGAATCAACAAAAGGCCAGCCACAAGTGTCATGCCGTACTCCGGCCAGCGAAATACGTGCCTGTTGTTTATAGCTACATTTAAGAGATAAATTAGGTTTCCCATGAAGATACTTGCTGTTGTGTTCTTGAATGTCAGCTGCTGAATTTTTGTGCATTCTCCGAGTTCATTCATCCCCAATAAAACACAACACTTGCCCTCTCGTTGGACAGTTTCATTACTCAGTACATTAATACAGCCCCTGTAACTTGAAGACGTCAATTTGATTTTCATTCTGGCAGCTACTTTATCTCAACAACCAGCCATCTGTTATTTTTCCATAAACAATCCTAGCATACATACCATATGGCTTTTATTTCCAACATAGTCACAATGTTATCATAAATAATATTAAAACAAAAAGTACAGAAATACTTCTCACAGTTGCCTAAATGTTCCTCAACAGCAGGAAAGAAGAGCAGAACTGTTGTGTAATTTGAAGAACGACAAGGTCCAAAATATTAAGGAACACATCTGGTGTTGTTAAGATCCCTCCATTTTCCAACCAGTTGTCCTTGACAGGGTCATGGTGGGGGGAGGGGGGGGTCTATCTCAGGCAGCACAGGGCACAAGGCCGGGCTACAGCCTATACAGGATGCCAGTCCCTTGCTGGGCAGATGCACGCACGGATGATAGGTATCTATATCTTTGTGGGGACCATCCACTCATTTCTATGGGTGAAACCCTAATCCCAACTATGGCTACTTATCTTAACCATAACTAACCAAACAAAAAACGAGACATTTTTAGTTTTTTGTAAAATTGAGTTTCTCCTTGTTGGGACCATTTAAATGTCTCTGCAAAGTCAAAATAACAGGTTTTCTATTTATTTCTTTTTATTTACTTGGTCCCCAGCATGTAATATATACACAACCACAAGAGCGATAACCGCATGTCTTTGGACTGCAGGTGTAAGACTATCTGCATCATTTGCAAACTACCCCAGCGCTTTTGATGTGGCTAATATTAGGATTGCAATGGAATAATATAGATTTGCCGTAAGATTTCTTGCGTGAGCGTGAAAGCCTGAAAACATGAGTGTCACACCGGATACGTGAGAGTTGGCAGCCCAGGTTGATCCACACATGAGGCTTACATCAATGCGACTGTGTGATACATGACCGCTGTTGTCGTTCAAGCCATTACATTCAATTACAAGTTTTTTGTCATATAGTTTAGCTGCATCCAGCAAATGTACATTGGGATTGCTGTGAAACACAAACTGTGATTCATCCGGAAAAATGGTCAGTCTGCTAGCCATATAGATGTTCTGCATCCCAGAAAGGCACCTCCTAGGTTATGTTGGTTTCCACACTGCAGTAAATAGGGAAAATGGGGGGTGGGTCTTGGTAGGGACTCCTGTAAGGCTCCCCAAACTTATCTCACCTCTTGACAGCTGTGACGAGAGTCAGGGCGTGAGGGAAGAGTTACCTTCAGGGAGTCACGGGCTTAGTCCAGGTCACAAATGCTGTTCTAGGCCCTGTGGGGCACTGGGGCACAAACGAACGATAACCAGGTATTGGAAACACTTTCGTGGTTAAGAAGACCAAAGGTATAGCTGCTGAAAACCAGCAGGGGGTGACCATCTGAAGCCCTTAGACTGACTAGCGTATGATAGGATCGTTACTAAGACGGTGACCAGATATCGAACATGCGCTTCAAAGGCCGTCTGGAGCAGCTTTGGTCTGTACGGGCACTCTGTCTACATCCTGAGAAATGAGTTGTAGGTTCTAAAGAAACGTAGCTCCTCCCATGTTGTCCAAGGTCACATCCAAGTATCTCATTCCTATTCTCTATATATTCATTTATTGTTCTTATGCAATGAACGTTAGGAACTGCTGTGTATCTATACATCTTCTGAGATAAAACCTTAAGTGTTCTTCTGTAAAAACCTCCAAATGCATTGAGATCTTGGAGCGGTATCGCACCTTTCTTCAAAAACTCATCCTGAGGTCACACCTTGACATTCCCCTCCCCTCATGTGACCAATCACGCGGCAGCTGATGCTTCTGGGCCACCTCATGCCATTTTGGTAGTTCCGTGTTAGCATCCCCGTTTGCTCCTCCTCCGATTCACACTTCTGGTTTTATAGCTGACTGCTGCAGGCCTGCCTTGCAGCTTCTGAGAGAAACTGGCCTGCCTGTACACTGCTGACTAAACAAAAACCGCACTCTCTCCCCATCTCAGCTAATACCCCAAACATCTGACTCAGACCTTCCAGGAAACATTCTTCAGAAATTAATGACCTCTTACCTTAGTAAATATACTGCAAGTGTTACGACCCAAACCACTCATACACAGGATATGTTTAGGTTCTACAAGACCCTCTGCAGCATAAGCAGCTGAAGCATGGATGGATGTATGGATGGATGGATGGAGTTTTTAATGCTAGTTTATATTTCTTCGTTAGTTGCAATTATTGATCTTCTAGGACCTGCATCTCCAAGTTTTTAAATGATCCATTAACAGAATTTTAAATATCTTATTGCAAATCAGAGTCTAAAAAAATCTTATTTTTACAAATTAACATAAAAAAGGCTTTGGGACTTCAAGCACCGGCTTGATGACATTTCCTTTAATTAACGTCCACATTCTAGACAGCGGTACTGATATGATTAACTGGCTGATTATGTATATATATATAATCATTGCTTCTCCCTTAATACCTGGTGACCTAATTAACCCCCTTATCCCTACCTTAATCACATTTATAATTTTCTGGACATAATGGCCCATTGTAATTACAAGCCACCGCGCTTCATTCCTAACACAGGTCAGTTCCACAGAAGGTCGAAATGCCATCCTCATTATTTCACGCAAATGAGAAGTTTGTAGCCTCCAAGTGTTTCGCCATTAAGATGATTAATTTTCTGAACCCCATAACGATCCATAAGTAAAATACGCACACCACACACCTTCCAGTTAGCATTTTTGGACATCAAAATCTTTTTTTAATCGTATCGATTCTCAGGTGTAGTTTCTAGAGCAGGATTTACAGCTGGCCTTTGATGAGAGGATATCATTGCGGCTTCTGTGCATCTCCACCTCGACACAAGCAACACCTCCACCCTCAATACCACACGCACCACCCGTTCTCTTTCACTGCATAAGTTGTTCCTGAGTACGAAAGACAAAAAACAGAATAGTGCATTTATGGATAAGAACATGGGAGAGCAGGGAAGGGACAAGGCTGACAGACAGACGGACACAGCTCGCCGTTTCTCAGTGGTCAGAAACATGATTCAGATCTCCAGCCTCCACCTTTTTTTTTTTTTTACAGCAGAAGACAAAGTGGAATGGCGCAGGTGGACCAGTTACGGCTGAGTACACAGCAAGAAAGACAGTGGAGTTCATGCCGGCAAATCAAAGCCCACCATGTTTCCGAAGACCAGCCACACCCCATTGTACAAAGTTTGTTTATACATCACCATAAACCACCATTTCATTTCTACATCTTCAGTTCAAAACCCAGCTACCCATAAAAAGCATGGCTTAAAACATGTTAAAATCATATTATATTATATA
>JAODKC010000117.1:17324520-17345744 GCA_026777985.1 Mormyrops attenuatus | reverse complement strand
CCCCTTCTCTCGCTGTTCTCCCAACTTACATGACTGCAACATACTTTAGCTTTTGACATTTGCTCCCGTTAGTCCGCTAGTACATGGCCCCCCCTCCCCGCGTCTTATCGCATCAGCACATTGGCGCGCCCCTCTTATTGTTCGGCTAAACATAAGTGAAGGTTGCTTACACCAGTTGTCTATATTTTCCAACCGTCGAGGCCAGATCACCCTGGACTTTCGGCACGCTTGTCAGTTCCCATTTGTGTTAAATGCAATTTTATGAAATTAACCCCTCATTGGGGAAACATGTTATTCCTTCACTAGTAATTACAGATCCATACAATATGATATGCCGCATTTCTATTATTCAACTATTCAATTCTTATCAAACTGTGTAAAATAAAATAACTGGGTTAAAAATACAAGTTATTTAATTTCATCAGAATTTATAGATATTACCTTTGTTAAAACGCACAATTTCAATGCATAGTGAAGTTAAATAGTGATGTATAAATTCTAAAATAATTTTTGTACTTTGAGCTTCTGGCACATAGTAATACGTCAATCTTAGCTGACTGGACGTAGTTTAGTTCGAAGCCAGAGACGCAGGAAGCAGCACAAGTTTTTTGACGGAGTCTCGAGTTCCCTGTATAATTTGTGTTTTCCTGTAAACATTTTTAAAAGAGGATCTGGTCTCACTCGCGCTTCAAATACTGCTTGTTAGACTGGCTTCAAAGGGTGGTACAGAAGAAAGTTAAACGGGGTGCCACTACAAACTGTTTTAACTATAGTTTAAACAATATGCTGGTGAAATCAAAATAACCATTCAGCATAACTATTCCGATAGTAGGCAAAGTGGTAAAATAGACACAAACCAGAGATTGCTTTGTTAGTACATTTTAATGTTGTCCCAGTTTCCAATTATAGCTTTTTCTTACATAAAAGTATTTTGTTGCATGTTAAAATGAGTAATATAATTTATGGTTTCTCATTTGCTTTTTGTAATTACTACAAGGGTAGAATACTGATAAGATTATGCAATTATCAATTATATCGTTTGGAAATGAGTGTACACCTCAGATAACCATTTTTATTGCTAGGTGTTGATATGACTGCTCATATTAAACTCCAAAAAAGAACACGGCCTGCTTTATAGCCTGGTGGATATACCTGAGATTAGACTCATTCAGAGATTAACATGGGGACAAAGTTCTCGAATGAACACAGCATTTCTGTATCCTTTCCTATGTGTTCCAGCATTTGTACATAAACTGCAGTTTGATGCTGATATACAATAAAAACACAATATATCTTGTCCTTTTTATTTAACTGCATGGTTGGGTGTAATCATACCATACATTCATAATCAGGAGAATCAATGTATGTGCATCAATCCTCCAACTCTTCTAGAAAAACAAACTGTTTAAATAAACATAACATTAAAATGCATAACCTTAAACTCTCATAACCATTAGCCCGAGGCAGGTGAAGCTCATTGCTCCAACACACTCAGTTATACGCTCAGACTTGGCCCGGATAGTTAAGATTGCACAGAGGTTCGTGGGTACCAAGCTCCCAGATCTGAACAATATTTATGCTAGGCGACTATGTAGGAAGGCTAGCAACATCATCAAGGACCCCACCCACCCGGGTTACAAACTGTTTGTCCCCCTCCCGTCGGGCAAAAGATTCAGGACCATCAAATCACGAACATACAGACTGCTTTTTCCTGAGAGCAGTGGCCTCCGTCACACCCCAGAACACTGACCATTAAGTCACTTCCACACCTCTGTATTGCTGCTGATATGCACTTTAAATCACATTGACTTGTAAATGCAATTATATATTGTATTTTATTAATAGTTATCTTAGGTTTTATTCATATTTATACCATGTCTACGAGACTGTGCGCTATTATTAATGTAGTACATTATTATATACCTCTTTGCTGCTGAGCCGTGAGCTACCAAACAAATTTCGTTGTATTTCTGATACAATAAGTTTGAGTTTTCAGTTTTTTATGTAACTTTATTGAAAAGTGCATTATAATTTCTATGAAAAGACACACAGTTCATGCTGTACATCCAAGTCGTCATAGAGAAGATCACCAGTTCCGCAGAATTACACCAAGTGTGGCAGAACTGGGTGAATAGGTGTAACGAGAAGTTCACCAGCACTCCAGCATGCTGGAGTTCACGAAAGCAACACCTTAGTCATCTAGCTGAAGTCCAAAGTGGTCATACAAATCGCGTGTAGTCACACCTCGAGTCGTTGCTGCATGGAAGGAAAGCGCGGTCACTGAAACAACACTCATTAAACACAAACCCTACAAAATACAAATGCAAGCAAGAACCGTGCAGCACTCAACGGCTTAAGGCTGGTTCATACTTCTCCCCACGCGTACTAACGGGCGTGTCCGCTCAAACGATTATGACACATTTGATGTCACTGTAGGCCTCAGTGGACGAACGCCTGCTGCACTCCAAATTTGTGCCCGTGCAGTGCTGTATGATTCGCTAGCATCCACTTTAAATTCTAGCATGGATGCTTTTGACAAGCGTTGGGGTAGTTTGCAAACCCTACAGACTATGTACAAGGTAATAAAATTGTTACATACATGTAAATGCGTGTGCATACGTGTGCCGACTTGTCTCGAATTGAAAATCTCACACCAGCCAGCTGACCAAAGTTGGTAACTGTGTGAGCTGCCTCTCTGTATTTGTAAAACATAGAGAAACAGACACAAAAATCACTGTCGTGGTACGTGTGCAGGGAATCTGAGAATAATCATTTATATTATTAATAAAAATATAAAATATAACACGTTGTACGCATGTGCAAAGTACGTGGCTTGATCGGAGAAGTATGATCGTTTCCGCGTACACATACGCAGAGTGGATACGTGAGTGTCGCCCTCGTGTGGAGAGGTATGAACCAGCCTTTAGGGATACGTGTCCATATCCAGTTGTGCATCCCTGTGGCCAGCAGAGTAATCATATCACTGTTGGGCTTGAGTAAGGCCCTTCATTATGGAAGACTCTGTACTGTCATCCTCAACTCTATGGCCCTTTAGACAAAAGAGTCTGCTAAATAACTAAAACTGTAAGATTCAAGATTCAAGCAATTTATTCTCACATGTGTGCTACACAATTTAATTATTATTCTGTTCACTCCAGATGCTGCAAAAAAGAAAAATTAATAAGGTAACAACAGCACAGTAGGTAGCATATACAAGGTACGCGTACATATCTACCAGAGATTAAAAAATATATATCGCAGTGAAGAAAAAAATTAAACAGAAATATTCATGTAAAATATACACAAATAGATAAATATACATAAAAACACAAAATATATGGGTAAATATGTATGGTGCTGAAAAAAATAAACTTATTGCAAAGCAATGCAAACGACGTATCACAACGAAATAATTTAGTGCACAGTAATCACATAAAATAAGCTTACCGAGTTTGCCCAACAGGGTCTGACCAATGTCCTTTATGTCATTGTACTCATGCAGCAGGTCAATATGCCGTTCTAATTCCTGCACTCCTATGCCCCTGTAATAAGCAAATGACATTCACTGGAGAACAGCGATGCGCTATGATGGAGGTCATTGTGCAGAACTGCACCCTCAATGATCTACGAGCAGACAATGTCTACACACTCGCTTTCCAGGAGGGCGATCTCAGAATCCAGGTCTGTACACTTTCTCCTCAGCTCCTCGATCTCTTCCTCAAGGCTGGGCTGGACCAGGGAAGTATGGTGCAGGAGGTTGGGAGACTGAAGCTTATAGAAGGTGAAGACAGAAAAAAGCAAAAAGGAGGAGAGCAATGGTTAAATTCCACTAATGAACACATGATTCCCAGAAAAAGAAAATGTCTATTCCAAACAAAGGAGGACTAAAGGTGATACAATCCACAAACACAAAATCCCGAAAGGGACAGTTGAAATAGACCTTGAAGACCAACTAAATGGACATCAATTTATGTGAAATAAAAATATACACAAAGGATAGTCAGAGTTTGTAATAAAAAACACAAGGAACTGTGATAGACACAACATTGAAAAGTGTTCATCAGCACTCGGTAAAATTTTAACACTTTTACGGATAGCCGGGCTCTTACCTTCTTAACAGTTTTATCCGAAAAGTTGTTTTACAGCCAATTTTTACTAGAACAGAATTTCTTAAATGGAATAGACAATTAATCACTGTGAAAAACGGACAAACTTACAGGAGATTTGAATTTGGAATTGATACTTTTAGATCCGGAGTAAGGCATCCTAAAGAAAAAGAAATATACGAAGCAAATTCAGCATGGTATTTTTTTTAATCTGTCTGAGATGTGTATGTACTGCATAACTAGAGGCACTTTATTTAATATCAATCTAACTATACTAGACAGGGACCAAAGGCGCATCTGAAATGAAAATCTTTAACCCCATAATTAATATTTACCAAAATACAATAAACAATACAGAATAGATTTGAATTTTAATTCACACCAGGCCAACAAACGCCAATGACTCCGTTACCAACAGTGTTATGTATGAACCTCACAACGTTTATTTAGTGGTAATTTTATACTGTCGAAACAAGATACAAAATATGTGGCAATAAGTGTACGGCGAAATGAAATAAAAACGTACTATGTGGATAAGTGAGCACTTTATTTTTTGTAAGTCCTAATAAAGTTCAACAGAAATACCTTCTCTTCGGGGTAGATTTCAGGGGTGTATTTGAGACCTTGCTAGCAACTTTAGGTTTCCTCTCTGAATCCATTGCAAGTCACGCAAACGCTTTCTCTGTAATTCTAGAAACTTGTTCTTAAATACTTTAAACAGTTCAGGGTAACTGAGAAGCAGCCATGAGCCATGAAGCAGCCCGCCATCAACTCTATGAAAACCGGAGCATTTCCGGGTCCTTCGTCTCCGTTGCGTAAACGTCCGAATGAGCCAATCACAGACTGCGATTTACCACGCCACATTTTAATTCGTTGAAAACATCACGTGTGATGTGTTTATCGCGTAAAATTTAAATTCTGTTAGGCTGTATTGTTAATGTTTTAATATCTTGTTGTACATTAATGGTTCTGGCTTGCAGGTGCTGATCTGACGTGAGCAGCTACATGCCAAAAAGGAGATCCTGCAAATGTAAATATGCCAGTGTTTTACACAATCTTCGCTTATTCGAATACATAGACGTGGAGGGTCTGAAGATTATCCCAAGAAGCACAGGGCTTGAAGCTGGACACACTTTGGGCGTGATGTCAGTTCATCGCAAGGCACACACTCACACAAGGGGTACTGCAGAAACACCAGCCCACCTAACAGCATGCGAAAGAAAACTGGACTCCCTGGAATCAACCGGCGGGCAAATTTAACTCCAAACATGGAGGCGAGTCACCACGAGCTTACTCTATCGCCCAATTTAACTCATCTCAATGCTTTTCTACTTGAACTGCACAACATATCATTCTCATCCAGTGAAGAATGTCATTTCTAAATGTTAATAGCAACAAATTTAGCAGATTATTTTTTGTACAGCAACGGATGTTTGTGTATTTTCTGCAATGGCGGAAAGTTTTTTTTTTCATAAACGAAGAAACGTAAAGGGGCATACCGCCACCTATCGTTGGGAAAGTGGATCGGGCATGCAATATTATCTTGAACATGATTAATCAATAACAACTATTTGCATTTAAAAAGCAAAATACTCCAATAAGATGAAATATCCTTGAAAGTTTACTACCAATTGAAAACAAAAATGTAACTCTTGCTGTAAAAAAAATCTGGAGCAGATTTTAAATATAGACAGGTGGAGTTAAAAATCGAAAAGGCAACGCGAAAAATTGAGCTTGAACACCGGTGAGTGGCGACAGAAACCAGTAAAGAGAAATAAGAACTCTTCGAGGCTGAGCAAGACATGTGTGCAATGCCGATAAAACCAGCAGAAAAGACCGTTTGTAAAGAAAAGGATGTCGTTGAAAAGATACACTGCTAATAATTACATTAATCCAAGAAAATCGTACGTATCGTACATATGTTTTGCTTGACAATATACTGGGAAATTGGGGTGTTATTTTGTGAATACATCTTCAAAATGGAACAAAATTCATAACTGATCTTTATTTTTAACATGCATACACAAAGGAGGAGCACAAAGCGTCTGTAGTCAAAAAGTAGTTCTATCGTGCATATTATTTTTGTTTAAGACACATGTAGCTACTATAGAACAACATGCAGAAGTTGTATCCCCCACACATTTGTTACTGGCACATGAAAAACCACAGTGTAGCGCGTTGTTAGTTAAATGAAGAGAGAAAACAACGAATGAAAAAGTAATGCAAAATAATGTATACATCAAATCCACAGGCCTTATAATACTGTAGTTCCCACAGGGTATTCACTGACAATCTGAGGATCGCCACTGGCCTGACAGTAGAGGGCAGTGCTGAGTACACCATCGGGTAACAAAAACATTCTCGCGTAAAAGCATTCGCACGCAAACTCTCTCTCGAAGAAACGCTCTTGAATAGGCCTGCACACGCACACAAACACTTACATACTCACGCAGGCACTCTAAAAAGCTGAAACACACACAGAGTCATTCTGTCAGGGGTTCAGAACATACGTACTGCCTAAGTGTCTTCCGTTGCAGCATCATTTAACCTCAACGGTTCATTTGAGCTCCAAAAACAACATCATTAACTCCATTTCTTAATAATTTCTTTCCATAGCGTTTAGTAAAAATGTCTGTATTTGCATATTCTCATTAATGCTTAAGAATAGTTGGATATACAACTATTCTTATATACATCCTTTTATATATTTATTCTTATATACGTGTATACCTATTCTTATAATATACAATAACTCTGTATGAGAAACAACAATGTCTGTAGGTGAAACTACATCTGAATCTGCTATCAAACCCGAATAGGATAGCCAAAAACCTCCTGTTCGAGGATTATACTTGTGAGGAGTGGGTGGTTATCTAGCTGTTAAAACCCACCATGTTATTTTGGCTCCGAACTTCTAGAGCAAAACACTAATAAAGAAAAAAAACCTTTACAGTCTGATTGATGTTTCTTTGATCATTTGACTTGGACTGCTGGGTGAAGCTGTTGAGATCTGCTCATATTTAACCCTCATCCCTGAGAATTGGCCGGGTGGCAGATTCCTCACTCTTGGAGTGTGTGACTGTGCATCTCCTCTGCCTACTCTCTTTCTGTGAAGTCTAAAACGGCAGCAGTATCCTTCAAATCTGGGATAGCGACTCCAGCTATACGCAAAGCGAGTGGGTCCAAAGACACTGATGATCCACCCAAACTACCAGTGTGTTTCTCCTAGGTCCTGTCTACTAATTACATAGATAAAACTCATCCATCAATCCATCCATCCATCTCCCAACTACTTATTGTCAGGCTTACAGGGATAAAATTTGCCATTTGGGCAAAATGTGCAGCATTATTCTTCATCTCTCCATCATTCCTCCACAGCAGCCTCTCCAGTACAGGTTACTAGTGACCAAACTGCTCAGAACGGACAGAGAAAAATAATTAGATGCATATGTAACTCTTGGCTTGAGACACTTTATCCATTGCATCATTCTTCTCATTCCTCAATGTTAAATGGAAGCCTTCCATCTTGATCAGATAACCATCTGGGAGCACTCGTACAATACATGTCCTGTTTAAGAACTCAAGTGAAGGCGGGGAAAACACGTTGTAACATTGTCGTAACTCAACTGACGTAACTGATGACAGTCTGCTGCTTCTTCGTTGCTCTGCTTTGGGGGGATGGATGGGAATGAGGAGGACCAGAGACTCTGACTGATGATCAGAACAGATTCTGAGGTAGCATGTTCATTCCTTGTGGACCAAAAACATGCGGGAGCCCTGGGTCAGCTCCCCGCACCTCTCACACTGAGGCTCATCGCCGATCCCACACTCTCTTCCTGTGTGCACGTCCTCATAGGGAACATGTTTCTGTCTGTTTTCAGGATTACTCTGCATTATCGGTGTCACTCTCGGTGTCTCTGTGCTGTAGGTCTGCTGCGTGCCATGGACCGCCTTGCCACCCTTGTTGGCATGGTTATGGATTCCTGCCAGTAGGGTAGAGTTTGGTGGGGGAGGGAGAGCAGGGCTGGGAGGATGTTTTTGGGCACCGGCATGCTTCAAGGGAACTGGCCATTTTCCATTGTGTGCATTTTTTTGGGCTTGTCTCTGTGCGCTTGGGGAGAAAAGGGTAGGAGTGGGGGAGGCTGCTTGCTGGGAAACGACTTCCTCCCTATCCGTCTGACTGGGAGCCGCCAGCCTGGCTGCGAGGCTAACGACTACACGGCGGCGGCAGCCCTGAGCTTGGCAGCGGCGTTTCCACAGCTGCTCCTCCCCCTTCACCTCTCTCCTCCTGCTGTGATTTGGGGGGCCTGGGGAAGAGAGGGGATGCAGGCACGCACCTTACTGCTGAACGGAGCGCGTCGGCCCTGAACCCTGGGAGCTGATTGACCCCGATGCTCCAGGACTGCAGCCAGGTGAGTGGAGGTAGATTTCCATTGTACCGTTTGTCCGGCATGCGTGATGTCAGCTGCCTGGGCTGCTTGTCCCAGAGCAAAACTAATAAACTCAGACGCAACAACAACAGTCATCTCCGGCAGACAAGTTGACTTTCTCCAGCATGTGGCTTGCACTAAGACATGGACTGGAGTTTAGGGGCCCGGGGCGGATTCAGGAGTTATGAACCATTAAAGCACCATGGTGAGAACTCTGCTGTTTCCCATCCCGGCCCAGTCAACCCAAGGCAAATGCAGGCTTTTGCTCCAGACAAGCTCTTAATTAATTGGCCGTCGATTATTCAAGTGATTCCAATCAGATTTGGCAAAACACTGTTGAGAATTAATTTTAAGAAGCATTGTAGTCATTACTGTATTTTGAAATGTAACTAAACGCTGCATCCATCTAAATCAAGTACGTGGAACCAGTTGTTGTAGTTTAAATGTTGAACAATAAAGTAATAATCAACTATTTAATGTGTATCATTCCTTTTAAGAAGCAAAAACATATGTTTTTATTAAGTTTGTTGTTTGCATTTCTTTGCAAGTTTTTCATCTATTCTTCCACAAATGACTATTTAATGTAACTGTCTAAATAGCCATGTTAAGCTTATTGTAATGCATACATTATAAATGAAACAATTGTTAACTCAATAAAAGGTAAACAATAAGGCTCTGGAATAAAAGTCAGCAAACATAATGATTTTTTTACCAGCATATAACATATTTTGTATGTAACGAATACATAAAAAAACAAACAAAAGAAAATCAAAACGATAGAAAATACTGGCATATAGTGCACTGTTACTAAATCGCCAGGCAGTTGTGTTATGCTGAGCTGAATATCACATGTTGACAGTGATAAGTTATTATTCTGCATGATATGAACAAGCATTTTAGTTAGTTATTAAAAATTTCAACTAAAATTCAGCTAATTAAGGATCCTTGGTCATTGGCCTTCAAGGAGTCCTTGATAGAATGGCCAGCTGTTCTCACAGCTAAAGGAGACGTGGATTCATCATCATCTCAAATAAATATCATCATTCATACATTGATAAAGAAAATATTTTTAAATTACTACAGACCAAATTGTATGCTAAGTGTACACTAATTCAGACCTGTCACGGCAGCTAAAAACACATTTCTATATAACTGCCGATATACTTTTTGAATGTTTAAATAATAATAATAATAATTGATACTTTATTAATCCCCGTAGGGAAATTGTCAATAATAATCTGTCAAACAGCAGTCAGACGAAAGGGTTTTTGTCTTATAAAGGAAAGTTCACTCATAATAATTCAGAAATTGACTCAATACATACTAATATTAAAAATGCTCATTTTAACTGATGCAAACTATGATAAACACAACACTGGAAAAACTGATCTCCTTGCTGTGAAAATTAGGGGGCTTATGTAACCCACTTCAGAAGGCTACACCAGCCTCTCCAGGTTTCCAGGTTCCCTGAATTATTTTTTTGGCAGCATTTCAGGTATTTTCTCGGGGGTGGGTCAGATCCTTGGGAGGGCAATAAGGGAGTGCGACCTTTGATATCGACAGCGCTGCTTGAGGCCAGTGATGGGGAAAATCTGTGTGGCGGAGACGCCGTGTGCTCTGCGGGACACTCAGCCTGCATGCTGGCTGTGATTCAGCTGTGTCTGGGAGCGTAATGCACCCCGGTGTTCAGCCAGGGAGCACAGAGTAACACACCTGCCAGCACTCCCCAAGTACCAGAACAGATCCCGGAGTACAGATCCGGATAATCCAGATTTTCTCTTTTGTTTTAACATGACATGCAGAACGGGCATGTTCGTACAGAACTGGACCCAACGCAGAATGTAATATAAGGTGCACATTTTCCGTAGGCATGTAGATATACTGGCAAAACCATGTAAAAATTACGGATAATGTATTAGAGTGGATGTGTTCATAATGCCTCTGTCAGCCGCTACAGATTGATATGATCGATGTTTTTATTAAAGTGAAACAAAAAACACTTTGGTTATTGATGGAATCATTTTCCCAGCTAAGAGGATTGTTTAAATATTAAGCGTAGTCTGCAGCTAGGGTACAATTGGCAGACTCTTGACTGTACAGCCCGAATGACAAGTAATTGTACCCTCGAAAGATACAAAATAGTACTTTTTTCTGACTGTGTATTGTACTGTAGTTTGACTTGCATTGTCTCGTCTTTTACTATACTGCCGTTTTGTCCTTTATTTGCCTTGTTTTTTGTCCTATTGTTCCTTCATGCACCTGTCCCCTTGTCATCTGTGACAATAACACGCGGTGTGGAGCAAAGCACTGAAGACTTCACACAGAACATAGAAGAGCAGCGACTGAATCCATGTCAGTCACCTGTCTTCTTTGCTTTCCTAAGGATGAGGTTCTGGCTACAAGGCGGGACCAGCCTGGTGCTGCTGGGTGTCTTAACTCTCTCACTCTGTGGGAACCTCAATGCAAGTAAACAGGTATGAGGCAACATCTTACAGCCAGACAACCTTTGTAACACTTTTGTTATTACAGGGTCTATTTTTATCCAGGCGGTGCAGTACTCCTAGGGGGCAGCACTGCAACCTCACACCTCTTGCTGTGGGGGTTTGTATCCTGGCTCTGCGCTGTGTGTGTGTGAAGTTTGCAAGTTTCTTGCAGGTACTCTGGTCTCCTGCCAGTCAAAAGACATGCACTTTGGTGAACTGGAGTCTCTAAAGTACCCTTAAGGTGCAGATGTGTGTGTACTGTGATGGATTCTGGGATATGCTGGCCTTCCGGCAGCCCTGTACTAAAAGCGGAGGAATTGGTTATTTTTATCACTATAACGTTAGCTTAAAGTCCATATAAAAATTGTATGTCACTCTTTAATCTTTGGTCCTAAGAGGGCGTTTTAATCAAAAAACCAGTGAAGCACATATATGCATCCACTACCATGTTTTGTACCTGACAGTAAAGTAAAGCAGCTTTTCACATTCTGGAAGGGGGGCGTGGCTTCCAACAGTGTGGAGGAATCCATGGTGACCGCGCATTGGTGGGGGGAGTGGTCTAAGTGGACAGCCTGCACACGCACCTGTGGGGGAGGGATCACGTCGCAGGAGAGGCATTGCTTAAAGCAGAGGTCAGTCATGTGACCAGGAGCAACAATATTTAATGTTGTGTGCATCAACATTTTAGACCTGTAATACTGAATCTGTGCACCAAACTGCGCAACAGATATATGTTATTAAACGTTTGGAATCTGCAAAAGACCATGGCTCAGCACGGTTTTCCATGTGTTCATTGAAAGGAAGAAAGTTGCTATGGAAAAAGGCAATATGACCTGCACTGGCAACACCAAGCAATACCTCCTGTGCAACACAAAGGTAAATTCAGAAGTAGCAGCCAAGCATTTGGCAAAGGAAAACTACATTGTTTTCGAACTCACTATTCAGTACGGGATAAAATACTATCGACAGGCCAGCCTGTTTATTGCAGGAGTGCCCTTCCTCTAGGCGAAGTTTTCGAGAGGAGCAGTGCTGGTCCTTCAACTCACAGATCTACAATGGAAGGAGGTTCCGCTGGAAGCCCCTCTATTCCGGTAACCGGAAGGCTGGAAACAGAACCCACCCTTCTAACTTCTAAAAACACGGGTTCCGACACTGGGGTGGATGTGGGGCACCAGGGGGAAGTTTCTTCCTCGATGTTCAGAGTTTCCAATGGTGCATGTCGTAGGTGAAGGATTTGCAGAAATAACGTCCACCAGAACTCCAGTATGTACATGAAATATGCCCAGCCTGTTTTGTTTTGGGCTGTGCTGCTTTGCAGAAGATTATGTCCACATCTCCAGCAACCCATGTGACCTTCACTGCTCTACCCTCGACGGTCAGAGGCAGCTCATGGTTCCTGCCCGTGATGGAACATCGTGCAAATACAGAGATTACCGAGGAGTCTGTGTCAACAGCAAGTGCGAGGTTAGCATGCCATTCGTGGCTTTGAAATCTGGATGCCCTAAGGTTCCTCTTTAGGAAATAAGACTTCTGATGCCTGCATTCATGTGTCTTTAGGATTAGGGCTACATTGTTTGGTCATGAAATCTGCGTTGCTAATAGGAATCACCACAGGCGGGAACAGACGAGGATTGAGTCTCACATTGTCTTGTTGCAGCCAGTCGGCTGCGATGGGGTTCTCTTCTCATCCCACACTCTTGATAAATGTGGGGTCTGTCAGGGTGATGGGAGCCGCTGCAGGAGAGCCACTGGAAGCTTCCACCAGAGTGCTTCTAGTGCAGGTAACTTGAATCATATTCAGCAGTTTCCCCATCTGGTCCTAAGGGACCTATAGCTGATTTTTGCTCCCTCCCAGGAGTTTATAGTTATGTTGAATTTAGCTTCCGCAGCTGTGAGGGAGCAAAAACACAGACTGTCTGGGGGTCCCCAAGGACTGGATTGAGAAACACTGGTCTACGGCACTCACTCTCGTCTATCTTCTATAATTGTAAGCAGTTCCACTTGAAGCCCATGTGGAGTTCTAGTCAAGCTATACCGCCAGCACTCCTCTCAACACCATCCATCCATACTTGCTAAGTTGACACCCCCCAGCAGATGGCACCCTTGGCAGCCACCTATGTCGTCTTATGGGTTGACCAGCACTGGTTACAAGGTCTTGCTAGTAGTAAAGAGATATGAGACATTCACCAGGAGAGTCAAAGGTAAAGCTGCATCTGTGCTTCTCCCCTCAGGCTATGCCTTCATCACTCAAATCCCACAGGGTTCTTGGAACATCCAGGTCATTGAGAGAAGGAAGTCCACAGATATTTTGGGTGGGTAGGTCCTGACTTTTGTTGTTCATGCAGGGGAGGTGTGTCAGCAGTAAGGTGAGCCTTGACCTTCCAGAAGATTCCAACCTTGTCTTCCAGGCATGAGTGTAGTTCAGTTTGTTGAGGATATGGGTTTGTGTCCAGATGGTCCAGCACAGTGATGACGTCACTTTTGGGCCCAAATGCTCGAGGGACGCTATGTGGTGGACCCCACTCTCTGACTCCAAGCTTTCTTCACTTGTTCACTTGGGCGAAAGCATTTACTTGATAAATAATTGTAAATATACACCAACGAAAAATATTCAGTCTTGAGGGGGCACAAGTAATGTAGTATTAAACTATTACTTATGCCTTAGTGAACCACAAACTAAGTCTTAGTTTGATACTGATCTCATGTTCGTTCATCATTAACAAATCATGATACATCTTTTATCTCAAGCAGTTACTATATTTGGTACTATATCTGTTAATTCTGTAAACCTTTGGCAACTACTAAAGTAGCAAGTAACAGATAACGTAAGTGAAATACTGATCTCATGTTTGTTCATCATTAATGAATCATGACAATCTTTTATCTCAAGTAGATAGTGTATTTGTTCATGATTTATTCTCCAGTAGTAACTGAGATATTACTAAGTTAAGTCAGTAAGTATTTGTGCCCCCTCAAGCAAAGTGTTACCAAAACTTTCTTTTGCACAATAACCAAGGACAATATAGATTTACCTAAAGTAAATGTCTTTGAAATTCTGGTTTTGGTATGAAAATAGTGAGACTTCAATAAACATGGGAAGAATTCTGGAATTATAAACTTAATTTAAGTCAGATGTGAGACACGGGTGCTACAGTTTGAGTGCTACAGTGTCCTGAAAAAATAAAAAGCAAAGTACGATGTCTACTGAAGTGCTGAATTGACAAATACCATCGAGGTAAATGCGACAATATCCTTCTGATCCTTCTAGTCACTTTCTAAGCGGTTCAGGGGTGATTCTGTGTCTCTGTGCTGTACAGCTGTGACCGACCAGGCTGGGAAATTCTTCTTTAATGGGCCCTACAGGATGGACAACCCACAGAACTTTCAAGCTGCTGGGACAATCTTCAAATACCGACGTCCCATGAACATGCATGAAACTGGAATTGAGTACATTGTGGCAAAGGGGCCCATAGATCAACCCATCAATGTTCTGGTACTGTTACCTTTTACCATTGTAGGGTGACAGGATTTATGGCAAATCAGTGATAGTTTGTCGGTCTACCAACATTCCATCCACTACATTTAAATGAGTATAGTGACAGACCCATTCATCATATGCTGTACATCTTCAAAATCTAAAAAATAAAAATCATGTCAATATAACAGTATATGTTACAAAACACCAGATTTTATTCACTGTTGTCTTCATGACGATTTCTACACTACCATTCAAAAGTTTGAGGGCACTTAGAAATTTCCTTGTTTTCCATGAAAACATACATAACATGAGTTTGAATAGGAAATATAGCTAAATAAACAGGAAATAGTCACTGACAAAGTTATAAATAATCATTTTTGAAATTAAAATAATTATTGTGTTCTTCACACATTTCTTTCGTCAGAATCTTCCAGCAGTAATTACAGCCCTGTAAACCTTGGGCATTCTAGATGTCAGTTTGTTGAGGTAATCTGATGAGATTTCACTGCGTGCTTCTGGAAGCATCTCCCACAAGTTGAATTGGCTTGATGGACACTTCTTACATACCATTCAGTCCAGCTGCTCCCATAACAGCTCAATAGAGCTGAGCTCTGGTGACTGTGCTGGCCGCTCCATTATAGACAGAATACACAACATTCCACCGGAACAACACAGGACTAACCATTGCTGATAATAGACCTCTGTACACCCATGCAGATATTCCATTAAAAAACAGCCCTTTCCAGTTATAATAGTAATTTACAGCATTAACAATGTCTACACAGTATGTCTGATCAATCTGATGTTATTTTAATGGATGAAAAAAAAACTTGCTTTCTTTCGAAAGCAAGGAAATATCTAAGTGACCCCAAACTTTTGAACGGTAGTCTAGGCAGAGGTGGGTGATTCAGGTCCAGAAAGTAAAAATCCAGACCAAGATTTTGTTTCAACCAACCTGTTGAGCACAATGAGTTATAGTCAAAGAGCACTCAACATGGTTGGTTGAAACAAAATCTTAGTCTGGACTTTTACTGACTGGAGCTGAATTACCCATCTCTGCTTCTAGGTGTGGAACCAGAATGGTGGAAGCCCCTATATCACCTATGAATACACAGAGTGGCAAATCCCTCCTGCCCCGCTAATGGAAGGGCCATTGACCAACGCTGGAACTGTAACGAATAAGGATCTTTCTGAAACTGCCCAGAACCAAGTTGTGGGGCAGGAGCCCAGAGCAGAGCAAGTGGGGGAGCTGAAGGGCCAGGTGACCAATGAAGTATACGAGGGGACAGTGGTTATCCACTCCAAGCAAGAGCTCTTGACCCCGCCTCACAAACCAGGTGACATGCCTGAATCTCATGACATCACATCTTGATAACATCACAACAACTGCACATCCCTTGTTCTTCCACATCTCAATACACACTCAGTCTCTAAGCACATTACTTGTGCGATGACCTCATCCCCTTAACCTGGCTAATTTATATGGGCAGCATTTAAGCTTATCCCTCTAGGAAGTCGCCAATTCCTTCACGATGAATGTACATGTCTCTGTAAAAGAGACATTAGAAATCGCATCTAAGACTAACACTGCAACCAGCTTGACAATCCAGTTGCCCGAAAATATTACTCTCCATCACCGGATGCTGCAGTTTTTGAGGTTTTGAGGCAGCCTGGGAGAAAACTATAATTTCGCCATGGTTCACTAGACAGATTTTTATGTGCAAAGAGCACACTTTGCCATTCTTTATTCATGGTCAGCCTTACAAAGAGCAGTACGCAAATGAAAAATTGAAAGGCCATTGCATTTCCTCCTTTCATAATCAGAGAATCTCAGAGGTGAGTGGTCGTAGCTTCACGGTAGAACCTCTGGCCCTGTATCTGACGTCTGAGGTCTTAGTGGTGAAAGGGATGACCTTTGTGAGGCTAACTTCACGTAGGCCGGTCCGAACCTTCTCAACGGCTCACCTGCACATGCTACCGGAAAGTCTGCATCACTCGGATGCTTGTATCGTGATGGAGGACCTAGACCAAATTTGCGAATGTAGCTGTTGGAATTCTTCCCTGTTACTGAAAACTATATATTGTTAAGAAAGGACTTTTTAAGAAGCTTTCAATTATAATTCGGTTTGGACAGTTACTCTACATGTTTAAGCCATCAGTTTATCAAAAAATCCAATAAGATGCAGATCAAACCTTTCAGTGCAAGATAATCACATTCACCACACCATTCATCAAGGAATTCAAACCCTCATTTTCTCCTCAGTACTACGTTCACTTGCTTTTTTTTTTATTTCTTGTGACTTTATAGGGAAGAATAGCACCCAGTCAGGTGACATGGATGCCAGTAAAGACCCAGTGGCCAGCAAGCCAAGTTCAGAGAATCTCATCTGGAATATGTTTTTGGGGAAGCCAATTGCTTCGGGGATGCTTCACATCAATTTCTCCACCAATCAGCTGCTGACTACAGGACAGAAGCTACATTCAACAGAAGTGGAACAGCCTGGGCCGCATGCGACCAGCATGATTAATGGTGCCCCCTTTGGCCACAACAGCTCACTGCAAGAGCGTTTTCACAATAATGACACAGGATACTTCCTTCTTCTCAACAGGACACTGCCGCCTAGCTTTCACAGTGGCAACAGAACCAACCACACCAGGTATAAATGCTCATAACATCCTCCTTAACCTCTCTCCTTCTTACTATCATTTATGGCCTTGCCTTAACCAATCACAGTCTTCATCTTATGACATCATCACATTGGTCTATTTTTTCTCATTTTCAATCTCAAGGCTTCCAGCCATTAGGCCAGGGGGCAGTGTACGTCTCAGCAGGCTAAGCCTCTGTGCCTGCAAACTGGTACTTTAGAAATCTGTGCACCTTGCCGCTTAACAGAAAACACTGGTTTTAACTAATGCGGTGATGTCATACGATGAAGACTGTGATTGGTTAAAGAAGTCAGACGCAAGCCCCTCCCTTGTTGACCCAGGGAGACATCGAACTCGGCAAGATCAGGACGTGCTTATAGACAGGGCAAGATGGATAACCAGCTTTTGACAGCGGGCCAGTAAGAGAGAGGTCCTGATAGTTTACGAGGGGCCACATGTGTCTCCCGGCAGCTGTGCAGAGATTGAAAAGCACTTCATAACCTGGGCACGTTCAGAAAGGGCCCAGCCTCTGGAAACTCAAGCTGGGGTCAGGTTTGCATTTCATCATATTTATAATTCATAAACACGTCTCTGTATAACATCCAAACACTATTTTAGTGGTATGACTGTCTGGAGATGATAAACAGGAAAAAGCCTCATTTTAATTGCAGGAGAGACTGAAGCTTCTTTATAAAAGTAGAAATATAATTTATATATTAGATGGCTACAGCTTATCTTGGTATACCATGCTAATTTGATGAGAAAAAAAAATAATTTTCGCCTTTATATCTTTTATACTGAGCCAAGATTTAATGTCCTTTTGAAAGCCGGGCCTGGATCTGCAGTTTATTATTTGACTGCAGGAGAGGAAAAAACATTTGAATTTTGGTCTTTGAAACCTCATCAATTTTGTGAAAACAGCTGCGACCGGTTTAGCTGTAAAATCATGTATCTTAATTAGCTTATTGAATAACTGACTATTTAATGAGGAAATGTGAGAAGGGAGACATCTGAAATCCTGAGACCTTACTCTGGAAATAAGGGCCAAGCGTAATGCTTTTTTATGCTGTTTATTAAACTCTGACACCCATATGTTCACCACTGAATCCATTAGTGTAAAAAACAACTTCCTTTATGTGACAGCACGGTGGCCTGCTACAGCATTCCCCCTAATTTTGGCATTTCTAATGGGATTGCTGGTGTGAGAAAAAGCTCTATCTAAAGAAGCCTAGGAATCCCTTCCCATATGTGTCACAAGCTATGGGTGTGCTAGGTACTACACAGTAGGTGTTTCCTGTCATCCCACATAAACTATGTATGTAAATACAGACGCTCCTCTACTTACGAACGAGTTACGTTCCGAATGGCTGTTCGTAACTTGAAAAGTTCGTAAGTCGTTATTCAACATCATTTTAAGGGTATACGCAAGTACAAAGAACTAGGATGCTGGGAGTGCTGCGCGGCGGGAGTAGTGGGCAGAAGTCGTACTAGGCAGAATTGGCGCGAAGAAAAATAAAATGATGTTGTGGACAGGAAATGGGAGCCCAATGAACACAATTTGGACTTACAGTCCTCTTCGTTCGTATGTCTGAAAGTTTGTAAGTTGAAAGTTCGTGAGTAGAGGAGCATCTGTAAAATATTTTAGATGTAGCCGGTGTGTTCCGAAATTGGCTGCATGAGACACCAATCATGACTGGTCGATTTCTGTCTTTTTTTTTTTGTACCAAAGCTAAAGGTTATCATAGCTTATGTTAAGTGGTGGACAAAATGTCATTACTTGAACCATTTGCTGTATTTTTTGACTCCACTAGATGGTGCTCTCTGTCCAAAAAAGCGCACAAAGCATGTCTCAAAGCAAACCAAGAACACCATCTTGTGGGGTCAGAAAATACAGCAAATGGTTCATGAGGCATCATTTTGTCCTTCACTAGCTTATGCACACATAGAGTAACCATAACTATTGTTACCTAGGCTTACCTATTATTGGACGGTGTTACCTAGTCTTAAATATCATTATATGATGTTGCATTATCACTAAGACACCCTTCAGTATAAAGGCTAGGAGTTTACCGGCTGTAAGCTGGAAAGATCTGAGACTGTCCTCCTATGCATGTAACACTTTGGTCTGGTCTCTAATTAAAAGAAATAATTAAATTATTAAATTGTAGTCAATTTATTCCATGACACTGGAAATATTTGTGTTACAATTTACTCAACTGGAAGGACTAACGGTCTTCTCTGTCTCTCCAGGATGTCAGATAATAACAACATTCAATCAGTTAATTGTGACGTTCAGTGAATCAATCAGTGATTAAGACGTTATCTTGTGTGAATGGGCTGCTCTTTGAATTCCTTTGTTTTAACAAATTTAGTTGTATGTCTCTATTGAAGGTCTCTGTCTGGACAAAGCTGGTGCTTTTTGCAAACTTGAAAGTTTCATCTAATCTTAAAAGGGGTTGTAATGAAAAACCTCCTTTCTTTAGTGGCCCCCGGTCTCGTCTTTGCTCTGATGTAGCCGCATGAATTGGTACAGTCACAAGGTTCTGTCATTCCCTGGGGCTGGCGTGCTTACAAAGCAGTGTGGGTGTGGATGCCTGTTTCTATTTCATGCACTTGTTTTTTTGTGGTCACTTGCGTCTTTACATATGGTAGACGTGCAGGTGTGGTGCCCGGCAGTGTTCAAATTGTGGGGGATCTTGGGGGTCCTTGGAGCCGCCATAAGAAAGGACATATACGTACCTATGTACCATAGCTACGCCTCCATATTACTAACCCTACCCCCAGTCCTGCCCCCCCCCCCAGTCAGTCCCCACATGGGGACTCCCCAGGATGTCTGTCACAGTTCTCACATTTGTATTCGGATTCCATACGCTGACTTGGTTATAGGGCTTATTGGGTCTGGTGTAACAATTCGGTTCTCTTTGTGTCGGCAGGAGCCACCGGAAGAACTCTGGGCTGAGCACAGCAGACATGTACCGCTGGAAGCTCTCCTCTCAGGAGCCCTGCAGCAAGTCCTGCTCCATAGGCACCGTATCGTTCGCACCTGCATGCACACACAGACACAAAAAGAAAGATCTGACATCCAGAACGATAATCTTTAAGTCATGTTCGATATACGATAGCCTTGTTTCTCTGGTTCTGACTGGACGACAGGTGTGGCCAGATCCTTTGTCACCTGTGTGCGCTATGATGGAGCAGAGGTAGACAATACCTACTGTGATAACCTGACCCGGCCAGAACCCGTCCATGATTTCTGTATAGGAAGGGAATGTCAACCCAGGTAAGCTTGGCGTCGATGTGCAAGTTTACATTGATCAAGTGCTTAAGTTGATGAATGGTCCAAATGTCCTGTCTGAAGCAGATTGTACCATTGCTTCTTCTGACATTGTTGCAGTAGCTTCATATCACGTTTGGCTGGATGGGTCTCCTTATAGGTGGGAAACGAGCAGCTGGAGTGAGTGCACCCATACCTGTGGTGAAGGGTTCCAGGTCCGGCTTGTCCGCTGCTGGAAGATGCTGGCCCCTGGCCTTGACAGCTCAGTCTACAGTGACCTCTGTGACCTGGCACATGTGGAACGACCAGTTGAACGACGCATCTGCCAAAACCCCACCTGTGGGCCCCAGTGGGAGGTGGCTCAGTGGTCTGAGGTGAGTTTCACAGTGGATTGGGATACCAGCCTAGGGAACGGACGCAGTTACCCGTCATGTCAACTTGCAGTGTTTTTTTATCATCATGCTGGGTGCATTTGGGACACTTCTTTTGGACTGTGAAGGTTGATAGAACAAAGAATTGGATCTCTGTCAGTGTACAGCCAAGTGTGGCCACTGGAGTCAAGTGACCAGAGACGTCAGATGTTCTGATGAAATGAACACATGTGACGAATCGACTCGGCCGCCATCCATCAAAAACTGCACTGGCCCGTCATGTGAGAGGCAGTGGACTGCATCAGAATGGGGGCCAGTGAGTATCGTGGAGGAGCAGGAGCCCAGGGTACCATGGGGGGCCCAGGTCCAGTGAGTACTGTGGGGGAGCAGGGGCCTCTCTGATCCAGTGAGTACCATAGGGGGTGGGGGGCCCAGG
>JAODKC010000117.1:17294974-17323975 GCA_026777985.1 Mormyrops attenuatus | reverse complement strand
CCCCCCCCCCCCCCCCCCCCCCCCCCCCCCCCCCCCCCCCCCCCCCCCCCCCCCCCCCCCCCCCCCCCCCGGCGCAGGTCCAGTGGGTACCATGGGGTAGGTCTGTGACACTCAGATTTGCACTGAATATTCTGTGAATGCATGATAAAGGCATTATGAAGACGCAGTTCATGTAAAGCACTACCAAACAATCTTTGCCATAATTCTAAGCCCTTTTATCTCCTGGCTCAGTGCCAAGTGCCTAACCTCCTGACTTGCTCTCGGCCCAGTGCTCCGGCTCGTGTGGACAGGGCACGATGATCCGACACGTCTACTGCAAGACCTCAGATGGACACGTGATGCCTGATGCTCAGTGCCCTGCTGAAGATCGCCCCCTGGCCATACACCCCTGTGGAAGCCTGGACTGCCCCCCACACTGGATAGTGCAGGACTGGGACATGGTGAGGAGAATAAGGGCCAGAGGGAGGGTGGAAAAGCTGGATGGGACTGAGGGATCAGGCTACGAAAAGGATTCTACGATGGGGAAAGGGTAGCGATGGAAAAAATGACGCTACAGTGAACCATTTGCTGGATTTTTGGACCCCACTACATGATGGTCTCTGTTCAAAAAAAGGGCACAAATAATGCCCCAAAGTAAACCAAGAGCACCATCTAGTGGGGTCAGAAAATACAGCTAACGGTTCATGAAGTGTCATTTTGTACATCACTGGCTTATGCACATATATGGTAACCTTAACTATTATGGAACGATGTTACCTAGTCTTAACTATTATTGGACAATGTTACCTAGCCTTGTTGCATTATCACTAAGATACTCTTTGCTATAAAGGCTAGGATTTTACCAGCTATAAGCTGGAAATGTCTGAGATTCCTCCTGTGTCACACCTTAGTCTGGTCTCTAATTAAAAGATATAATTAAATTATTAAGTTGTGATTAATTTATTCCATGACAATGGAAATATTTGTGTTACAATTTACTCGACTGGAAGGACTAACGGTCTTCTCCGTCTCTCCAGGATTTCAGATAATAACACTGCCAGATGGTTGTGACTAAGACTACATCTTGTCTATTGCTAGGAAAGGGTATTCATATTCAGGGCAAACTCTTTCTCCTAAAGTGTAACACGACATGTGGGCGCGGCACCAGGCGAAGAATGGTCCTGTGTGCCGGGATCACTGGTGGGGTCTTTCAAGTCCATGAGGACAGCGAGTGTGCTGCAGAAGAGCGACCGGAGGACGAGAGCACCTGCTTTGAGAGACCATGCTTCGAGTGGTACACCACACCATGGTCGGAGGTCAAATAAGCCACGTCTGAGTTCACAATGTTTTCTTTTATTAGCCACCAGATAATGATCCTACCCGCTTTACTGCTTTTTTGCCAGTGGTCTCTTCTTGCTCTCCATAGTGCACCAAGACCTGTGGCACTGGCACTCGCTCAAGAGATGTGAAGTGCTACCAAGGAAGGGAGGTTGTCAAGGGCTGTGACCCCCTAACCAAGCCCACCAATAAGCAGGTTTGCCCCTTGGATCCCTGCCCAACGCAGCCCCCAGGTACGACCAGCCTCATGGGTAGAAATTGATTTGATTGCAAGCGGTGTGAACAACAGATTGGTGTTTGGTGTCTCTTGTTCCAGATGAGAATTGTAAGGACCAGCCTGACACCAACTGCTCCCTGGCCTTGAAGGTTAACTTGTGCAGCCATTGGTACTACGGCAAGGCTTGCTGCCTGTCCTGCAGCGGCATATACTTCTGACACCAGAAAGATCTGCTTCCTACTCATCTGCCTCGCTATTGTGACAGGAAGGAACAATTTTCAGTAGAGTTCCAAGGTCCTGAGATGATGCATTCATCCAGTGTTGCAATGACTTCACTGTGTACTGGTCACTTAAAGTGCAAGTAAAGGTCAAATTTAATAGCTAGCATAAACTGCTTACATTAGTCATAATGTGCTAAGATGCATAACCAAGACGTGAGGGTTAGGGCAGGCTGCGCTTCGCTGTACAAATCTCCACTCTCATGACATTAATATAAACTGTACTGCCAAGCAACTTTTGCACTTGAAGGACGCGATGCGTTAATTATCTATGCAAGGTATTACACGTCTATGAGGTGCCTGTAGATTGATGAATGCCAGTGAAGTAACGTATTATGTGCCACTAAACAAAACCACAAAGGACAGATGTCATGTTACACTTCGACTGTAACTATATCACTTTTATGTATATTTGCCATATTACCGTTTCTCAAAAAATAAAATGTTGAATGCTTTCTGTAGCTAAGGAAATCTCACCACTTCCAAAGGAAAAACACTGCAACGCCCTACAAGACCAGTGTTTATAGCTCTCATTCTTTACTTCAAACAAGTTTAATTGTGCTGCTAATAGATTTCTTTCGTGACTTTCTTTTAACTTAAGTACGTTCAATAACACTTTACTTAAAGCTGTCATTTATAATGCATTATAAAACTTTCACAATGCATTGTAATGTTTGGTATAAGAATTAATAAAGCATTACAGCATCTTCTATTGATAGTCATAAGACATTATAGTATTGATTATAATACTTCTTAAGCTCCAACGACACTCTCATCTATAATGCATTATGGGTACCTTAATAATGCATTATAATGGTCAGTATAAGAATTAAGGATGCTGTGTACTGCATTATAATTGTATGTATAGTGCATTATAGATGAGAGCTTCATAATGCATAATAAACATGGCTATAATGTGTTATGCCTTTTAATATTTATAGCCATGTTTATAATGCTTTATGAAAGTACTATAATGTGTTATGAATGTGTTCATAGATTCTTATAGACATGGCATTCCTAGGAAGTTCATATTCAGTCATGCATGTTTCGACACCTTGAGCCATCAGCTGGCATTAACAAGCTCTCACTTTTTGCATATCTTGCTCCCATAATATTCTGAGCATCTATAGTTATACGATTTATGCAAAAATCCAATGCTTTCAAACAGAGGGAAATCTCTGTAAAGGACTAATTATGGTGCTATTGATTTGCATGGTACTTTTAAACCTAAATGCCAATCATTAGGCTCTTTATATTATTAAGTTACCTGGTAGTATATGCAGGATACAACAATATGAACTAAGTGTGCATTTTTAAATTTATGACTAATTTAGCATTTAGTAGGGTTTAATATTTATTTTGAAATTAAATTCCATTTTTCTTATTATACTATGCATCTAAAATGTATGTATATATATTGTATGTATGTATATATATATCCATCCATTTTTTGAAATCCCAACTAGGGTCGCAGGCGGGACTGGAGCCTATCCCAGGAACAATGGGCGCAGGCGGGAACCAACCCTGGGCAGTCGGCAACACACCATAGGGCGCACACACTCACACAACTACAGGGCCAATTTATACACGCCAATCAACCATCAACCTATCCTGCACGCTTTTGGACCACGGGAGGAAACCAGAGCCCCCAGCGAAAACCCACGTCAACTCTTCTTACTGTGAGGCAGCAGCGGTAAACACTGCACCACCATATACATGTGTGTGTGTGTGTGTGTGTGTGTGTGTGTGTATATATATATATAACATTCATAGAACAACATAGAATTGCATACTCCTCTTGTTAATTCATAATTCTGTCTTATCCTTATATAATGAACAATATAAAGACAAAATGATGGAATAGCAAAAAGCTGACAAGCACATGGTCACTGGATTCATAATGAAGCAAATTACATTAAAGTGCACATTCTGGTGTCATACACAAATCAAAACACATCCCAAATCACCAAGGATATATGGTACAAGGCTAGAATAAAATGCTAAACCTCAGTTTGCAAATAATTCTGTCGAATACAGTATTTAATTAACAATATTCTAACTTATGGAGTACTTTGTAAAAAAGATATTTTTTTAAAATGATGAAACTTCCACAGACAATCCAGCTCCAGTGAAAACAGTCAATGAAACTGAAACTCAATACGTCACAGAGTCAAATCTGCACAAAAGATTCAAACTGTATTTTATTACCCACCAAGTGTCAGGCTCACAGATTTAACCACGTGAGTAACATGTCAGAATTACTGAACAGTAGCAACACTGGAACGGGAAGCGTTGTAAAGTTGAGCACAATGATTTGAAAAACACAAATACTGAGAGAAAACAACATCCAGCAAGAATCAAGAACATCAAACAATAATTGTAAATATTAGTAATTAATAATATCAACAATGACGGTATGATGGTAAGAGCAATAACAATAATGTCTCTTACATAATCCCCTTTCATCTGAAGTCTGTAACACATAGCCCACGCTCATCAGATACAACCAATTAATTAGCATTCCCTCTAACGGCTGCACTCTAGTATAGAAATTTCTAGTGCATATGCTTGTGTGAAGGGACTCAGTTGGTGCAGCAGGGACATAAGAGGATTATTCTGGCTACGACACACAGCGGCATCATCCCAAGGTGCCAGAAATTTTCACCGAGACAAGGCCACCAGGCCAACCGCAAGCCTTCCAGTGATGAGATGGCACATGCAGAGTACCTAAGACTGTCATCTATCCAAAACCGTTCCTCCAATGGCCTATCCTTAAGCTTGCGGAGAGAGGGATGAGCAGGGGGGTAGAGGCGGTAAAAATCATTGAATAGCATTACTAGGTTCTTGCTTTGTTGGAAGATGTTGTGTAGCTCCTGCTCCAGTGCTGCTTGTAACTGTATTCACTGGAAGCTCACTGGAAGTCTAGCTGCACTTATGCCTAGTCGACTCTTCAATGGCACATATGTATGTAATGTACTATTTGCCCCACTTGTAAGTCCACTAAATGAATGTAAATGAAAGTGAATGTAAAAAGAAAGACACAGCGAAACAAAGAAGACCAAAGAAGGTTTCCGTTCTCCTTCTCTCCGTTCTCACTTTCCGACTCGAAAAATACAACAAACTCACAAAGGGTAACAACAAATTCGTACAGCTTGGGGCCCACTCACAGAGGCCAGTGTTCAAATGCTCTTTCATATGTATGTAAAAATTATATGACATAGAGATATAATGCAAGAAAATCTTCAGCTTCTTTCAGCCGCTAGGGTGCAGAAGTTTGAGAGGCACTCATCCAGTCAGACGTACAAACCAATGAGCTTCCAGACTAAACATAATCTGAGTGACAAAACAAAATATGTGACTTGGTTGAAAAGGGACAGCTGGTGGCAGAGATGATTGTCACCATTCACACTTCTATTCCTGCACATCAACAACAGAGACACTCTCAGCAGAGTGGCCCAAACCCGGAGACAGAGATCCCACTGGATAGCAGGCCAGGCTGAGTGAAGGGGACACTCCCTGGGTTAGCCCGTTATACAACGCTGGGAAATAGAAGGTGATCAGTCACGGATGCAAGGTGTTGACCTCAGTGAAAAAAACAAATAAGTGCAAAATAAAAGGGTTTCCCCCATGTTCCTCTGTTTTAAATATACTTTGTAGAATAACATCTTACTAAAAAGTCTTACACAATAGTACCTATACACCATAAAATAATAAAATTGTACAGTCAAATATCATGTAGTTCTTAGGCCACAAAATTCACTTGACTTAAACTCATATCCAGAAAATGAAAACTTTTCACAGAGGTTTACAATTTCAAAACAATAAGAAAAGTTCTCGCACTGGTGTGGTTAGTCCTTGGTGTATTACTGCGGCTCACTGGCATGAGAGCAGTGTGTAAGACTGTGAGCACTTTGGGCAGGTCGATGGTACATTTCTGCAGCTAATGTTCCTCTCAATTCCACAGCTGCTCCAACTGATTTCCAAAGCCACACCTCAGTACTTCAGCCCAAAGTGAAATACCTGGTATCCAAAAAAAAATCCGTACCCCTACAGGTATTTAAAAGAGAAAAGGTACTTTTACAGGCAGCAGGTAGAAATAGAAACCAAACGGCTTTCCTGTAATCAAATGCATTCAGCACAATGTAATGGCTTTCTTTGTAGTGGCTGGGAAACTCTATAATATACATGGATATCCTAACATCATTTAAGCCCTTAATTTTAGATGTATGACTGGATGACTGGATTATACCTCTGACACACAAACCCAAGGGTAGCTCCATTCTGAAAACAGTCAGTGCTTACTCATAAATACAGGCCACAGTCTGTATGGTGCTAAGCTCACAAGTGTGGGTAAGGGGTGTTTATTTTGTGGGGGTGTGGGAGAGCCACATCAGGGGTGGGAGGTTGGACTTGTAAGGAGAGCCTTGAGAGTTCTGGTTGCGTCCATTTTTTTAGGCGCTTTTAACATGAAAAATAAGGGGGAGGGTGTTTAAAAAATAGATATAGATCAGAAGCTTTTCTGTGATGAACATCCCAAGTTGGGTAACTGTGCATGAGGATCATGGGAAAATGCCCCTGAATGTGCAGGAGGACGTGTCAGGGGTGTCCATGGGAGGGGGTATGGCTTAACAGTACATTCCTGCTGGCAGCCAGAGGGAACTACACGTCGGTGCTAATGCTGCAGCTGCGCGTGAACATCTCCCTCATGGTGACGGAGCGTGTGAGGTTGAGCTTGTGGTAGTTCGGTAGTTCGGTGGGCAGCTCCAGCTCGCGCCGCGTCGGCGCCCCCCGGAGGCTGAGGCGCTGGCCGCCATTGCGCAGGCCCTCGGGCTGCTGCAGGTAGAAGGGCATCTCGTAGTGAGTGCAGGATGGACAGAAGGTCTGCGAGCGCGTCAGCTTGCGGGCCAGCGGCGGCGTGAAGAGCGCAGGCCCGTTGGCGTTTGCCGACGCCGTCGCTGCAATGATGTTGTGGTTGGAGTGAACAGGCGGCAGGTGTGATGTCACTGCAAAGTCAGGCTCCTCCTCCTCCGACTCCGACTCCTCCTTTTTGCAGCAATAATACTGCAGGCGGAGGAGAATGTCAGTTAGTTGCTTATATTTAAATAGCAAATAGCTCAATTTAAGATTTATCTAGCTAATTTATTTTTTATCGTACATCTTATTACAAAAACAGATCCTGTCAGATATACTGTATTGTGCAAATGTCTTAACCAGTCAAAGAAAAGTGATGTTAAATTATGTTTCTGTTGGTATAAAATAATGATTTTATGTGTCAAAGTGTGTTAGCTTAACAATGTCAAAACCTCTGCAAAAATCACCTCACTCTTAGCAACGACCATCTAATGTACCCATGAATGTGTTGACTCATACTAATGTGTTGACATCATTAGCACACCTTCCTTGGCTAATCAATGCTTCATTGAGCTATTTAACTAATTACATAAATTACCCCTGAGGAGACGTGTTCATCTAGCCGTCCACCAGGATATCCGTGACGTTTTGCAGAACAGAAGAAATTCTTGTTCGTTTTTATGTTACTCTTAATTTGCATATTTTGTAATATAAAATATTTTTTTCCTGAAGAAATGTACAGTAACTACTCAGATAAATGCATGTTCAGTTTCATATGAACTCAAACATTGTTTTTTGTCCATTGCGCCATTCTCCGTGAACTCAACAATCCCAGGATGGCGGCTGTTTCTGACATTTTAGAGCCAGCATGTCTGGCGCCAACACCCACGCCATATTGAAAGCTGTGCAGAACAGGCCTCGTAATGCTTACCATGCTTAGCTGAATAGTGAGTAAACCTCTCAACCTGGTCTGGATGCTCTATGCATTCTGTTGCATTTGATTCAGCCACATGACTCATTATTTGTGCTAACAAGCAGCTGTACCTGATAAGCTGGTCACCGAGTGTGCATATCATTAATTATAAACCTATTTATTTGGTGTTTTAACACTTCTGCCAGGTCAATATGGAAACAAGCCCATGCGATGCGCCCCTCTGCGAATCTGTCTTTTTACAGCCTTGTCAAAAACGTGTTTCTGGTAAACTGGACATTTAGCCAATGCTAAAGAGCAGCTCTCTAAGCAGCAAAATACTGCCCTAAGCACAAACTGGTCATTTGGAAAGGAGAACCTGCCGTGGCACAAACGACATCCAGAGACGAAAAACCTTTCACGCTCATGTTTCTCAGTTTATTATTATTTTTCCTTCCCTCAGTTCTTACAACCAGTTTTTGTTATGTCATGCCAATAAATGGAATTGTGTAGGTAGCACTATCAATGACAGGGAAACAGCTCTGTTTTTATCTGCCGTTCAGCTGAAGTGTCGGGCCAGTGTTAGCACAGAACAACAGAATACATACTTGTGGGAATAAAGCTTATCTTTTTGTCTGTGTATACTGAGCCAGAACAGCCAACAGAAATATCCATTATCTATGTCATAATGTGTACAGCCATACATAATATGGAACACTGACAGTGTGTGACGGCCAGAGATGCTCTATATTACTGACAATGCCTTATATCCACTGCAGGATACAGAGAATGTCACTTCATTGGCTACAGTGTTTCTATAGGACAAAGGATATCTGTTCTGTACTGGTAGATATCCTTCCATTCATGCATCCATTTTCCATAACCGTTTATCCAACACAGTCTTGTGTCGAGTCTGGATCTTATCCCAAGAACAACAGATCACAAGGCAGTCAGGCTTAAATCAAATTGCACTTCATTACAGGACATACATACACACATATGTGAATGCACACACAAGTATACACCAAGGACAACTCAGCGACAGTGAAAGTTAGTTATAAAAACCTTTAAAATGCCCATAGCACTTACCTGTAGCCTACAGTAACACAGTACTGCAATGATGCACAGTAAAATTACTGTAGCTAAAATTCCGCCTGTGATGACCACTGTCCCGGCTGTCATTCGAAATCCTCTCCATCAACACCCTGCATGCACACAAACGTGTGGCAGACAGAAAGAAGAGCCATTAGTACACACTCATTGACAGCAGCTTCGGCAACCAGCAGTACATCATCTAGTAATCGGACCTCATCTCGCCTCTTGCGGCTTTTACATGCCATGTTCACTCACTGCCTGCGGTCTCACTTCAGCCGGGGCAGGACCGGAGAAACACTCCCCTCTGCTCACACAGAGCAGAGGATAACGTGCTACAGTAAGTCGGAAGCAACTGGTCAGTCACACACCCACATTAACATTAAGTGGACGTTCTGATAAAAAACATCACATTGCCCTTTGAAAAATCAGAGGTTTAGTCAAAGATGTACCTGTACCAGACCTTCATATGTCCCCTTCCCTCCTGGCTAAAGCAGGACTGTCACCTGATGATGTACGATTTGGCTGCCGGATTTTATTACACCTCATTTGTCTGAATTAATCAGTCAATTTGTGACATAGTATCTAAATGATTTATACCAAAATACTCCCCTGAAAAACTGTGATGTCAAGTATTTTCTGAATATACCGTGAAATATTTGTGTTTATTGAATGAGTTAAGCATTAATTAAATGACTGAGATTATTAAGTAACAAGTCTGTAACAGGGCTTTGATAAACCTTTGCGATTTTTCCATATATCCTGTCATTTTCCACGACCAGTTATTCAGTACAGGGGTGTGGGGTCAGGAGTCGACCCCAGAGAGCATCAGACGTGAGGACGGGGACACTCTGGCTGGGGAGTCAGTCAATCTCTGAGTACGAGAACCTGCACACACACCCACAAACTTGGTCGAGTTCGCCACACCGATTCACCTGGGAGAACAGCTGAAATCTGGGGCCCGGAACCAAATCCACAGGCTTGGAAGTGAGAGGCAACAGTGCTAACCAATGAGTCAGTGTTACCCCTATTTTACAACATCTACATATAATGTTTATTTTTATGGAACTAGCTTCTGTATCTGTTTCCCACTGTAAAAATGGGAATGTCTTAATTAAGGTGGCAATGTTTCAGTGTTACAAGGTATGTGGCACTGCACATTTATGACAAGAACTGGCTGTCAGATAGGTTGACATATCTATGAAGCCTACAGGATGAACATTCACTGAAGTCCTAGGCGAGGGCATATCCTGTACAAAATGATCCAAGGAGTCACTATGTGGTCTGAGAAACATTAACTCTGTGTCATATAAGTACACTCACCCGTGAGATTTCAATGATCACTCACCTAGCTAAAGCTGTAATCATGCAAAAAAGTTCTGGATACCATGATACACATACCAAGGAAGGTTTAGAGGTACTGACTCCTGAAATTCATGTTGATAAATTTCTTTTTTATTTTCTAATTAATTTGCCTAGCAGACATTGAAAGGGACAGGTGACTGAGAACGCAGGGTCAGACAGTCAATTTGGGTTTAAGGGCCTCCAGTGGTAAAACTACTCTGCTGAATCTGGGATTTGAACCAATGACCTTCTGTTTACAGACAGTGCATCCCAACCCACTGAGCCACACCCCCCCAAACTAGGGACCCCCAAAGGGAAATACAGTACAGCTAGCCCCCCCCCCCCCCACTAATGCATGAAAGCAACAACTGGGAGGGGCTTTAATATGTATTTTCCTCAGGGGGGCCATTTCAATATTTTTAATGATACATAAACCGGCTGAAAAAATGTAATTTTGTCAACTTATGAGACGTCACTATGGACCCCCTACAGCTCCTCTCCGGATCCCAGGTTGAAAAGCCCCCCCCTCCCCCGCAGAGTGTGCAGAAATGAGGCACAACAGGAGCCCCTTAATAGCTCGTAAATTGGTATCCTGTTGATTATTAAGCCCAAGTGAGCTGAGAGGGCCAGCCTCTGAGCCCCCCCATGTATGAGAGCACGTCACCAAATGATTTGCAAAACACCTGCCTTGTTCGCTTTTTCAGGAGTTTATTGGTCACATGCTAATTCTTGCATGGCTACATCCAATAATATCGCGCTGCCTGATTCTGACACGCTACATCTCTCACTATCAACTACTAATAATAAATCTAGGAAATGAGTCTCCACTTCCAAAGCCAGAATAGAAAGACACCAGTCCGTTTATGACACTCTGTTTGTACTGCACACGGATTAGATAAACCACAAGTCGAAAAGGTGCAAATACATTAACACCTTTCTTGAAGCACGTTTCACACACATGACTGGCTTCATGCATGTCTGTTGCACTTCTTCTCTCTCATGGACCAGTAGCTGTAAGTGAGAGTTCGGGGATTCACCCTAACATGTCACAGAGCAGGACATTGGGCATCCAGCCAAACATGGAAGACTCAACTGGGTAACTTAATTGCAGATTCTGTGAGTGGAGGGAGAGAAGGAAGGAAAGACTACACAGAGGGACCGGCAGGAAACAGAAAGAATGACCACGGCACTGCATTCAGGAAGATTATTTGAATAAAAGCCTTACCATCCTCTCACTTATGCATTGTGGGCCAGTGTGCTAAGCTTGACACTTTGTTTGTGTTTCCATGGCAACTGATCACCGCCGCTACACCCATGTACTCTTCAATTAAAGTGACCCAATCACGGGTGGCGTAAGTCCCTGGAAAAAAAAATGGTGGGCATTGGTAGCTTGATGGTTAGGGACGCGCACTTGTAATTGAAAGATTGCAGGTTTGAATCCCCGACCAGCAAGGCACCACTGAAGTACCCTGAGCAAGATACCACCCCCAAGCACTGCCCCCCAGGTGCTGAATTAGCTGCCCCCTGCTATGTCACATTGTCACATATGGGTTAAATGTAAAGGACACATTTTGATGTTGTGGCGTGTCAATAATGACAATTGATCACTTAAAAAAAGCTTGGAGGAAACACAGAGAACAGTGCTTACTGTTTGTCTGCCAGAACTTTCCTTATTTTTGCTTTAGGTAAAGATACCTTGACTCATTATAAATATTATTCTTGAATGAAATCTGGTCGTCACCAAAGACTTTAACTAAGCATTAATGTTGCTTTTGCAAGATTGGCACAAATCATGGCAAAACTATCATTTGTGTTTGTGAGGGAGGGGGTGCAAAGAGAGGAGGGGAGAAGGGTTTGGATTTGTTTTTGAACAACATGTGTACATTGCTGTCTCCTGTTTTGTTTGGCTCCCGCTATCCTGAGCAGCAGTTTGACAGCGGCCCCCAGGAGGCGTGATCCTCCGACGTTTGTCCAGTTCCCTGTTCAGCCTTGACACATCAGCTCTGCATCCCTCCCACTCCAATCAGTCTGGTCCTCACCGCCAAGGGTCTGTGCTACGCGGCTCGAGTGTCCATCCAAACCAGGAATGTTCTCACAATGATGTCATTCACATTGCATCATAGATCCTAATGCTCACCAGTGGTTTTCTGCCAAAAAAACCAAGCACCGCATGTTCAGTTGCAAATTAAAAACACACATTCGGTTAATAACTACCAGTGTCTTGTGATTTAAGGAATCGTGAGCTAATGAGACCATACAAATGGAAAAGCCAAAGATGAATTCATGTTGCTTAATATAAAAAATCACTCCAAATCAACATGCTGCTGAATTTCAGTTGAAGTCACATTAAGTCATAGTTGATTCTTTTCAGCATAGGCTAATTTGTACGAGTACCGATCATACTGGATGGTTAAGATGTTAGATTTGGCTCTTCACAATGACTTCATTTGTTATTCAGTTTCCATAACTACTCGTCTGGTTTTCAGAAATAGAAAAGCTGGCTGCTAGTTCGTTAGATAAAAATAAATACAAATTCAGATGTTCATCAATCGACAGAGGTATGCACATGCAATTGTGTTTGTAAAGGTCACTTTGACCAAAAACTTCATAATTACAGTTATATTTCAAAGCCTTGATTTGACTGTTCAAGGGTAAAGAATGACTGAGATGTGCTTTTAATCAGAGGGTCTTTGGGTGAACATGCCATCCTTCAACATATAAGGGTCATATAAGTTTAATAGTTTACTCAAGTTTAGAATAGTTTACCCAAACAGAATTCAGTGTCCATTTTTAGAATGAAAACCTACATGAAGTATATAGCAGTTTGCATATATATAGCATATTGCAGGGACATGGATTATTTAACCCTGTTGTAAAAAATTCAGTCATACTTTATAGTAGGATGCTGACAAGCAGGTCAGCTGACCATCCAGTACCACCGCATGGGTAGTTATTTTCCTTGGGGGGGGGGGGGGGGGCAAATCTGAGCTTCACCATGCCTGCAGGGGCCATTATTTAATGATTATTTTCAAGTACTTCGTATGCTACAACAATAGAAATGTTAGCTTTTTCATATATTCATTTTTAATTCAAAGAAAGATTTGTAGGCAAAAAAAATCTGTTCATCTGCATAGACTTTACATAAAACTTGACGGTGTTTTTTAAAGATGGCACAGCCTGGACTGGGCCCCCGGACCAGCTGTTTCCCAGGCTGTAGTAGAGACACAGTCTCTCCAGGTCACACGAGTTCAAATAGTCGTGAAAAAGCAGGTGAATCGACAACAGTGAAGTGCGGTAAAATCACTGTCTTTTCGTGTTTTTTTGGCTACATACATCACGATACTTTATAACACACTGATATGTTAGCAGGTCGTCAGAGGGGTAGGGCTTTCTTGCCAGATTCAGGAGATGGGCCCCAAAACCTACTGTTGGGGGCCCCTTGCTCAGTAAAATACGCCGTGAGCTCGAGCAGGGGCCCCAAGGTGACATTTCACTGTATGTCAGTCATACTCTGTGATCGGTGCCATTCTGGGAACCCAAACAGCAGTAAGGATGACGTTTCAATGACGTGGAAATTGAATGTTATTTTGTTTCTACAAAACAAATTAGGATGTAATGTTTTAGAAAACAAAAGTCCTATTAATAAATTAACCAGGTCAATATTTTTTAAAAGTCTAAAAATATTTTTGCAACGATATCCAGGGCACTGAGAAATTCACCAAGTCATTTTCCACTTCACGTGTGAGATTACAATATTTACAGAAATTCACGATAAATTACATAACCAAAGCTTGGATTTTCCAGATTTCCAGTAAGGAACCTTTAATAACCTAGACTAATGCCAACCAAACTCATTTTCAACTTTACCCTCATCTGGGTCATTTCAAAGGTACAGTCTGAATTTGACAAAGTGCTTATCAATAAAAATTCAGGAGGACCCTGAACCATAAGGGCTGGTGTTAAATTACGGACCCCAGCTGTGCATCCTGACAGCAGATGAGAGTGTCCAGCCCCAGAGAACACAAGGACTGCGTACCCTTTCCGCTAGGACTCTACAGTTAGAGGATAAGAGATATTCCAAGGGCATTCTGGGAAATGTTGCTCTGCGGGAATCTAAGCCAAAAATAGTATGTACTGCAATAGGAGCGAGTATCCCTATGAATTCTAATTAGGCAATTATCTACCATGCTGGGAAATACGCATCCAAAAATCGCCTCCAGATTTCCATACACTTAAAATGACACCAAAGTTGTAGCTGTTGGAATGCAACGGTAAACTTTTTAATGGAAAAACAAATGAATTTAGCAAATATGCATATTATTCAGAGTTAATGTTCCTATGGTGATCATAACTGGGTCTTTTTTATTATTGTAAATGCCATATTTCTGAGTCAAGGGGTCGGGTCTGGTTTGAAAACTGGTATTGACTGAATCAGCCCTGAATGCCCTGTCTTCCTAAATACACATGGCGCTCCCACAGCATTGGTAGGGACACGTCCCTACGGTCTATACCCAAATCTACACCCTCCTTCTGATACAATAATATTAGCTTTATGGAGATATATGCAAACACAGACAGACGGATGGCTGGGTTTCAGAACGAAAACCATGAGTCATCGTATAACCTGAACCTCTTTAAGAAGCGTCTGTTGCACCTTCCCTTCATGCAGGCTATCACTGATTACAAGATTCAGAAAGTATTTTGCTAATATACTCTATTAATATCTTAAGTGAATAAGATATATTGCACTGTTTAAAATCTCTCATACATGTGCATATATAACTTACAGTAGTTTAAATTCCACACTGGAGTCACTGTTAGTCAAACTTCAATGGACTGTAATTCAAAGCAAGAGAGGTACGGTGAATAGCATATTGGACTACTCCAAACATGCTAGATAAAGAGTTTTATTTTTGGAGACTGACTGCACTCATTGCCAGTACAATGAAGCGGCGCATAATTAACATCTGGATGCTAAAGCAGTGGTTTGGCCTGTCCCAGTGTGGCGAGCCTCCTGTCGGCCATCTCAGCGCTAAGCTAGAAGACGCATTCGGTTTAATTACTGTAATAATAATTGCAACCAAGTGCTCAAGCAGACTGGAAATCAGCAGACAATACAATGACAGGAGCAGGACCCAGACTCACAGCTGCATAAAGAGCCAGGCTTTATGGGTATTTGCTCAGGGCTGTATTTAAAGCGTTACATCCGATGGAACAGAGAGGATGAAGAAAAGCTCAGTGAATTTCACTTGAAATTCTTCTGATATAACAGTAAAGGCACATGATGACCTTTCCCTAAACCACCACTGCATGATAAAACAACGGAACTCTTTATTTCTGAATATCTCCCACAAAACTACAAATGACAGGTTATTTGATGTCATTTCAGTACTATTTTAGTCACTGCAGATTATAACCACCTGCAACATCAGAAACTACAGTTCCGACGGCGACAGCGACTGGACACACTTTTTCAGATTCTTCCGAATCTGACTCACACAGTTCGGTCAACTATGACTTACACAAAACAAACCGTCCAAGATAAAAATATCACAAGAAACAACTTCTATCATTTAAGTCAGGTAAATACGGGACAGATCTGGAGTCACCAACATCCAGCAAGAAACCGCCAGTACATTTTAGCCTTACTTACGCCAAGCAACTCTTTCCAGCGGATCCACCCCTTTCTTTCAATACCCCCCCCAACCATTTTGCCCAGGAAACTACCCAGCACAGAGCACAAGGCAGGCACATCAAACTCCACCTATACACAGCAGGAGCCATATCTGATCTCCCAGTTCAGGAGACACGAGGCGCCAGAACAACCCGCTGAGCCACCAGCTGCTCGGAACAGAGAGAAGACGGAACACCGGCATCTGACATCACATCGTGTGATAATTATTTAAATCTGTACTTATGACAATGTGGAGGACCCGCTCCATTCAAAAATAATGTTAATCAGCTGCACTTTAAAGATATTTTAACCCTTAAAATGTAAAATATTTTCCATTAAAATATTTAAACATCATAGTTTTTATCATTTCATTTATTCCCTATAATGAATTGTTGTCACCTTGGACCTAGTCTCTATGTGTCCGTGTACATTATATTAGTACCTAGTTGAGCAGACCGTTTTTCCCCTCTATTACATATTGTGTCTTTGCGTTTCTGCAAAGCACTATATAATAATAATAATAATAATAATAATAATAGTAATAGTAATAATAATAATACTGCTACTACTACTACAGATAATAATAATAATATACATTTACACAGGTGGGTTGACAACAGATGTGCTATTCAGATGAATCAAGACCACACTTATTGAATTGCTCATTGACTAAGAAAATGATAGAAAACTGTTATAATTGTGTGAATCGTTCAATGAGCTTTGCAATCAAGACCAATGAACAAAAGCAACACACGTGGTTAATCTGAAGGACAATTTACGCTGAATTGCTTGGCAGTGACGACACGGCTTCTACACCTGTAAGCATGGACTTCACCTGAAGGTATCAAACTGCCGGCTGATCACTGTAAACCTGTGCATTGAGCAAGACAAACACACACGAAGCGAAGGAAGCAAAAGTCAGCACCCTGTCACTGCACAGCTCGCACTGCAATGAGAAAGATGGATGCTTTTGAATCAACTAATTACAGTGGAATACATGTTTATGTAACTCATAAGCAGGTCTATTACACTAATTTCCTCACAAAACATTTTGCAGGAAAGAGACTGGACTGGAGTATTTTGGCAAAGCGAATTCCTGTTTTCCACAAACTCATGTAGCATTGCATCTGCATTAAATCAAGCTACTTTAAACGAAGATATAGGTTCACCAGAGGAACACCTGTAATAGTCCATCGGTCCAGTGGAAATACACTGCCCAGAACAATTTACCCCCACAGAATTTAGCCCAGCGTTGTAGGTAAGGGCCAGAAACTACCGGAAGTCTGGTCCACTGAAAAAGAATCCGCACATAGTGCCAAATAGCTAAGATAGAGGTGATGTTTGCCATGAAACAATGCAGGGGGCCCCCATGTCCCGCTGTGGGGGGGCCTCTGCTGCCTCTGGCATTCAGTAGGGAAGGCGAGGTGCCGAATGTGGAGCAAACAGGACCCAAAGGGATCAGTGCCGTAGGAAACGTGGGAACCTGTCTGAAAAAAACAACTGTTCTTCTCACAAGCTATTGGTGCATTTTTTGTTTATTTTGTTTACATTTTTTTGACAGTGGTTCCATTAGGTCAGCTTAATAGCCAACAGCAAGCATTTCTTTCATGTTTATAAAACTAGAGAACTAACACGGCAGTGTAAACATGTTCCAGTGGATAAGTTCAGGTTCTTGCACTGCAGGTTGTTCCTGAAATTGGATCATCGGTGCAGCTTATAGCTACACCACCTTAGACCCAACAACAGCCTGCCAGCTCAGGTGTCTTTTCGTAAGACTGTGGCATTAATGGGATGTGAACTTCAGAGAAGTATGACACCTAAGCCAGCATCTTGGTCAGTATTGAGTCCACGTGTCTTTGCTAAGTAAGAGTTTCGTCTCTTGTGTCACGATCTCAGTTCAGTTCCCACAACATCAATGGTCTCCAAAGTGAAAATATTCTTTCCCCATTTAACTCAGAAAGTACAGGAGTGGTGTGCGGCTGTGTGGGTTAGGATTCCATACCTATGATGGGAAGGTTGCTGGTTCAAATTCTGGACCCCACAGAGTGATGTCAACACTGGGCCCCTGAGCGAGGCCCTTAACCCCCCAACTGGCCCAGGGACTGGCTGCCCCTGCTCTCTTAAAAGAATACTTTACTTTGGATAAAAAGTTTGCAAAATAATTAAAACAGGGTCTATATTCAGATGAAATACTCACACTATTTTAGCATTTAATGTCACATATATGGCACTATTGGCCGATCACATGTTGGATAAATCGCCAATTTCCCCTCTAAGGACGAGAGAGTCACACCAGCGGAATGGCATGTTAATAATACAGCTCCACAACTGATGCAAGGAAACTAGACGCTTGTGTTTAAAAGGGACAGACAAATTATGATGGGAGAATGGGGAAGGGGGGGGGAGGCTTAACAAGAAGGAAATGGTAAGGGGGAGGGGCTAGTTAGAGGGTGGTTTCTGTGCCGACAGGATGATTACTGATCAGGGGGTGAAAGGATCAACCCCAGGGGTGGGGGCAGGGAGGATCAGAGGGCAGCCACAGAGGGCCAATCCACAGTACAAAGGATATTCCTCACAAGATGGGGGGGCATCTTTCTTTAGCTTTGATAATGAACCAAACAGCTACGTTAACAGAAATGGTTCCATGGATTAACTAGACCCTCTGTTTTTTTTGTCATGGCAATACATGCTATTTTTAACATGAAAAACCATGTGATTCGCTGACTATCGACGCAAGACGGTTGCCATGTACATCTCCCTCAAAGGCTTTGGAAAAGGAATGCAAACCTATTCAGGACCACAGACGTATGACATCACAGCGACTAGCCATGCTCTAAAAGCCCAGGGTACCCAATCTGGGTCCTTGAGGGATACCACGGGCTATGCTTCTCCATTCAATCTCAGCATCCAGTCCTGAGATTGGAGATACAGCATTATGCAGTAAGTAAAGTCACCCAGTAGTGCTGCAGAAAGGCAAACCAAGGAAGCCCAGTGCTTAATCCCAGTGAGACGAGCAGTTCCCAGCCTGCTACTTTACAGCCGTGACATAACATCACCGCAACATTATTCATAGACTTCAAACGTCAAGCACCCTTCTGCACTGTAATCATTTCATTTTCAAACTAGACACCATCAACGCCCGGATTCAGCTAGGATGAAGATGAAATAAATGAATTAGCTGTCATTGTGACACGTGTACTGCGATGAGGACAGCAGACGGTCCCTGGGGGAATCAGCAGATAGGGTGGGGGCATAAAAGCCAGGGCCTTGGGGGTCCCAGTGCAGGGAGGCTGAGCTGAGCCGTGCTGATTGGTGGGCACAGGGCAGGCCAGGCAGCACCATGAGTAGTGGGGGAGAATAAGCAAGTAACAGTATTTTGGGGGCATGAACCCCCCCATTTTCGAAGATGAGAAAAAAAACTGCCACTCATCCTTTCCAAGAAGCCTTTGGCATGAAGGGGGGGTCACTCAGAGTCAGGAATTCTCATTTCCATTCTTCTCTGCACCTTTATCCCTGACCAATGTGTGACACACCTCCCCAATGCTCCGCTCATGTGGATGTTTGTACCATAAATTCCTGCCTGAAAGCCAAACAATCGTTTATATGCGAGCATAAAATTTGTCTTCAGCTGTCAAATCAAGATGTTGGAAGAATTTGTACTCCACTACTGTAACATAGCTCGCGTAATGTCGCCATTTCACACTCTGTACTCCTTCCGTAAGTTAGTTCATTCTCATAAACATGAATGCAAATGAACAAGGGCCTAGGTACAGGACAAATTCCCACGTGGTCCGAAGGCTGCCTGCTTGTGACAAGGATGGCGACCGATCACGGTGATGCGCTTTTGGAAGGATATATATACGGCAGAATAAAAACGATCATACTCAAACAACGCGTTAACTCACTGTGCTTCAAGATTTCCATCATAACCCCCAACGAACACTATCAGACATGCATTACTTTGTCCGATCAGGCACTCCTTACATGGATCAAAATATTTTGGAAAAGGAGTGCAGATTATTTGAAAAGTAAAAATGCTGCTGCGAGTTGCAAGAGACTTGATCAAGATAAAACTTACTCCACAGTCGCAGCTTTATCGAAAAGAAGAGAAAACATACTTTACCTTTATAAACGTTAGAGTCGTACAGGATTGTACCGGCGATGCTGCTGGTTCATGAGCACAGTCCGCAGCATCAGGATGCTGGCGCTTAATCCCAAATGGCAGCAGCCCAGTCAGGATGATCGACGATAGTTTCAGACGGTGAAAAGTAGCGCTGCCAGCCGCTCTCGGTTGCGAATATTATTTTTTCACACGTTTTTCAATTATGCTTTTCCCAGTTCTCAGGTGCAATTATTTCCCGATTCAAAACGATGATTCAAAACACTGTTCTTCTGAGTAGCTGTTTTTTATAGTAGGCTATAGTACTTTCCTTACAGGAGACGTGTATTTGTTATTATATAGATTATATGACAGTGCATGACTGTATTAATTGTCTGTGTTTCAAAATGTGTCACTTCAAAATATGTTAAATGTGTAAAAAGACGTTTTGTGCAGTAGAACTCGCAGCAGCTACTGATTATATAACCTTTCCCCAAAGGCATCCATCTCTTGTTTCATTTTCAGGTAGTTGTAAAATGTTCTTCAGATTATAATACTAATTCATGCAGACATATATAAAATATTTGCAAGTTTAATGGTATCACCCTGTGCTTCCCTTCAATCCCGGTTTATGAATATATATCTATTAAATTCCAGGTGTTTCTTTATTAAAAATCCGGAGGCATGCGCTGAATTGCATCAAAATCATCTCACTGGTAAAATGTCTTTCGCGTTTTTAGCTGTTTTCAGTGACTTTGAAGAAGAAAAATGCTTTAAAACAAACAAACAAGGCGCACTTTCCTCTTGCAGCCTTCCTCTCTACAACAATGAAGAAAATCACAGAAGATCCATAACACGAAGGAGTCTCTCTTTTATTACCAGTCACCGGGGCTCCACATTTCTCGCATCTGAACGCATCTTCAGTGAAACCTTTAAGCAAACCGCACGATCGCCGGCAGATCCATGAGGTCGCAGCGCGGAGCGGATTGTTAAGCCCGATCTCCGCGCAGACTAAAGGTTGACGCTGATATGACGGACGGTGCCAGCGCCTTATCCCACACGCTTTCGATCGTGGACGCCAGCAAGGACAGGTCTGCACTCATTGTCCTATAACAGCCAATGTGCTCCGCAATAAAGCCTTACACTGATCAAAACGAACATTTCAGAAAATATGTGACCACTACCGTAATGCCCCCCAATGCAGCCATGCTGCTGGCCAACGATGCTGTCACAATAAAATAAATCCCTTTATCCTTGCACTCATTGCAATGTAACGGTAAAGACTGGTATCTCGTATAAGGGAAATGCATTGATAAGTTAGCTGATTAATGGACGTCAAACAGACTATACGTGACTTTATTGTATACCTTCACGTATACGTTACATTAATGAGGGTGCATATGTGCAAAAAATGTCACTTCCCGTAAGCTATATTGCTTTATGTTTGTGACATATTATGTGACACAATTCGCATTATTTTAGACATAAACGAAAAACAGGCGTATATGTAGAAAGGGCATAACTTGTTCATACATGAAAATCTGTTATTTTTAAAGTAATTTTCAAAATTGAATGTTAACAAATGAGCAATAACAAATTAATTGTTATCATTTATGGGATTTTATTTGATTTCAAGGGTCTATATACAGCTCTTACTCATTTGATAAATAAATAAATAAAATCAATATTTTACTCTCTCTTTTTTACTTCAGTCCATCTTGCATCGCCCAGACCCAGAGAGCGCGGTTTAGGAAGGACGAGGCAAAGCATCTTTTCATTCCATCCATTATTTAACCTTAAAATAATAAAGGGGACCGAGATTCCACCGCAAGGTCGTTAAATATACATAAAGGGAAAGAGGGGTAAGGCTATTCTTCCCCATTCCTGGCGAACTCAGTCCTTTCGCTGCCGGCTAAACGAGCAGTTACGTGTCTCTCCGAGATTCTCAAGACGTCCAACTTGGCAGAAGCGCAGACGGCGTTAAGCGCTATAGCGTGCGGCTAACGGGAAGTCAGCAGGATGGACTCTGCGGTGCAGTGAAACAGCAAAGAGTAAAATACAGACCAATCAAAAGGCAGAGATACCTACAACACGCCAGTGACACAAAACAAAAGCACAATTCGAAGACCTGGCAAACCTGGTCAAAGTAACAGAAGTATGTCAGGCACAGTGATGAATTACACAGCGGATAAAACAACTACAGGCAGGTAAGAAAAAGGGAATCAAGGCCAAAGACGTTGTCTGTTTAGGAAAATAGAAGTTACATCGCAAGCATATGGAAGAGGCTTTTGAGACAAATTACTGCAATAATAATAATAATAATGTAATATGCAAGAGTTTGCCTTTTCATGGAACAGCTTTCTTTGTTCAAAAGTTTAAAGAGGAATAAGCAAATGGACTATCACTTTCTCTTGGACCCTCATTTATAGCCTGGTACTGGTGTAGCTGAGCATGATGGGAAGCCATTAAGCATGACTGAATGTTCCGGGCTGGAGAATGTCAGTGTAGGCCCAGGGCAGTCTGTTCTGCGCGTCTCTGCTATTTGTCTGCTCTATAGCTTTCTATAAATCTCTTTGCATGTCCTCCCTCACAGAGAGAGCATGCATCCCAGCACGGCCCAGGTCCCCGAAACACGCGCCTTAACCCTGAAAGGTCCCTCTTTCCTGTCCTCCGCCATCGCACCATTTATTCAGGCTCTTTTGTGCGTCTGATGCATTAATGCGGTGCTGCTTCGAGTGCAGCGTATAAAAGCCCCCAGGATTCGCAGTAAAACCCGGTGCATTGTCACATTAGATGTGACATAAATCCCGTCGGCCGCCTCGGGGGACCTCCATCATTTCATTAGCTGTCCTGCCTCCCTGTCCAAACCGGCAGCTGGTCCCTCCTTAACCTCACCCTCATCTCCTCTGCCCCCACTCCTGCCTTTCCACCCTCCCTCCCTAAAAATCTCAGCCTGAAGTAAGAGGTCCAGGCTCACCTTTCTGACAAACACGACACTATCAGGCCTCGTCAATTGCTGCAGCACGGGACTCTAATCCGCCATTTGTCTTCCTCGATGATGAAGGGCGCTTCTGTCTAAGGATATTGCTTTGAATTCATCACCTTCAAACACAACTGAAGGCATATCTTTCACAGCTATTTTTGCCAGTGATAGTTTATATATAAGAAAATCCATAAACAATAACCGTAAACTTGATATTAATGTCAGTATGAATCATATTCACCGGCAGAGCTTGAGTTTTTATATAATCCAGTTTCAGGTTTCCACCTTAAATGACTATTTGTTTTCTTACATCTGTAGTGTTTCCTCTATCATTTGAAAACGAATTGAAACAAGTTAAACTTAAAAAATTGTGAAACGGTTAAAAGGGATGGTAGCCCATTGGTTAGTGCCGCAGCCTTGCACATTCGTAGGTGTGGGTTATATTCCTCTGTGTGTGTGTGTGTTGGTGTGTGCTTAATCTGCGTACTCTGAGATCATACCATAATCCAAAGGCAGTCAGGTAGTGTGTGCTCTTTAAATTGCCCATTGAGTACAAATAGAATATGACAGGACAGTTAGAATGTGGGGTCCGTTAGATTTTAACACTCAGTATTATTCTAGTCCATATGCAAAGAGAGTAATATTTTCAGAATGAAAGTGTGGATGGTCCTTCTACTGAAAACCATTTTAATTGCACTATATCTTGTTTTGTTGTGGTAGGTATGTATTCTGATGAATTTTAAGAATTCACATTGACATGTGTACTTCCAGTACCTGAAGTGCCGGTCACAAGGATCACTGGTGATTCTGCCACTTGATATGAAAACAGACACTTTAAATGAAAAATTTGTAGCACACACTTTCTCTAATTTAGTCAATGAATCCTACAGATCCAGCCAGCCCAAATCTACCAAAGATTAAATAGGCAATAACCCTCACTTAGCCTGGCTGAATTGCCATTGATAATGTCCATGGTCAATTAGGATCAATTAGAGACTGGCAGATGTCGAAAAAGTGCCTGACCAGAGGGCTAAAGGAACAATCAAATTTCGTCGACCAAAATAATGCAATTAGGCTGGACGGATAACTTGGTGCCATGAGCTGAAGCTCTTAAAGTCTGGGGGTGAGGAGATAACCAGAGTCAGTGAAACAGAACAAAAGAAGAAAAGAAGCAGAAAAGAGAGCGTGGATAAGAACGTCGAGAAGCAGAAGACCAAGCTCTGGACCAAGCCGAAGACAGAGACGCCACGACAAAGCGATCCATCCATTCTCCCATCTTCCACCTGCGCATCCAGTTCAGGGCCGCAGGCCAACCAGAAGATGAGATTGCTAAACAGAGACCTTAATCTCCAGGATGTGACGGTGATGTATCTGACCACGCTGGCCACTCTGGTGGTGATCCTGGTGGCATCTTTCCAGGCGGGCAGTGCTCCGGGTACAACCCTGCCCTACCATATCCCTCTGGACCCCAACGGAAACCTGCAGCTGTCCTGGAACATAAGCTACACACAGCAGGAGCTGTACCTCAAGTTGAGAGTGAGCCACCTGCATTACGGCGTGGTGCTTGGGATGTCCGACAGGGGGGAGATCTTCAATGCGGATCTGGTCGTGCTCTGGAGTGACGGGAAGAGGTCGTACTTTGGGGTGAGCACTGAAGCCCCTTCTATCTGTCTCATTCAAAACACTACAAATAGCCACATTGAAGACCTCAGCGCTCCTTAAATAATCAAGGCATATTTATCTAATCTCCAAGTCTCTAATACTTATTTTGAAAAAAATTCAAGACAAACCCTGTAAAGTTCATAGTAGCGTGAAAACGAGCTGTGAAATATGCAACGAGTCTTCCTGAAACCTGACAAATTTTGTCTTAGTACTAAACAGGATGTGGTTTTACATGAATTTATTTAACTAGTGGAAATATATACGTGCAACTGTTAGCGACAGTCTATTAAAAGCTAATGCAGAGTCTGCAAATATGGGGCGTTTCCCCAGATTTTCATTATCACATTTTTAATAACTGAGGTTCTTCTACGAGAAATTTAAGTGACAGATTTAAACGTCTGCTTTACCAGCATTTAAAACCCATAGTGAAAATCATACATTACAAATAGTGCCATTTTATAACGTTAAGCTCAATTTATGAGGTTTAAATAAGCATTCAATGAAACCTAAGGCAAAATAATCGGAAACGGGAAACATGTCGCTTTTAAAAAATACTTTAGAATCCTTTCATAACCTTTCATGTTTGCCATCCAAATAACTTGGATGTGTTGACACCAGATATTCTAGTAATTGAAAAATATTTGTGCGATAATTGTCAGTGAAAGGGACTTGCACTCTGCATCTCTCGTTTGATTTCAGAATTCCTGTCTGACTCATAAATTCATGGAAATGAGCCTGTGTTGATGTTCATCTTTGTGCTGAGCCCATGCCAAGGTGCCCGCTTGTTCATGCGAGTCACCACAAATAGCTGTGAATTCCTCAGAATCGTTCAATGCAATGATAATTCATCCCTTGGCATGAAAACAGATGTAAGAAACCAGTAAATGTTCTTAACTTTAAACAAGTTATCATCCCTCTCCGATGATATTTAGTAGGTTAGTCACTGCTCTTATGCAAAGACTTTTTTAAAACTTAATTTTATACAGCTTGAATTTTTTACTAGAGCAATTTTGAAGTATTCTTAGGAGCTGAGACTCAAACCTGCACCCCCTGGATGCACACATTCTTAAGTAACATAAGTTATGTTGGCTATCCCCACCAAAGGTTACAAATATTTTTTTTCTACATATTACACCCCCCCTTGCTAATTTTGACACAGTCTTGGAGTATCTGAAAGCAGGAATTTATATAGCGCTTTAGTCACATTTCCCACAAGAATATCAAAGGGCTGCCAGCTAAAATCATGCAGAAAACACTTAAATCAGTTTATGTCCAAATTACCGAACAACTAAACCCTGAACAAGTTACACAACACATGATCTTCAATACAACTTCAAGCACATGAAATTTTTGACAGTCCACAGCCAAAAGCAGTAATTATACTGACATAGATTTCTCTAAATGAAACATCACTCTCTATACTATATTGAAAGTTAAATTAATTAGTTAATACTTTGGTGCGACGAGAAATGAAATGTAGAGCTATGGTTATGTCACATGAAAAGTATCAATGACTTGACTTGCTGATTGATTTGTCAAAGCCTCAATATGCTGAAATTAGCATTAGTTGACAGTTGCTGATTTGATGAGGCAATTACTGTATTTAAATATACATTTTACCAGCAGCACATAATGCTATTAAATACATTTTACGTCCTATAAATTCATTAATTGATTTCTGAAATATATTTATAGATTATTCCCAAAAGCCTAATATTTAAAATGAATAATGCTGATAATGTGCACTCTTATAGAGGAGTAGAGGATGACATCGGCAGAAGCATACTGTAAGTAATGTAAGGAAAAGGGCTTGTGAGGTTCTATTGCTAAAAGAAATGAATCACGTACAAATCAACAAGTAACATTAATGCTGCCCTGAATTTCGACAGCACTGGGATTTCACCTTCGCATTTTGATTCAGCCACCATCTAAGGATCAGTTCACATGGCATCTGAGTAGAATTCAGAAATATACACACACACACAAACCGTTTATTGTTTAATTGAGAAATGTCTTGGGCAAACGACCAAACAAATTAGACATCTTATCCTAGCTTTTATTTACATACTGTAACAAAGATTTGTTTAAAACAGATGATCCTGATTTTCCAAAAATTTAATTGAAAGAAAAAACTAAAAATATAGTTTGGATAAGCATTCTTTTTTTATTGAAATACTGCCTACTATTTTCAGTTGGGGTCCACCGGTGTAACACGCCTGGATTAGGAGACATATGCCGCTTCTTGCTTATACCTGTAGAGCTTTTCTCCGGGACATTTTGGGTGGATCCTCAGTGGGCTGTTCTGTCTGAGTCGTTCCACCGGCTTCCCTTCACAGCTAATCGTACATCTCCAGGAGATGCTTATTCTTCTGCCAATCCATCGTTGCTCAGACTGCGTAGTGATTGGCTTTCGGCTTTCATATAAACAATGTTTAGTTATCATCTTTAAAAGCAAAGCCAATCCAAAATACGTCAACATGGAATATTAAATACACTAATATGTTTCAATACCAGAACGCAAATGTAACCAGAACCACTACTGCCTGGCAGAATTTACTTCCTTTAATGCCAAAAATAATTTAAAAGGGGGAAAGACCCTTATTTTTAAAATGGTTGTTTTCATTGGTATGTTGTAAATATTCTGTAATGTTTACATACATTGGAACTATATATATGAAACAGAGGCTTTACCTGTGACAAACTGCATGGGCAGAGGTACAGAGATAGTTGCCATTATTCAAAAACGGTGCCATTCGCTCGCTTTGCATCGTGACTGAGACGTTTCTTTAAATGGATACCTTATTTTCCTGCCCAGATTGACACCATGGCGCTATATTTATACCAGTCGGCACACAGACAATCTCTGCATGGATTCTATTTCAGAGAACAAACCAGATGAACCCTGTGGTGATTGTGCTGTCAAGAACAGCCCACCTCACCCACACTTTGTGTTGAAGTTTTCGCTGCTCCACATCCATGCCAGCTCCGTGAGAAAAGCGTCAAAGTCGAGAGCCAAACTAAGTTTCCATTTCCAACTTTATCCATGCATAACAGGTCTGTCTCTTCCCCTGAGTTGACTTTCCTTGAAATTAATCAAAAATGGGCCCAATCGTTACCCTCCGTCTAACGAGAGGAAGTAAACATTCGACTCAAACGTGGATTATGAGACCAAAGCTAATTCATCCCGACAAACGGTCTCCTTGGCTAACGAGGCCGTGTCAGGGAGGCTTTACAGTCTTAATACGTTGACCTGAACTGTTAGTAGAAAAAACTAGGAAATTGTGTGTAATTACATGTATAATCTTGTGTCTGGTGATTAGATGCGACAGGACCAGCTGTTGCAGTGACGACTGAGATTACCCTCTGGGCCATCCGCACTGCTAGCTTCTCGCGTATATTGTTCATTTTCCAGTGAACTACAAATTAAAACTAACAAGGAAGTCTAAACACTGTCAGAATACAGGGCACAGCCCGGGTACAGTTTTGTTCCCCAAGGTACAAAAATACTCCTCAGAGTTCAATTCTGTACTTAGAAGGTACAATTAGCTACAGCTAGGGTACAACTGGCAGAGCCCTGAGGGTACAGCCCCAGTGACAAGTAACAGTACCCTCAAAGGTACAAATCGGTACTCTTTTTTTCTGACAGTGCGTATTGTCTACAAATTCAATTCGATTTATTTTTATATAGCGCCTTTCACAACGGAGTCCTCCCTAGGCGCTTTACATGGATGTGTTGTGATACATTAAACATCGTTAGAGAGAGTAATACAGAATGGGAAAAAGGAAGGAAAGAAATTAAATAAAGAAAGTCAGATGACAACGGAGGCGAGGCCAAACCTTCTTTTGGCCATTAACTCAACCGTTGTAGAACAACCATCGTGTTCTCCTAACGTCAGATAGGTGAGACTTTCATAGTGTGCTTTAAGTTCCACATGATCCCAGATGTGTTTGCCTCTGCGAAGGACGCCTGGAGTGACGGCAGTGGTCATGTGACCCTGGACAGCCAGCAGGACTACCAGCTGTTAGAGGTGCAGGACACACAGGATGGCTTTTACCTGCTGTTCAGGAGACCCTTCAGCACGTGTGACCCCAGGGATTACGTCATAGAGGTAAGAGCTGCAAACAGGCATACTGCAAACTGACCAGCAGATTCATCAGTATCATCTTTTTCATCACAGATTATTTCCCTAATTCCTCTGCTTAGCAGGTGGCTATATTAAAACCTGTCACACCTTATTAGTTTGACATTTTATTCATTTTAAAACTATTAAACCAATGTAATTAATCTATCAGCTACAAGCCTCCACGTAGATCAGCTTCATAGACGGTGGTGTGCGGCTCAGTGGGCCAAGCCTCTGTACCTGTCATCAGTAGGTCGTTGGTTCAATCCCAGCCTTTACAGGATAGTTACGTGTAGCTCGAGCTCATGTTGAGCAAGGCTCTTAAGCCCCAGCTCACTGAATGCTGGAAGGAAGTGCCGGGCCCCCCCCCCCCCGGGGGGGGGTGGGGGGGGGGGGGGGGGGGCACGAAAAAAGCGGATTCACCCCCCGGCGGGAGCGAGAGAGACGGGGCGA
>JAODKC010000117.1:17279490-17294964 GCA_026777985.1 Mormyrops attenuatus | reverse complement strand
TTGCTGTCGCTAATTTGTGGCAAGTCATTTAAGCCCCCGGGCAAGGTTGGCGGGATGGATGGGCCTCCCCCCCCCCCCCCTTTACCTTTATGGAGAGCAAGATGGGGCAAAACAAAAAAGGGAATTTCCCCATAGGAATTAATAAAGTATCACTGTCCTGTTATCCCAGGGGTGGCGAACCTGATCTGTGGAGAGCTGGTGTAGGTGCAGGATTTTTGGACCATTTCTCAATCAGCCAGTAACAAAGCAGTGCTTCTCAACTGCAGTCCTGGGGACCCGCTGTCATTGGCTGACTGAGAGGCCATCTTAAAAAGCTGCACTCACAGCGGCTCTCCATGGATCAGGTTCGCCACCTCTGTATTATTCTATTCTAACCAGACACTACCCACCATGTGTGATGTAATGTGTGATGCAATGTGTGATGTAATGCACGTGCATCACGTCGCGCCCCTTCCGTGTGGGCTGCGCAGGAGGGCACGGTTCATCTCATTTACGGCCTGCTGGAGGAGCCGCTCCCCACCCTGCGGAAGCTCAACCTGTCCCTCATCCACCCGGGGGTGCAGCGCGTTCTCCTGCTCCGCCCAGACAGCCCGTCCCCTCCGCTGCCCCCAGACGTCCGTACCCTGGAGATCCTGGCTCCCGGCATCATCATTCCAGAGCAGGAGACCACATACTGGTGCCATATCTACCAGCTTCCTGCCGATATGCCAAAGAACCACATCGTCATGGTAACCTTCTACAGGCTTACATTCCAAGCATGACTTTGCGTGTTCCCTACTCTGCCCAGCTAAGGCTCTAAAGCAGTGTTTCTCAACCCAGTCCTTGGGGCCCCCCCTAGACAGTCCACGTTTTGCTCCCTCCCAGCTCCCAATATACCTCAACCAGGAATTCTGTGTTATCGATCATCTGGGAGAGACCAAATATGTGGACTGTCTGGGGGTCCCCAAGGACTGGGTTGAGAAACACTGCTGTAAAGTTTCAGACACGACACTCTACACCACATTCTCCTCTACAATGGCAACATCAGACACTCTTTCTGTAAACAACTGTAGCATCTGGATGGACTTTCTAAAGAGAGTAAAAGAGTAACAAGCAAGTTCTGTCTTCTCAGTACGAGTCGGTGGTAACCCGCGGGAACGAGGCCGTCGTCCACCACATGGAGGTCTTTGAGTGTGCCCCCGAGCTGGAGAACGTACCCCAGTACAGCGGCTCCTGTGACTCCAAGATGAAACCAAGGAAACTCAACTACTGCCGACACGTGCTCGCGGCTTGGGCCATGGGGGCCGAGGTAACCAGCAGAATAACGAGCTCACACATGAGCTAATCAGTGTGATGGTCAAGGAAGGCAAATTCATGACCGAGATAGCTGCAAATGTAAGCCCGCTAACTTAACGGATAGGTTAACGGATAACTTAACGGATAGGGGAAATGTCGTCTTTTTTTCCCATGAGGAAAAACTAGCTATGTAAAGTGTATTTATATAGCACTTTTCACAGACACTGGTCACAAAGTGCTTTACAATAGTAAGAGCAAATAACAAGGCTGGGGACTCAAAAAGAGAGATCAAGGCCATGAGATACACTATTAAAAATAATTATAAAAAATGGAATACACCATAAAACAGTAAGAATAAGAAGAAGTAAAACAATGAAGAAGACAGATACATATAGAGGTGAGAGAAGGTTTAAGGGCCTTGCTCTGGGGCCCAAAGGCAGTATCGTGCTCCCGGGTCTGAATTTGAACAGGCCACCTTCTAACTATGTCCAAGGGGCATCCAGAAGGTAAAAAGGCCATCAGAGAGAATTCAAACCCTGAACCTCTGGACGAAGGGGCCAGTGCCATACCCACTCAGTCAGAATGGTAACATGGGATTGGTAAAAAAAAATAAGAGGTGGAATGTCTAGGTTCATAAAGTACAAATCCAGACCAAGATTTTGTTTCAACCAGCCAATTGACTATAAAGAGTCACATTCACAGAGTACTCAACTGGTTGGCTGAAACAAAATCTTGGTCTGGATTTGTGCTTTCTGAACCTGAACCTTCCATCCGTGGTAAAAATAACTGCATGGAAGTATAAAACTGCAAGAACGTGAGTGACTTTTCAAAGAAATGCTGCAAAGCGGCTGTATGAACGCAGAATGACGACGACGCCGCTTCCTGCTCATCCCAGCCTCTTGAACTTTCTGCTTCAGTCTGATATTCCGCCAAGATCAATAGTAGGCTACGTGAAGCATGAACACAATGCAACATAAATATTCATGGGGGCCTTAATCAGGCCCTGGGTTATGGTAAAAGCACGAGATGAGTTCCCTCAATAGTTTACAACTCTCATAATAAAATTTAATTCAAGGTTTTGTACCTTTAATTCTTATTCTCCCATATGGGAGGAGAGGCAGTTCTAGAAATGCACCTTAAATTGCTTCATGAAAAATTTACGGGAGTTAGATAAAATACAGCTGGCAAGGGGCTGGCCTGAGTGCGAAAATAAATCACATCTGGGGAGGGCCGTCAGAGCAGATGATCTTTGGTGAACATGGTCACTTAGCTACGGAAGTTTCCCCTTTCCACAAGTCAGTCAGCCAAAGTACCGCAGAAAGAGCCACCAATATACGGGACCAACACACACAACCCCTGGGAGAATAAGACAACAAACAGGATAAAACACACAGAGTGTCTGAAGACACGACGACGGAGGCCGTATCGAGCACTCTCATGTTCGAGTGGGGCCTATTTTTAACGTGGCTGATGCCAGCCTGCACCACACAGAGGCGGCTCGATGGACGAGGACCGCGGCCAAGAACTGCTAGCGAACAAGAGTACTCCGATTGGATTACCAAAGAGCTAAATAAATGCAAATCGTGTTTGCTGGGTGGGAAACAGGGCTGGAGAGAAGAGATTAGGTGGAGAACAGGGAAGCCTTTTTTCAGGACTTCTTGTGTTTATATTTGTCAAGAAATGTGGGTATTATAAAACTATGGACAGTATGGAGGTGGAAGCGGAACAGTTACATAAACTCTCCCTATCAACCAAGAGCACCAGATTCAAGGTCTGGACTGGTTCTGCAGTAATAGCCATTACTGAGTATTGTCAGAATAGATCTACTGCCTTAAACGAGTTAGTATGTTTTAGGGTAACAGCTAGACTATTTGACTATTTGAATCTACTTACCTTACATGTATGATAAACATACCTGCCATTCCTAAGAAATAACTGATTTAGTGCTATTTAATTAATAAAAATGTCAGTCCTGACAACTTGGAGTTTTAGGGGAGGTCTAAACGACACGACAAGGATTAATTACAAGACCAACAATAGAAATCAAGGGAATGTCTTGAGGATATCTAAGCTTCCTGCTGAGAGAGGATAAAAATGAATAAAACATTAAAAGATGGCATCATCTGCTGTATAACAGATCATCCTAGATAGTCTGCATGCCAAAATTCATATAAACCAAGCAAAATACGGGCAATGCTATAGAGACCTCTGGCTATGATTACATAAAACACAGCTGCACGCATGACTGGAGCCTTGCTCTAGGTTGCTGATCCTGTTTGGCTTTCCACAGCATTTGTTGACACTGTTCTAAATTACAGTGGATGATTCACTCATTCCCATGCTGAGAATGACATTCTTTTTGTTTGTTTATGAATACCTCCATGTTCAGGCATTCTACTACCCTTCAGATGCCGGCCTCTCTCTCGGGGGACCGGGATCCTCCAGATTCCTGCGTCTGGAGGTGCACTATCACAATCCCCTGCTTATCACGGGTATGGGAGGTCCACCTTCCTCTGCTCCTTGACCCCTTCACTTCTGATGTCCTCCCCTCATTACCCATGCTGCTCTGCTGCAGGTCGTCAGGACTGGTCTGGGATCCGCTTATACTACACCCCAACCCTGAGGAAGTATGACGCTGGCATCATGGAGCTGGGCCTGGTCTACACACCAGTGATGGCCATTCCCCCTGGCATGAGAGACTTCCAGCTGACAGGATACTGCACTGCCAAGTGCACACAGACGGTGAGGCCATTGACAGAACGCTTCCATGGCCATAGATCTGGCCTAATCCTCCAAGGTCCAAATGAGCAGAGAAAGAGCCAGAAGTCAGATAATTCCCACTCCAGCCTACAGGCCACAGCGTGCCTCCCACCCCCCCCCAGCCTCCAAGGCTGACAATCGCCCTATGTCCCACTCCCAGGCTCTGTCGCCCAGAGGGATAAATATCTTTGCCTCACAGCTGCACACGCACCTGGCAGGTTATAGTGTGAGGACTGTGCTGGTGAGGGGGGGCCAGGAGGTGGAGATTGTGCAAGAGGACAAACATTTCAGCACCCATTACCAGGTAAATACTATATATTTACTATACTACACAATACTATACAAACATTTCAGCACCCATTACCAGGTAAATACTTTATATTTACTATACTACACAATACTATACAAACATTTCAGCACCCATTACCAGGCAAAAACTATACAAACATTTCAGCATACATTACCAGGTAAAAACACAGTAACTCACTGACCTGACTAACTTCCAGTAATCCCACAACGTAATGGGATCCCAAACATCAGCTATAAATGTCTTGTGAATTTTCATATCATGCCTAGTCCCACTGCCTTTCTTCATTTCTGTTTTTCCAGAATTGAAAGAGCAACTAAACAGGCAAAAGAGAATTCTGATCATGCACAAATTGGCCCTCATTCTAATGCAGTTTCCCAATCAGGTCCTCAAGGACCCACAGACGGTCTGTATTTTTGCTCCCTCCAAGCTCCCTGCCAGACAGTCCACATTTTTGCTCACTCCCAGCTCCCTTGCCAGACAGTCCACATTTTTGCTCCAAACTACTGGGAGCTGGGACACATGGACTGTCAGGTTCCCCGAGGACCAGATTGGGAAACACTGTTCAAATGTATCTAAGAATTTAATTTTCATTAAAAATAAAATGAACCCCATCCAAATCAATTTCACATCCCCTGCAGTTTTCAGTTGAGCACAATAATATTTACAAACGCATCTACTCTCATCCCCCAGATTATCAGGACATTAAAGAAGATAGTAAATGTGTTACCTGTAAGTATTTGTTCTTCACTAAATTACATTAAATTACACTCTGACAGAAGAAGTGGTTATAGATATCATGCCTTTTGCTACAGTGTAGTGCAGGGGTGTCAAACTCCAGTCCTGGGGGGCCGGAGCCCTGTGTAGCTTAGTTTTTTCCCTGTTCCACCACAAATGATTCAGCTCAAGAGCTGTGCTATAATTAGCACAAGGAGTTGAATCTGGTGTGTTAAATGAGGGTAAACCAAAAACTGTGCAGGGCTCTGGCCCTCCAGGACTTGAGTTTGACTACCCTGGTGTAGTGCGTCAGAATATTACCTGTCAATCATCTTGGGGATAGCACAACAAATAGTGCAGGGAATACACACCGCCCAGAAGACAGATCCTTGGTATCTGTGTTGTCTGTCCTACAAAGGGTGACGTCCTTCTCACTCAGTGTATGTACAACACTGAAGAGAGAAAACGTGCTACAGTGGTGAGTACTTCATACTCTCGAGCACACAATCCCACACAGACACACAGTGCTCCTGTGTGCATTATGGACGCCACACTAGACCATGCGAGATGGCACCCAGTTGTCTGAAAAGGGCCAATTTGTACTCTGGTGGGGAGGAAAAGTAGGCTGACATTTCCATTCCCTCAGAATCCCAGACTGAAACCTATTTACAACAGCACCCCCTGGATTGGGAGAGTACACATTGGGTTGATATCACATCCTTACTACACAGACACAGAACTGACCTCACAGTCATCCCAAAACCAGGTCACTGTCACCTGCTGAGCTGAAAATGGGAAGGGACACTTCTCACAGCCATGTCTAAGCTCTCTACACTGATGCAGGGGGGATATTAATGTTCGGAGTAAGATAAGTCAAAGTAAAAATCAAACTGAAATTGAAAGGTACCTGACTACTCAGGAAGCCCACAAAATACCCCCCAACACAGTGGAAATGGGATTCAGGGATGCAATACAGAGGAAATGAGATGGAATGAGTGATGTTGACAGGATACAATACAAATGGGAATATCCTCCACCGAACAAGCGGACTGGCCTTGCCAATATGCCAAATTAACTAAAATCAGACATATACCTCAAAAAAGAATTCTACCCATAATTCTAAAATCACACATATCTGCCCTTCATTTCCTTGTTGAATAATCATTTTCTGTATTCTTTCCATATTAGTAAAATTCCCCCTGGATCATCATTGGCTCAGATCCTTGTGACTATTATGACAAAATTTGATTGGTCAGTTCCCAAACTTAAGGCAAAAGCTCTCCGCGACTGACAGGCACTGCCCTGTTTCTGTGAATGACAGCTTAACAGATTTAATTTTCTCCTTTGCTATTACAGTCTGCTTCTAATGTACATATAGTGTGCAGCAAATGGTGGGTTCTGCTAAATTGAATTACATTAAAGTGTATTGTGCATAGAGAGGCCCTAACCTTTCTGGGCACTATGCAGGTAGTCTTGTTTACACCAGAGCAGCTTTATCAAGGCCCATGCCTGTCCTTAACAGGGAGGATTTGGAATTATGGAGGAGATGTGTGTAAATTATGTTCACTATTATCCGCGCACTCAACTGGAGCTGTGCAAGAGCCACGTGGACCTAGAGTACCTGCAAAAGTACTTCTCCTTCATCAACAGGTAAAGCTGCACTTGGCTCTCCCTATCTGCTTACTTACATATACCTTTGAAGTTTTAACCAGCATGTTCTATGCCTTCCCCCATAAGGGTGTCCATTCAGTCCCATCCAATCAACTTCGACCCTTCGAATCCAGTAGTGGAATATAGAGCCAATCAGAAAGTCAGTTTCTTAAAAACAAAATAATGTCATCCAATAAGTGACACTGTATCACACTAGGTTTCAGGGGAGGGAGACCTGTAGCTGTGGGAAGGCCGATGTGACAGAGCAGTTCACCTCCCTGGCCTGGGACAGTTTCAGCAGCCAGGTTCTCAGCTCCCTCTACAACACGGCGCCCATCACCATGCACTGCAACCAGTCCACAGCTGAGCTCTTCCCCGTGAGTACACGCACCAAGCATCCCCTTTTCATCTGCACATCTTCTCCAAGGGCGTGCATGCCTCTAGTTTCTAAAGGACTCATAAGTACGAGAGCTTCAACAAAGGAATACAGAAAACACAACTTCAAATCCATGCATAAGCAACAGAAGAGAGATGTCTGTTTCCTCAAGGATCTGACAGCATCATCGCGGTTGATGGGCTTGACAAAGTGGACAGAAACAACCTGTCTATACAGATAGAATTGGAAGGCTCATACTGGCATTGTGTCCCAGAATGCATAATGATTTCACTTGGCTGCTCTCGCTTTAAGTAAACTATCTGCTGCAGTTGAGAGCTTTAGACGATGACTCTCGCCGTGATCCATCTTTGGCTTGTGGGTAGGAACACGAATGTGTTTGGAAGGAATACAAAGGAAGAAGTGAAGTCTATTGTTGCAGCTCTATGATGGCCACCTGCACCTACTGTCCTTCGCATGTCTAATTACTGAGACAAGCGACCCGTGGGAAGTTAGCGGTTTCACAACCCCGCTGAAGGAGATGGCCACCCCTGTAGGCATGGAAACATGCAAAACAGGCCCTGGCCAAGTCTACCTTCCTCAACTAAGTCTTTCCTTCCCCGACAGGGAGACTGGGAGAAACAAGAGCTGCCTCACGTCACCACCATCCTCCCAAAGACCAAGTATCCTTGTGAAAGTTGCAGACGTGCTTCGGGCCAATCAGAATCTCCCACTGTTGTCCGGCCCCATGGAGCTTGAGGATGCGTAGGTTCGCGGCTCCTCCTAGGTAGAGGCTAAATGACTTCCCTCCAAAGCCTCTGGTAATGCAGATCCACCTCCACTTAAGAGAATCATAGGACAGGTCATCGTTCACACTCCCTTTATTGTCCATTCTCTCCTCTAAATAATTACTATTAAATTCACATCCGTTTTAATCAAACCTGAGTTTGTCCTGATTTCAGAACTACTTGGACCTTCCGAAAATTAAAGAAAATTAACTCAAGTTGCCAAAAAAAGTAGCCTTGGATAGATTCTGCAAATGTATGGAATTCTATTAAAGGACTGCAGTAATATGAGAAATCCCATAGATTAGCATGTTTCAGGCACCCACCCTCTGCCAACTTTCTGCAACAGTCTAATAAGATCGATGGAAGACTTAGGTGTGAAGAAAGTCAGTATTTACATTGTTGAAATGCTTCACTGTAGAATGAACGCGATTACTTTGTATCTATTGGCATTTTCTTTTTTTTTGCTGTATAAAAGGGGCTGAGTGGACCTGGACCTGGTTCTTTGCATGAAATTATGAAATTACTCCCTGCATAATGGAACCCTCCATGATGTAAAGTGAAATGTCTCCAAAAGGTGCCTCCAAGTACTACCCTCCCCTCAACATCAAGGAAATCTTTTCTTCTAGCTATTTAGCCAATATAATGGGAAACTGGGTCAAAGCATGATGAGACAAAAGATATATAATTTGAAAGAACCTACTTTCGCTACGAATCGTATACTTAATTTACTCAAGAGTTTGCTTTATTTTAGCAGTTACCTGAAACCTGTTGTTACACTGTGATATTATTCAACTTCATTTGCGATGCTAAAATTACAGGTTCATAACATATGTCCATATACATGTATCTGTTTATATTCAATTCAATTTATTTTTATATAGCGCCTTTCACAACAAAGTTGTCCCAAAGCGCTTTATAGGGTTGTGTTGTGATACATACAACATAAGTTGAGGGAGTTACAGAATAATAAACCTCTGAATATGAAATGTACGGTCGTGACTTACCAAGTACCAAGAACTTGGTTCCAGCAAGCACTGATTACTATTGTTAACACACACACAGGCAATGGGAAAAGCAAGTTTCAACAAAGCGTACTGAAAATAATTCATATTAGGGTCACACAACGTCTTCTCAGATTTTTCAGACATCTGCAACTGGCACAAATGGGTCTACAACACACTGAAATAGAACTGGACTGTGTGACAGTAAAGAACAGTGACTTCAGTGAGATCACCAGAAAGTAACAAAGCTGTCCTTTTCTTGAGGACAGTCAACAGTGGAAGAGGATACAGAATTCATGGAATTGGCTCCAGAAGTTCACAACTCGTTCTTCTGAAGATAAACACAAAATCATTTTGTTCTGAAAACCAGCTAGTGCTGAGAAATGGTTTATTCAGACAACAAATAAGCTCCATAATTAACAATTATCTAGAACATTCAAAAACAAACAAAAACATCACCTCAGTAATGACACCTTTTGTAATGGAAAATGCTCGGTATGGTTCTGGATGAGAGGATATAGTGGTTTCTGGAATAGAAATGTCTTCAGAAATGCAATTAATACTATAAAATAAACATTTTAACATTTAATTATGCCCAGTCTTAGTTCACCCATATAAACACCAATCAAGTTAAGATGAGATTCCATGTCCCACTAATTTATGTAAACATTAAACAGGTTCCAGGATGTTCACCTTCACCAATTAAGACAATATTAAAATATTTATATGTCATCTCACGCAGTAAACAGGAAGAGCTGCTTAGCGACTCATTATCAGTTTATTATCACAAGAACACAATTTAGTTGCAGAAAAACCTTCAGAGTGAACATCGTTTGGTTGTCCTCACACAAACAATAATAACTGAATGGGAGGGGCAGCAACATGGAAAAAATTTTAAGCACCATTTGAGATTAGCATGTTATTTTTCGTCTTTGAGGCTAACGAATTGTGAAATACAGTTCGAGGGGGATAGTGTTGAGTCCATTCAACAATCAGCGCAAACTAGCTACACTGTGAAGTGTGAGCTGTCACAACGGACCATGCGATCAAGGCACCTCCAGGCGCTCCTAACAAGATAATACTGGCTGTAGGGCAGTACCTCATCCTGTCAGCTAATCAATAGCTCCCCTTCACGCGCTTGTTTTCCGGGTCAAAGGGCGACTTCAGATGGGCTGCGGCATCGTAGACAACGCCCATCCTTTCTATGGTGAACTTCCCACTTTTAACAAAATCAGCACTTACCTGCAAATAGGGAAAAAACAAAACAATATTTTACAGAGGTACCATCTAAACTATATTTCTACTTCTTTTAATAACGCAGCAAATATTTTAAATGTGTGCTCTTTAAACAGCAGAATGCGTAAATATAAATGCGACACTTATAAAGGAACATATACTATATAAAGTATTGGGACACCTGGCCATTACACTTACAGGTTAATGTGTTGGAAGCATAGAAGTTAGAAGCACAGAATTGTCCAGAATGTCTTGGTTCGCACACATTTTGGACAATTCTGTACTGTGTGGGAACAGTTTGGAGGGGGGCCCTTTTCTGTTCCAGCATGACTGTGCCCCAGTGCACAAAGCAAGGTCCATAAAGACATGGTTGGGTGAGAACTTGACTGGCCCACACAGAGCCCTGACCTCAGCCCCATTGAACATCTTTGGGATGAACTAGACGGAGACTGAAATGACCTTCTGGATGAATGGGCAAAAATTCCTGCAAACACACTCCAAAATCTTGTGGAAAGCCTTCCCAGAAGAGTGGCGGCTGTTCTAGCTGCAAAGGGGGGACCAACTCCATACTGATGGCTATGGATTTAGAATGGGATTCTAGAAAAGTTCCTATGGGTGTAATGGCCAGGTGTCCCAATACCTTCATCCATATACAGTAGTGTATCTACCCTTTAGAGTTTTTCTCTCCCGCCATAATATCTTTATGTTGTTTTAATTTCCCCTTTTAAATACTAACGCAGGAATGATAGAAGGGGAGGAGGTGTGCTTCCACAGTCATGGACCACTGGAACCAGTTGACTATAGTCTCAGTGTCATACAGATGGAATGAGAGTCTCCCAGATACCCCCAACCAGCAGCAGTCCTGAGGGGCTCAGAAAGCCTGCAGGGAAGGTGTTTCTCTACCGCACCAGGGTGAAGCTTCAGAGATGAGACTGGAATAAAGAGCGCAGGTAGACAAATGGCCTCGGTCTACAGTCTTGGCTCTCTTGTACCTTTCAGCCAGTTTCTGAAAACGTCCCCTTTTCTCCATTGGTCTCCTCACAGCTTTGGAGGAGAGACAGGCTGGCTGTATGGCTATGAGCCCTAAACACTCAGCGCCCTGACCTCACATCTCGAACCCGACATGCCGCCTGGTCTCACTCCCTGTTTGGCTGCTCGGCTTTGGGTCTGTTTTTTGGGGGCAAAGTGTATTTGTTCTGAAACAGACCACTGAACCGGACCCATGGTGTTTGGGGAAAAAAACTGATGCAAACTGATATAAAATGTGTTTAAAATGGATACAAAGCAACAGAAAAATACAATCTCTCCACCCCCAGGAGGGAGACAGATTGTAAGAGAGACATCAGACAGAACGCTCAGCTATGTCCTGCTTCTTAGTTGTCAGGTCCGGGCACAGTGCTACATTTGGGTTGTGACCCACGTCTAACATTAATATTCCGGCCACCCCTTTACATCCCATTAAAGCATGGTGGAGATCCCAGTGCACTTAACTGACCAACAAACATGCAGAGTGGGACTTGGATTCTTCCCAGTTAAATCAAAAATTGCAAGCACCCTGCAGACCTCTGCCTTCCGCCCCTTTAACCTGCTGTGATGGGGCGCTTACACAGAAATGACATTCTATAAACATGCATTTCCAGGGTTTCCTGGCTGTGAGTTACAGCTGCATATTGCCGCTGGTCCCAGACCATCATCATATATGTGATCGCTTTTTGATTACCTGGAAATTGAACAGTGTTGGACCAAGGGATTGGAATATAATGGTAGAATATCCCTTTAATCAGAGGTGGAAAGTTCAGGTTAAGAAAGTACAAATCCAGACCAAGATTTTGTTTCAACCAAGCAGTTGAGTACTCTGTGACTATGACTCATAATACTGAACTGGTTGGACCTGAAACTGGACCTGAACCATCCAACTGCCTTTAATGGACCTGTCAGGAAATATCCAGGCCCTCCCACGACTGGGAGAGTAATGAAGAGGGTGGGAAACAGAGCCAGCAGGTAGGCTTGAAACGCAGCCGGCCCCCCCACAATGAGACGCAGTGGCCAAAACGCTGTACTTACCACCCCCCCATCCGGGTCACGGATGTAGCCGTAGCCGATGGTCTTATCGAGGGCAAAGCCGAAGTCGGACCGCCGCAGGTGTCCTACGGGTGTCCCATTCCTGAAGACGGCCTCAAGGCCAAACATCGGCACCTTCCTGCAACGGGCCGCAGTTTCAGCGTCGCCACACGGACCCACATCACATGACTCACCCACAGCTGGGGAGGTCGGTGTGAACACTCACTCGCTGACGGTGAAGCAGAGGATGCGGCGTCGCAACCCGCGGGCCTGCCGGGCTTCCAGCGCCTCGCGGCCCAGGAAGGGGATGGAGCTGCGGAGCTTGCAGGTGAAGGCGAGGCCAGCTTCAAGCGGCGAGTCGTCGGGACGCAAGTCCGCATGCCAGTGCCGGTACCCTGCGCAGCGGCAAGCAACGAGAACGACAAGAAGGAGAGAGCGGCTATTCCCAGATACTGAACACAGCTAGAATGCCTGAATGGTTTTTTCCTTTAATTAAACCAAATGTCTAAAGAGAGCAGGTAAAAAATTGCATTACATGAGGAAGTCCGTCTGATCACTTTCATACATTCCAACATTTGCTTTCCTCATAATATATTTAAACAAAATTACGTTAATCGTTAATTGGAGCCACCAGAATATAAAAACCTACAGATACCATGATAATATACTTTTATTACAAATTAAACTCACACTGTCTCGTCTGAGGACTTCTCTCCCTTCTGTTTGATCAGTCAGGGTAGCAAATTGTTTCTATTGGTTTAATGGGAGTCATGTGACCTAATAAGAGTCAGGTGACCCGGGTTTAGTTCAGCACTCCTGAGCAATACTCAGCCTAACCCTGAGCATAGCTGCAACGCTTCAGACACTGAAGCTCATAACCTAGGTGGCAGCCGACCCAAAATGATGGCCTCCTTCGGGAGGCTTGCAGTTTAGATTCTGGCTGACCTTTCTCGATGCTCAGGGAGTCGATGGCTCGGTAGCCGGCATTACAGACTCCGTACTTGGCGCCAGCTGCCATAACGGCCTGGTACACGGGCACACAGGAGTCCCGGGGGATGTGCAACTCCCATCCCATCTCACCGACAAATGAGAGACGCATGGCGCGCACCTAGGGGGCGGAGAGGGGTCAGAGGTCATACAGAGACACACACTTGACAAGGCTGGACTTCATGATTAAACGCACCAAGGAACAATATTCATATCATCTACTGCAGGGGTTCCAAAGCCCCAGACTGCAGAACACTGGGGGTTCGGGGGAGGGGTTGGTTTCCAAAAATAAGCGAAATATTGTCAAGCCATGCCTTTTTTATTTTTTAAAAATCCCCTGATGTTCTGCATTTTTGACTGCCGGTCTGCGGTGAACCCCTAATCTGTGGGAGTCATTGGCCTTTTATAATGCTGGATCAGCAGTTTGAACACAAAAGCTATGATCTCGCCAGACGGCATTAGCCAGGCTTTCAGCGCCCGGATCCGAACCACATCTACGCGGCAGGGGGTAGGGAACAGCAATGAAAGGCGCCAACGGAACTCACGCCCTTCGTTTGGGTTTAAGCTGGTCCCGATGGCCCACAGCCTCCAGACTGCCCGTTTGCCAGAGTAGGCCAGAAAGCCAAAGGTAGCGGGAAGGGCAGACACACATATATCTGTGACACTGATGAACAAAAACTCAGTAAGACAACCATCTGCTTGCACAGTTGGCGCCAAAACCGTTCATCAGGGCAGCTTCCTTTATAAGATTGTCTGTGATTGGCTGACAGCCCAGAACAATGTTTTATGGCTTTGTATCAGAGGGTGACCAGCAGCTATCGATTTCTGATCACTCTGCTATTTTTCTCCGGCTCCTTCTTAACCCAAACCCTTCATATGGAGCAGAGGGGAGAGAGAGACGGCGACAGCTCGGTGGGGCTCAGAGGAAGCGCCGTCTAGCAGGCCATCTGTCCAGCAGACGCACACATGCCACCATGCGCGGGTCTCCATGCGCGGGTCCCCATGCGCCCAGCGGGAAGCCGCGGCACTCCATCCGAAAGCATGCCGGTATTTACACATTCAGGAAAACCCCCATCCAACAGCACTTGTGTGACAGTCAACATATTTCCCAGGCAGCCTTTGCATTATGTAAAATACTAACTACAGTAGAGTCGCGCTTATCCGACATAAACGGGCCGGCAGAACGTCGGATAAGCGAAAATGTCGGATAATGGGAGGTGTTAAGACAAAGCCTACAGTATTAAACATCAAACTATGTTATAATTTTACATGTTATGAACCTAATAATCATGTTTTAGTGTAGATGGGCGCCACTGTACAGTGGGGGTAACTAATTAGCTGCGGTAGAGAGACAAAAAAACGACGCTCACAACTTGCATTTCTTGTTGCCAATTGATGCGTTTTTTTTTTTTTTGCGGTGGGACATAATGGATAATACGGAATGTTGGATAAGCGAGGGTAGGATAAGCAAGACTCTATTGTATATAATTTATACATTAAATGAGTATACAGATATTGAGTACTGGCTTCTATGAATATTTATTGCCCCCAGGTGAAAATAGTGTTTTTATAGTGTAAAAAAACTGAATGGAAACAAACACACACACACACACAATATATATATATATATATATATAAATAAATGTGGGGATTGACAATATATTATAGACTCCATAACTCACATGCATAATGAATGAATCAAATAAAATGCATTTTTGCTATAAACACTTGCAGGTCACTTAATGCAAAGCCAGAAGAGCAATAATAAGAGAGGGACCAGCAGAAAAAAGCGAGCAAGCGGAGGGAATAGGACGGCTCCTTCTGCCTGTCAGGCAGGCCATCTGTCCAGCAGAAAGGCACACGGAGGCGCGCCCTTGGCAGCACACTCTGGGGTGCTATTAGGCCCCCAGTTAAACACTCACGGTTGAAGTGGGTCACTGCTGAATGATTCTACAGACTTACACATCGCAGCTCCCAATCCTGGGCTTTTAAGTTTAAAAATAGAGAACCTAGAAATAATTTTGAAATAATGGTAAGGCTCTAATTGTTAAGTCAATTCTGTGTGCACCTCTGTTACACCACCATCTCTATTGTACCATCAGGTTCAGTGCCGCCCCTGGCCAAACTGGGGCCCTAAGCAGAATTTTATTTTGAGCGCCCCCCCCCCCATTTAAAAAAAATAAAATAAAAAAATCCACTAACAATCTTTCCTTTTCCTGTGCACTCTTTCCTAAGAACTTTCATACAACGTTCTTAGCAGTAAATTGATCTTGACAGCTGTTGATTTTACGTCTAGCTTATAAATTGAAGAACAGTCAT
>JAODKC010000117.1:17274597-17279390 GCA_026777985.1 Mormyrops attenuatus | reverse complement strand
GGCTGACTTGGTGCTCTACGTGCGCCTCACGGCAGCGATGCGCATCCTTTGCGCATTTGCAGAGAATGCGTCCCCTTGTGGAAAACGGGGCCCCCCATGCATCGTGGGGCCCTACGCACAGCGCGTGTTCTGCGTGTAGGGAGGGGCGGCACTGATCAGGTTACACTGCCATCTCTGTTGAGACCCCCTTAAAATTTTGCTTTTGAGGCTTTCGGGGGGTCTCATGGGTGTCGGACCCCCCTGTATTTCACACACTGGTTACACTATCATCTCTCTTACACTGTCATGTTACACTGTCACCTCTGTTACACTTCATGTTATTACATGTTATTACATCATCTTATTACATTGTCAACCCTGTTACACTGTCATGTTAGTCATCACTGTTACACCATCATGTTATACTGCCAAATTTCTATACCCTCTAGGCTGGGATATAAAGAATTGCCATAGACCCTTCTCATGTTTACTCAACATAAAATTACAAAAAACATATATTTCCATCAATTAATCCATCCATCCTCCCTCAAATAGTTTATTCTCTACAGGTTCATGGACTTAATATATACATATAAAAAGAATATCACATATGCTTCTACAGGGGGTGAACTAAATATAATAGGATTAAGGTCCAAATAAGGACTTGGGTCTCCCATTGCCTTGAGAAGAGCAGCAGTCCTAACATGGGCTGATATTACTGCATGCTACATTCCATGCAGTGTAATCATCTGGGCGAACGTCTGCTGCGCCACTGCAGCCCAGAGCGTAACCGCTGGCAGCAGACGAGGCGGGTGGACGGCCTCCTTCACCTTTCCACAAACTTAAACCTGTCCTAGAAAAGACCACGAACGATGACTCAGATATTACTATTCACTTGTTGCTCAGGGATCCAGGTTTTGTGCTTCTAACACCAGATGATGTCTGTGTGCTGGCATTGGATGCGAGTGGTTTCTGAGTGACATGAATGTCAGCTTTGTGAAGTTCAAGACGGGCAGTTTTTTTAGTCTAGCCCACAGACGAGCCGATTCAGTGCTGTGGTACTTTCTGAAGCTGTCCTTTTATGGTGTTTAGTAATTATCCCGCATCCTCTGTCTGCCTATCCTGGCAGGCCTCACCTTATGTCCACTGCTCCTCTTTGTCACTGTAGTTTGTAAATGTTTTAGCATATGACGACATGATTTTTGAGGCTATTCCCCTTGGCGTGTTACTGCTAAGCCTGGCCTGGGGGCTGTGCCACAGGGCACAAGCCTGGGGGACACTCTGGGCGGGATGCATGCAAGTGCATGTTCACAGACACGATCACACATTATGGGGAATCTAGAGACACCAGTCAGCCTGACTGCATGGCTGTGAGTTGGGGGAGGACACTGGCATGCCTGAAGGAATCCTGAATGACACAAGGAGAACATGCGATCTCCTCACAGAGTGGGGTGGGATCCGAACCCCCAGCCCTGGAGGTGTAACACTGAGCCACTGCCCCCCAACCCACCCCATGTCACATATGCAACACAGAATATGAAAACCCCATTTTACTAAGTGTTACACACTTGCCGTTTTCCACAGCATGACTGGATACTTCAAGGTTTGATTTTGCTGGAAGAGCATATAAATATCACTGCCTCTGGTTTGTGGTTCTTTTGATAAATACTGCTTTAGCAAAAGAATGCCTTTTTTGTTCCTGTGCTTTTTATATTTTAAGACAAACTTTTTTACTTGATTATGAAGATATTTGGCATGTGGCTTTGCCATGAGTCAATACTTTATGTAAGGAATCAGAATCCAGGGTCTCTTTGCGTTCTCTAAAATCAAAAAATTTTAAGGGTAACACAAAATGTAATACTTTACTTTCTCGAGACAAATCCTTGTAAATGAAAAGAACTTGTTGGAATCCTGACCTCATGTACAAAAATAAATTTGTGTATGTATCTGCACACACCTTTATTTACAGAATGTGAGGAATTACACACATTGCCTTCACTTATGTATATGCTGTTCACTACATGTGAGTGTGCATGTAAGTACTTGTATATATGCTACCTCAGTACTGGAGCTCTGAGACACTCACCTGGTGTCCTGCAGCTTGCACCAGCTTGTGGGTGGAGAACGGAAAGGCCTCGTTGCTGAGGTCCGTGTCTAACACATCCTGCAGCAGGTCACGACTGCGGGCGAACAAAAGCCCTCACATGTCAATCTGTCCCACACACAATTAATATTCTTTCATAATAACACCCCACAAAACTTCACGTCCCCAACTGCAATGCTATTTTAAACATGCCCATAAATGTCGCTACGTTTTCAGAGCTGCACTAAACTAAAATCTTCAAAAATTTCACAAGCATATAAAATGTTATGGATTTAACACACAGAAGACAAGGAAACGGATGTAACCCAGAGACAGAGGAATCACGGCATGAATAAACACGATCCAGTTAATGTGTCCCTGTCGACAGAAAGACTCAGGAGTCACAGTAAGCTCTGCGACCGCAGGCCCTCCCGTCTCCCGTCTCTCAAGATGGACGACACTCGCTAATCTAAAGGCGGCACCTCCGCCTCACTGCGCCAGGCAGAGGCAGCTCATGTCTCTCCTCATCTGCAAATCGCTCCATGCTGACCGCCTCGGCCTAAGTAATGGGCGCTCTAGAGAAACGTCTGCAAACATCACGTGACACTAATACAGGCAGAAACACATTATACCGCATGTCTATCTTCTGTGTCACAATAGCAGAGACACTAACTGAGGTAACAAAGCCAACACAGCTCAAAGTAATGTCACACCTACTACGGAGGGATAAAACAGGCTCAAACAGAGCAGGAAGACTGCATGGGGAAAAATCCCTGTCCACTGGCTTAAAACCACTTAGAATTAAATTATTAGTATTAAATATTCAACAGGGACACAGGTTAGAGAACGTGAGTCAGGACGGGCTGTTAAAGGCACAGACAAACGGGTGTGTGGAGTGTCTACGGTGTGGCGTGAAGGTGTGGGAGGGTGTGGCGGGAAAGTCAAAGAGCGCGGGAGCTGCGAAGTGAGGGAGGCTGTGGGCTATTTGCGGATTTCTGAGCTCAGATAACTGGGGAGACGGCAGAAGCCGGTTGGAGTGCTTGGAGCGCTTCGGGGTGGGGGGGGTGCATTTTCGCACCTGTAATGAATTTTCTTCACACTGGAAAGTATATTAATTTAGCCCTCACATATTGTATACGAATTTCAGCAATACACTTTGATTTGGTTAGACAGGCAATAAATTCCCAGCAACAAAAACCCCACGGCAGTTTGGACACACTGCTTCAACTGAGCTGCAATTTGAAAATCGTAATTTTAAATAAACATATGAAAACAGTTATTCAATAATATACACATGGAAATCTACTAAAGGATACATGAGGCATAGCAAACATGACAAAGTGACAAATGCAAAAAATGTATTGAAACGTACAGAAACACACATACTGCTGCTCCAAACCTACCTTGGGCAGATTTGAAAGCAGGTGCATTAAAGGTTACATAACCTTAAATAACACCAATATCCATCACTGTTTCACCAGTCCATTTAGAGCTAATCAAAGACACTATGCTATAAACAGGCATAAGATATGAAACTAAATCTACTAGGGCAATGCCTGGATTTTCCAAGCAAGAAACAAACAAATTTAGATCATTACTACTGACCATCAAACTGACTGAACTAAATGAGGATCTATCCCAGAATTCTTCATGCCCCTGAGCAGAAGCTAATCCAGACAAGTTGTCTGAGGTGGGGGGCGGAGCCATGGCTACACAGGCTGAGACAGAATGAAGCCATCGCCTTCGATGGGTCTCCATACGACATTTAAAAATAGGATCAGTAACAAAGTGACCGAGCTCCAGTACCCTGAGTGCGTAACAAGGGATCTGCCCGGAGCAGGGGCGTTAATGAGCTGTGAAGACGGGCCGGGCCGAGCCAGCAAGGCTGGCAGATTCCCCGCCAGGGTCTGAATCACCTCCTGATGGAAGGGGCATTTTGCAGGGTTCTCCTCTCGCTCTCTCCACCATTCAGCATCAACACGCGCAGCGTTTGAAGGGGGACATGCAGAAATCAAGCGGAAAAATGCCTGCGATAATGCTAGTGTCACGTAGGGATAAAGTACGCATTCTCCATGCATCAGACACGCACGCATCCTCCATGCATCAGACTCGGCCCGGTTCTCTGCGGTAAGACACACGTGCCAGTTTCCGCTAAATCGAGCGGCAGTAGCCATCATGAAATCCCCTCTTCTACACATCTCTGGTCTTTCAGTTCGCCATAAACTAAATAAATCACCCAGATGCGTTACGGCCGACTACGGCTCCCTGCGAGCGTGCTTGTTCATGCGCCGCACGACTCATTAATATGCATTAGATTAGCCACTTCAGCGGTGCAGGGCGGCCACATGGAGAGCGTGCGGTGAATCACGCTGCAGCGGGATGGAAGAGACATCTCGGAGGGGAATTCATCACGGGTGCCGTTGGAGAGGGTGAGCGAGCGGTGTCATGAGGTCACCACACTGGGAGGGATTAGCAGGACGAAGCCTATCGCTGATCAGAGAGCAGAGCCGCATGTCAAAAACTGCGGGATGTTAAGGGTACGGTCAAGCGAGACATTAAACAGATGGCTTCATGCCATCCCCGGTAGACAGCATCCAGGAGTTCGACACCTTTTGGGCCCCTGGATGCTGATCATGCCGATGTCTTCCGAGCGGTCCATCAGCGTGCAGCGGAAGCCTCTGTCCTGCAAGATGGCCTGAATGTGGCTCCAGTTGTGCTGGGCCACGGCCCC
>JAODKC010000117.1:17227097-17269597 GCA_026777985.1 Mormyrops attenuatus | reverse complement strand
CGTAGATCGACTGGTAAACTGAGAGCTTTGCCTTCTGGCTCAGCTCCCTCTTCACCACAACAGAGCGATACAGCGCTCGCATTACTGCTGACGCTGCACCAATCTGTCTGTCAATCTCCAGCCCCCTTATCCCCTCACTCGTGAAGAAGACCCTGAGATACTTAAACTCCTCTATTTGAGGCAGTAACTCGTTCTCAACCTGGAGGGGGCAATCCACCCTTTTCTGCTCAAGAACCATGACCTCAGACCTAGTGGTGCTGATCCTCACCCCGGCCGCCTCACACTCAGCTGCAAAGCGCCCCAGTGCATGCTGAAGGTCACATGACCGATGATGTGAACAGGACCACATCATCGGCAAAAAGCAAAAACTGGACCCCCTCCGCCCCTTGGCTATGCCTAGAAATTCTGTCCACAAAATTTCTGAACAGAATCGGTGACAAAGGGCAGCCCTGGTGGAGTCCAACACCCACCGGTCTGACTTACTGCTGGCAATGCAAACCAAATTTTCGCTCCGTTTGAACAGTGACCTGACGGCCCACAACAATGGACCCTGTATCACAGAACCCCCTGAGGGACACGGTCATATGTCTTTTCCAAGCCACAAAACACATGTAGACTGGTTGGGCAAACTCCCATGAACCCTCCAGTATCCTTATGAGGGTGAAGAGCTGGTCCAGTATTCCGTGACCAGGATGGAACCTGCATCATTCCTCCTGGATCTGAGGTTCGACCAACGGATGGACCCTCCTCTCCCGTACCCCAGCATAGACCTACCCAGGGGGGCTGAGGACTGTGATCCCCCTAAAGCTGGAACACATCCTCCGGTCCCCTTTTTAAAAGATTAGGACCACCACCCTGGTCTGTCAATCCAAAGGCACTGTCCCCGACGTCCACGCAATGTTGAAGAGGCGTCAGCCAAGGTAGCCCAACAACATCAAGAGCTTTCAGGAACTCAGGGTGAATCTCATCCACCCCCGGAGTCCTACCACTGAGATATATTCAAATTATCTAAAAGGTTTGCCATCATAGATGTGAACTGGAGGAGAAAGAAGAGCAGTTAGACCAATAACAGATACTTTTGTAATGCTATATAGCATCAGTAATATGCTTGAACACCCCCCACATGAAATGGTAATTATGTTTTCCTTTAATTGTGTAAGTATTATAAAATAATGAGTTAAAATTCGAAAAGATGCAGAGAGGTTGAGCCTGGCACATCTGCCTGCCTCTGTCATGCATGCAGCAGACACATTTAGAGTTTGCACTAGCATCGTACTTTGCATTTACCAGAAACTTACAGCCTTTTCATTTAGTCTTGTGGGGCCAGCTGTCTCATTTCAGCTCTCATGCTACATCCTAATCGATCACAGCAGATCAGGTCATTTTTACACTGTGTGGGGTAGTGACCCGAATCAGTTTCACTTCTGCATAACATTTCCAATCAAACAAAGGTCTTCAGGAGTAAAAAACTTCTGGCAAATTCTCACCCCCTGACTGAGACCCAGAGAGTTCGCTTCACACCCGCACTCCTTAATGCACGTGGATCGCGCTCCTTTGCCGACTGTGACGAGACAGGGAGGAGGCGAAGGAGAGGGCTCACCACATGGTGATGTGCAGGGAAGTCGAAGGTGTACTCCTGGCCGAGAAGGTCATTGTATTTGTAGATGGAATTCCGGGAGGTTCCGTAGGCCCCATAATAATCATAATCCATCACCTTCCAAATAAAAAATTAAAATTAAAACACATAAAAATTGCCAGGGCAGATGAGATTACCAACACGGGGGCAGTCAGGACATCTGCATTGATAGTGTCTGCATTAAACTTAATTAATCAAAGGATCACTCCTATGCTACACCCTTGGGAACAACTGGATCAGCTCACAAACCACATCAGAGGCCACTTACAGGAGCGGGACCTTCCTGACTGAAGTATCCTGGTCGCTCCCAGCCATGCCTTTCCTGGAAGATACAGCCTTTCTCCAGCAGCACCTACAAAAACAGTCACATAGAAGCATCATTACCAAGAAGCAGCCACGTCAGTCAAAGGGCACTGAACAGTTAAATTATCTGCCTTAGTTACTGCTTTATTTTCCATTGCAGAAATACAGGCATGCAGGATTAATTTCGTTTTTTTTTTTATAAACATTTCCCATCATGCTCACCTATGACTGACATAAGCAGTTGAGAGAGAAGCTTGGAGGTCAGAGTGCAGGGTCACTGTTTATCTGCCCCCCCCGTGGTTTTCAGAGTTAAAGGTCCAAAAGATATGACCACTCTGCAAGCTACAAGGATTTGAATTACGACCTTCTGGTCACAAGCACAGAACTCTAATCTACAGAACCACTCACTGCCCCTTCATCCAGGTTCAAGGTAGCTGTATTGTACATGTTTAATTTAATGTACTCTTACATAATAATATTAAAATACATATGTTTGTATACATGTGTATTACCACAGAATCATCATTTCCAACATGTCACGTCTAAGAAATGCATAAAATGTCCAAGCAAGCATAATGCATTGTTACACTGTGTACTTTTGTGAAATATTAATACTTTGGTTATAGAAAGAGCCAATATAATGTTCTGGAAAAAGACTGGCAAGATTACTGCACACCACAATGCAATTATATCCCAGTTCTGGCCCCGGGGAATAACAGAATTATTAATAACATTTACATGGACTTTTTCCTTCCATGGGGACAGAGTGTACATAATATGGATGTCTTTTCACAATAGTGAAAAAAACATGCAGTCACTGCAAGTCAAAGCAATGACTGCCTCACAATGGTGTAGTTAAACGTGGCTGTCTCCAGGGAAACGCGCGCATTTCTCTGCCAAAACGGTACCCTTTAGCCTTCATGATTTACAGAAAGGTAATACTGCCAATCGTTTACAGCTTGCGATGAATTAAAGAAGGCAGATGAGTGAACATTGTACTATTTAAATGTGCTCTAATACTGGGCAGGGACAAATGTTGAAATAATTAGTAATTCTTTCAGTAAGAGCAACTTAAGGTGTCGAATAGGAAAGACTGCAAACTTTACGTTAGCAGCGCGATGGTTAAAGAATGTCCCTGACGTTTGGAAAATTGGGTAATCATTTGCTTTAAGCCACAGCCTAGGAAAGACTGGTATTCATCATCTGAAGACAGGGATGAAATATTTAGCATAAGAGGGGAGAATACTTAACTGGAACTGCGGCCATGAACACTCAGCTAATGCCCCCATTACCAACAATGTTTAATTCAAGAGACCTTAATCTTATAGCATTTTTCCCCTCCTGCTTTTTTGCAGTGAATTGGAGATGACACAATGGGGAATATCCCTAATGCAAATTTACCTGTCAATCCAAAGGCCACCAGTGCTCAACCTACCCATCGGTCAGACCAGCTAATCAGGCCCTTAATGAGAATGGAGACAGCCACCCCAGTACGAGACCAAAACACGGGGAAACTCCAAAAAAGCATCGCTGTTAGATCCACAGCTCAACAAGGGCCTGCAAATCAACAAGTCAGACGGAACATTCCAGGGCGAGACAGTCAGCAGCATTTTGACTCAGCTGCCAGTACATTCCTGCATCTCTGGTCTGCTGGTCAAGCAGTGAAGGGGAAACATAGGACATAAATAAAAAGCTGAAAGACTGTCCCATTGGCTAAATTTTTACAAAAAAAAATCATATACAATCATTCTCTGAATTAAACTTTAATTCAGAAGTTAAAAAGTTTTTAAATGTCTGGGCACAACACCTTGACTTCCCACAAACCTTTGCAGCATTGAACAATAAGGAAAAGTATTTCAAATCTGGCAATCTATTAAAAAATAGTTGAAATAACTATTTATAATGTTTGTATCACTTTATTATTAATATGAAATTGGTTATTTTATATTCTGATACACAACATGGACTCCATTCTTGTATGAAATACAAAAAGTTAGATACAGCATGATCTCACAAGTCTTTAAGAGGGAGCGTTAGTCACACACACTCGTTTGTGTTTTAATAAGCGAGCTCATGTCTCTGGCAGCAGTTGAAAGTTTTAAGTCTGACTTGTCTTGATATACTGAACCTTAACCCCAATCCCACAGGCGGTGAGCATGAGGTTAATGCCGGATCCTTTAAATTCCCCATTTGCTACTTGGCTCCATCTCTCTTTCATTTACACAAACAAGGACTACAGCTGTGAGAGAGTAATGGAATAAAAACTCCCAAAACATCCTCAGAAAATTATTTTTTATTGGTTTATATCTTAATAAGATCCTTTTCAGGACCCATTTATTAATAACCTTTAAAAATGGAAAATGTCATGCTGGACGTGGACTTTCTGTTGACATCCAGTCGGAATGCAATTCTTCATAGTCAGCATGTTAAATAAATTTTGAGTCATTTTTTAAAAAGCCCATTGATCTCGGATGAAATTTCAATGAGTGGGGGCGATGAGAGGCAGGGAATAGGGCACGAACCCATGGGGAAGCACGTCTACCTGGTGCAGGGGGTCCCTCCTCATGTTACGGCTGGCCAGGGGCTCATCATAAGGGAAGACCACGGAGTAATTCTTGGCGTATGACTCGTGGCTGCGCTCCCGGATCCAGCGGTTGTTGTTGGTGAGCGAGTGATGGAATCGCCTGCAAATTACAGCAGCGCCATGAAAGCCAGACCTGTCTCAGCCCAAGCCGCAGACGGAGCGGAATGTGTACTGGCACGGATTCACATGGCCATGCTGCCTTGTCCACACGGCACTCGCGTGCATCCCCACACCGTCTCACAGCCTGTACGTGTGGAACACAGCTATGCCGAAGTATGAAACCAAACCCCAGCTGTGCCATAACATTTCCCAGAACCACAATCCGAGTGTAGCTGGGGTCCAAACCCCATCCCAAGAAGTAAAGGGAATAGGTGCACTGTGAATGAGATGCCAGTCGCACACTAACAGGTTTTACCACATGCGTTTGAACAATTGAAGAGAACTGGAGAAGCCAGACATCCAACCACCAGGAATGAGCCTGACATCTATCCTAGGGACGGGCCGATCCACAATTTTTCGGTTCTGATATGATTCTAATATACACCTGCCGATACCGATACAGATTTCTTTAATATTTAAATATATGTATGTATATACATATGTATATATATACACAAATATACATACACACATCTTTAATTAGGCTACTAGAAACATACATAACGTACTGCTCCATCTCATTTGTACAGCTCGTTTTAAGCATTTTTGAGGCATCTTGCCTCACATCTGGTGTCGCTTCACACCTTCCACGTTCAGGGTTTGAATCCCACCTCTGCTTTCCCCTTGTCACACAAGCCCCAAGCAACCCTGACCAGGATGAGCAGTGTGAAGATGGATGGATGGATAATCGAAAATGGGTGAAAAAAAGCACGGAAAGAGTCTAGATTCTCTCTTAAAGCATTATCCCTTTGCATTGATTACACAAGCTGGGAGGAGGGTTACCAGGAAGTTGACTTTTTGTCTTCCCTTGGGTAACGCAGTCAGCCATAGAGCTCCCTGCAGAGCCATGTGTCCAAGGCAGGCAGCAGGAGGCAGTGGGCTTCACGACACTTCAGCAATTCGGCAAATATTTTATCTGCAAGCTAGGACGTGAGAGGTACACTATCCTCACCTCCGAAACAACTCTTTTACTGAGTGTATTTAACAGTTTGTATTATTTCTGATTTCCGTCAATCCATCCATCCATCCATCTTATGCAACCGTTAACCCTATTAAGCGTCATGGGGGGTCCGGAGCACATCCCGGGGGCTGCAGGTGCAAGGCAGGGAACACCCAGGATGGGGAGCCAACCTATGTTCGATTTATTAAAATTAAATAATTTTAAATTGGCACAATAAGCAGATACTTTTACAAGTATGTGGAAGACTAACAGTGACTGGCAGTGGTTCCTGCACTGTCCAGCAACAGCCAGAAAGGCAGCCGCTTTGGGCACCGCGTGAAGGAGTTGGGAAACCGGCACGTTGGCCTCATTACGATTCAGGACATGGAGGCTGAGGAGGACAGGGCGCCCGTAGACAGACGTAGCAAAGATCCACCGGCTGACGGCTGAGAGGCATCCCCATCCGCCGCCCACCGCCATCCATCACCCGCCGAGCCCAGACGGCAGGGGCGACCCGGGACCGAGCCAGAGCCAGCTGAGCTGAGCTGGGGTGCATATGGTACGAGCAGAGGGCCAAAAGGCACCAGCAAGGTGGGGCTAATGGGGACAAGAACGTGTCAGGCCTCACGCCTCCGGACGACAGGAACTGGCGGGGGTGCAGTCCCCCCGTCTCTCAGAACACGACACAGAAGGGACTAATTGGGACGGGGGAGGAGGGAAGGTGTGGCCCAATCACACAACAGCAGTTCCCAGAGGAAACTAAGACAGACACGGGTAGAGGGGGACCCACCTGATGTCATAACCGTACATGTCCTTCTCCGGGCGGCCGTGGATGATCCAGTGCGCAAGCTCCCTCCCACAGCCTCCACCGAGCATCATCCCTGTAAGGGGGGGTCATGTGACACAAACAGATGATGGACAGAAGAAGGGTTCTCACTTTCCTGTTACAGAGCTCAGAAAATGCATGAAGTGACATGGCGGACAGAGACTAGGAGGTTAAGGGAGGTGTAGTGAGGGGATTTGGGGAGGGGGATTCATTTAAATTGAAATTCTGCCCTACCCAGGAGGGGGTGCATCTTCATGAAGCATTCACCAGCAACACAGGATCTGAGATTAGTCACTCATTAAAATTAGCATGATTATGCAATAATAATACAAGTAATTGCAGACGGAGTGTCCCCGTGCGCACAGTCACTCCCGGTCTGCCGCCCCCAGCCATCGAGGCTCTCAAGCTTCATGAGAGCAGCATCGGAGCTGTTATTTATAGCCTCCGATTGGCTGCTGAAAGCAGCAACCGCATTCGCGTCGCGGCCTTCGGGCAGCAAAGGGCGCCTAAGTCACACCACGGCGGCGGAGACTCGCACCCAGGAGCGTTCCTGATTGGCTGTGAGACTGACAGCCTTCAGCCTGAAGCGCAGCCCTCGTTACGGGACGTCGCGTGGGTGCGGGAGCTTCGGCTCGCCCCCACTCCCCGTGCCGCCCTCCGCTGGCAGCTCCCCAGCTGCCCCTTCTAAAGAAGCACTGAGTCACCGCAGCTATTTCTGGATCATAAATGTGAGGGTAGAGAAGGGCGAACAGGGAGCTGAAAGGCTGCCTGCGCAGACTCCCCGTGAGGGCAAAAAGCTGCCTGCGCAGACTCCCCGTGAGGGCAAAAAGCTGCCTGCACAGACTGCACGTGATGCAGAAAGGCTGCCTGCGCAGACTCCCCGTGACACTGAAAGGCTGCCTGCACAGACTGCACATGATGCAGAATGGTTACCTGCGCAGACACCCCATGAGGGCAAAAAGCTGCCTGCGCAGACTGCACGTGATGCAGAAAGGCTGCCTGCGCAGACTCCCCGTGACACCGAAAGGCTGCCTGCGCAGACTCCCCGTGACACCGAAAGGCTGCCTGCGCAGACTCCCCGCGACACCGAAAGGCTGCCTGCGCAGACTCCCCGCGACACCGAAAGGCTGCCTGCACAGACTCCCCGCGACACCGAAAGGCTGCCTGCGCAGACTCCCCGCCACAGTCCTCTGCTCACTCACTTGCCCATCTCATCTGGATGATGCTGGGGCCACTTTGTGGCTCTCTGGGTTTGGACACTGAACCTGTAACTGGAATTTGAACCTGCGAACCATTGGGCCCTTGACTATCCAATTGCTCCAGGAACTGGCTGGCCCTGCTTTCTCAGTTATACATCGCTGTGAGCAAGGCCCTTAACCCCCAACTGCTCCAGGAACTGGCTGGCCCTGTTCTCTCAGTTACACATCGCTTTGAGAAAGGCCCTTAACCCCTAACTGCCCCAGGAACTGGCTGGCCCTGCTTTCTCAGTTACACATCGCTTTGAGCAAGACCCTTAACCCCTAACTGCTCCAGGAACTGGCTGGCCCTGCTTTCTCAGTTACACATCACGTTGAGCGTGGCCCTTAACCCCTAACTGCCCCAGGAACTAACTGGCTCTGCTCTCAGTTACACATTGCTTTGCGCAAGGCCCTTAACCCCTAACTGCCCCAGGAACTGGCTGGCCCTGCTTTCTCGGTTACACATCGCTTTGAGCAAGGCCTTTAACCAATAACTGCCCCAGGAACTGGCTGGCCCTGCTTTCTCAGTTACACATCGCTTTGAGCAAGACCCTTAACCCCTAACTGCCCCAGGAACTGGCTGTCCCTGCTTTCTCAAAAATGTTCACCACTCTGCATAACAGCATCAGCTAGATAAATAAAATGTAATGTAAAAATTTAAGCTAATCAAGGGATAGGTGCAAATCCCATGCAAGGCCTAGCCCCCCCTCAATTAAGGAGCACATGCCCTCCGTACAGAACAAGGGGGTATGCAGCCCATCCCAGTTTATACCGGGACATAAATTTAGTGATTTACTTTCCAAATTATACCTTCAGAAATGAATACGCAGCTTCACCTTATTTCATTTAGAGGCACAGAGCAATTCATTCTTTCAAATAGGAAAAATGTTACCCCTCTATGACAGAAGCCACGCAATACTGTATTTCACCTGGGGGGGCAGTCTCTGTCTATTCCCCACTATAATTACTCTTGGGAATGACAGTGATCTGCACACGGCCTCCAAGCAAAGCGGCGGTGTTGAGCTTGGCATCATACAGCCATGGTGCCAGCGCTGGACTGGGCCAGTCATGCTGGTGCATAATGATGCCCTCCTACACACCAAGTGGCTGGTGGGCCTGACAGGAGAAAATGAATATGTGCGCAGAGACCCTGGAGGACAAGCCTGAATGGGTGAGAAGCCCTTTGTGGGAGAAGGCAGCTGAAGAACGAACCACACCTTGGAGGTACACCTCCACAGATCAGTCGACAACTTATGTTTTCACGCAATCTATGAATTTTAAAGAAAACGACTGCTTGCGCTTTCATACAAACAGAATCAATGGCTAATCTGCTGATGTACCCTTGTGTTTGGGAGGCAGATATTGGGCCAGAAGGACAGAAGGTGACCATGAGGTGTGCTGAACGCTGGCAGATGCCACAGAAGGCCAGGTCAGCAGAACTCAGGAAGGGAGCCCAGCCTGACCTTGGCAAGGAGCTCAGTGTCGGGTGACAAATGGAGTCCGTCTCTCACATTTCGATGTGGGACGTCCCCATTGGCTAGCTGGACCATTCTTACTAATAGTTAGCTATCTAAAAAAAAAAAAAAAAAAAAAACTTTTAAGTGACAATAAAATACCAACCAACTAATCAACCCTACAAGACAATTTTGACAATAGTGCTACCCTTTATTGTCAAAGTGCTATTGTTTATTAGTTCTTAAAGATACAAATATTACCGTTACATTATATGTCAATAAATTATTTAAGCCACTACATAAATCACCATGTCACATTTCCGCATGTAAGCATTTCAGAGGATAATTCTGTAAGCGACTGACACTTCATAAACGCAGCTGGGAGTTTAAGGTAAAATAAAGCACATAGCTGTTGCTGATGGAAGCAATATATAGTCACAGTAGGTAACCGACCCAGCGACGGTACAAACGCGCAGCTCCCTCAATGGCGGGCGGGTCTCTATTATTGATATGAAGCTGTTTTATATCCATGTCTTTGCAGAGAACATTTCTGTAAAAAGCCTCCCATGGTCACATACCAACTGTCCTCATCCTCGGCCATAAACTTCCACATGTACACCTTCCTCAGAACATCCTCCCATGGTCACATACCACCTGCCCTCATCCTCGGCCATAACCTTCCACACTGACACCTTCCTAAGAACATCCTCCCATGGTCACATACCACCTGCCCTCATCCTCGGCCATAACCTTCCACATTGACACCTTCCTCAGAACGTCCTGCCATGGTCACGGTAGCTGTCTGGCTCCAGCCTGCCTGCCTCACACAACCCAACCATTTCCTGCCCAAAACGTCCAGTCATGCCCTCCGGTCTTCCTCAAGCCAAATCACCTCAGCCTGGCACAGTGAAAACACAGTGAAACGAAATGATGGCCCTCCGGAACCCAAGGTGCAACATTAATGACAAGGCAGACATCACAGAGCTTAACACGGCGGATGCATCTGAAATCGCATACTTACGCAGTATGTACTGAATTCCATTAGAAGATTACTACTCAGCTGTTAATGTAGTGAGTACTGTAAGTATGCATGAGAAAAGTATGCATGCCTTGGGATGTACTGTGGGGGGGGAGCGTGCATGGTAAATGTTTTTAAAGGTTTTATATAAAACCAAAATCAGACATACAAGAACACGACTAACAAAAGCCTATGACCCTTTGTGGTTAAATGTAACAGATGTACCGTGTATCGTCACGCTATGCAATGTGAACTTTCACAGCCATATCATAAAAAAGAAATATTCAAAGTTGGACACTCCGAGCAGGCAAAAGCGTTTAGAGTACCAGTCAGAAGTTTGGACACACCAAGCTGCCTACAAAGGAGACTGATGGTGTCACATCACAAGACCTGGCCACCTGGCTTAAACACAGTAGGAATGGTTCTGGAGGAGTTTGATATGACAGAGAAGGAAAAGTGGCCAATGAGAGCTCAGCATATATGTGTGACCTCCTTCAGGACAGATGGATAAGCATCCCCGGAGGCCACCTCATGAAGCTGGCCTAGGGGAGACAGCAGGGTCAGCCAGTCCCTGGGGATTTGGGGTTAAGGGCCCTGCTCAAGGGCCCAATGGTGGGATCACTCTGCCAACCACAGGGTGTGAAACCAGCAACTCAACGCACAGAGCAGCTTCCCAACCCCCCCCCCAGCAAATAATTTTCTTTGGTTAATATACTTTTAGTCAGTGCACAACTCCATATATGTTACTTTATAATTGTGATATATTTATAATAATTCGAAGATGCAGAAAATAAGACAAAAAAACCTTTCTATGGGTAGACGTGTCCAAACTTTTGATTAGTACTGTATGTGTCATTTGGTTTCTGATGGTTCATAATGCAGTGTAAAGTGCTTTGGTAGTTTAAAATAAGAGATCGATAGCCTCCTGAAGGGGCCCTTCGTTCCTGCGGGCCCCCTGGTTCTGTGGGCCCCAGTGCTGTCTACAGCTCACACCAGTAGGGTCTCGCATATCACCTAACCCAGAAGTTTACCAGCAACGCAGCTTACCTCCCATTACAGTTAAAAAACGATCAAAAAAAAAATACATATTCAGGTCAGCTCATGTAATTGGGTGTTGTTTTCTACATAAATTTGTAGAGACGGAACTTCCTTCGCCATCCTGACACAAATTCCTAAGCGAGTGACCTTCTCCATCTCTAGATGCATCTCCTACGGCCTTACGGGACAGCATACTGTCCATCGATTGCACACGACGGAATTTCACAGAATGTAGTACGTCATCCAGCTACCATTTGCGTACTGTCTAATCCATACTGAGAATTCTGACATACTGCTCACTTTGCACATTATACTTTGCATACTACATAGAAAACAAGTATGCAATGTTAGACGCACTTAAGAGTTTTTGAAGTAATTCACAACATTCCTGTATGATTATCAATAATTTAAAGGGAAGCAAAGAGAGGAGAGGCTACGAGCTATATTTTCTACCTAACATATCGAATATTCCACATTAGCCAAACAACACTCAGTCACAGTAACGCCGGTAAATTACTGCTTGTAAGTACTGCCCATGCTTAAAGTGATGTCCTCACCTGCACTGTTGAAGCCGCAGCCCAGAAAGAAGCCTCTCACCTCTGGAGCTTCTCCCATCAATGGCTTGTGATCTGGCGTGAAGGATTCTGAGGAGAAAAAAACAGCAAAATAACACATCACTTTAGAATCAAGAAAAACCTAGTATGCGACATCTCACTGCTGACGGAAGGAACAGCACTTGCACGCAACATTAAAATTTCACAGAAATTAGCATTGTTCACATATTGAAAATAAAAACAGAGTGAAGCATGTTTAAATTCTGGATAATTAAGTACTTTGCCATGGTGACAGTTCGTCCTTTGAATGCGGGGAGGGCATGACCCCGAAAGGCGCCCGCTGATGTCATCAGTGAGGGAATTGCTAGCGGGCGGACGCTGAGCATACCTTCATTCCTCGTGCGGGAAATTACTGGAACATCCTGTCTCGATACTATCAAGAGCATCCTTATCCGTCCTTAAGAAGAGCGCAGGAAAGAATTTCTCATTCTTCCTGACCACCAGGCCGACAGCCTGGGGCTAAAGTCGAGCCCAAAGCTAACGTCCAGCCTAGGGCACTGATCAGCTGGGCCTACAGTGTGGCTCCCTTACGTTCATCTTACTTTTTTTTTTTTTTACTTCTTTACCTTCTCCCCCTCCCCTTTATCAATATTTCTGTGGCACGTGTGTGTTGTACTTGTGACTGTATGTGCGATCGTTTGAGCCTCATAAGTGTTTCATTGTACAGACGTCTCTGCCATACTGTCCGTGTGACTTTGACAGTTCAATTAGGTACCAGCAGGTAAGTGCATTGACTGGAGGAAAGTGTAAACACTGGCTTAAAGGCTTCAGGTTCAACTTATTTCTCTGTCTTGAAATGTCACATTTAAATCATTTTTTTCCTCAAGAATATAAAGGATCTCTCACATTTTTTTGCCGTCCTGCCTTGTTACTCTTTCTTTCAAAAAATGTTTGATTTATCCATCGAAATGCAAGGATTTTTCAGCTAAGCTATTGCTCAATTTCAACCTCAACTTTCTCAGAGACGCCTACAAAAACTGCACTGAAACAGGGCTTGAAAAACAAAGTTTTTAATGAGATTCAATTGCAGGGGATTGCACAATCAATGGCAGAAACACACTGTGGAAATGAAAGCCAGGTTCCCACTCATCAGGTCAAGGGGCATCCCAGAAACTGTTTAAGATGAATCATTGATTTTTTAGTGCCTGTATTAGGTATCAAAGTAAAACATTCTGACTTATTAAATCTTACTTCTCAGTACATAGTTCAATGGACCTTTTGTCCAATGGACCACGCTGCTCCTTCTCTATCTAGATCTACGGTGTAGCCCAATTCTACAGGCACTTGGGATGCAGAAAAAACCCAACAAACTGAAGACTCAGATCCATCATAGAGGGACAGTAACCTCAGTATAAAAGTACAATTTCAGGTTAAGAGGAGGAAGCCCCTAATTGGTCCATCTAATTACCAAACAGTATTTAATTTTGATTTGGCCTACTATATACCTTCACATTCTGATGGCTGCCTATGGCTCTCAACCATCAACCTTAGTCACGAAAACAGCATACCTACAAATACATATAAAAAAGAAACGACAAAGTTTCTGATTAGACTGAAGTCACTAATGATCATATATTTGACATTCTAATGCTAGAGAACCTAAGAATCTGCAGATACCATCAATAAATGCAGCCCAAGGAAATCAGGAGGAATACATAGAAAACAAAGCGATGCAAGTCAATTCGCCCGACAGCCGTCCTTAGCCAAGAGGCATTTCTATGCATGGGGTAAATTAATCCTCACGGGGAACAGTGCGCAAAAGGGCATCATCATTCATTCCTTAAACACCTTATTATTCAGGACACAGCAACACATGACTGGGAACACCTGAAATCCCAAACTCCAATTTGTCCTCTTTAGGATGGTCTTCCTTTGATTTTGCGAAGTTCTTTGAATTAATGAATCACGTAAGTATAGCACCATAGCGACTTTTCACTCTTTAAATGAGCCTATTGCTTCCTTCCAAATGCAAGCCATTTTTCTGATTTATATTGCTGAAGCACATCTAAAAACCCCTCCCACCATTTCTATCCAATAATGGACTGTGTACAAGTAACGACGGCAGTCTAATACTAATCATGACGGTATCGAGCTCTGTAAACTCTGCCAGGGTGGTTTTCTTTGCTCTGTGATACTGTTCACGATTTTATGCATTGAATGACAAAAGCTGTAAGAGACTCAGTAGCTCCCTAGTTTTCAACAGAGCATGAAGAGCTATAGGAGATGACCTGGTCATTTACGTTTATTCTCTAGCTAATGTATTAAAGGAAGGAAAAGGGATCGTAATGATCCTCTCTGGAAAATTGAATTGATTTATGTCGCCTGCTTGATTTTCCAGTAATGGCCCTTAATTTACACACACTTATGCCTGCTGGTTACCTGAGAGAGACCTCAGTCCTCAGGAGTAACATATTCCTTCCATCCTTCCATCCATCCATCCAGGTCCTTAGAATCATCAAGGAAATCCAACCACCAGAACTACATGATTCAACAGTGAACAAAACACCCCTATGAAATCCAAGGTCCTTATTCTAAATATTCAGGCAGAGTAGTGATGCACATCTTCACAGTGCACGTGTGTCACATGACGCTTCAATTCTGTACACATACGCCGTAAACTGGACCCGGCTCGAGAGGATGGAGCCCTGACCAAAGTTCAGCCCGAGCTGCCAGACGTCCCAGGGTCCTCGTCCAGGTTTGGGCTTCTCCAATCATTCAGGGTCTCAGCCCCATCTCTAGCGCCCCCTACCCTCACTGTCAGCGTTGCCACGGTCACCTTCCTTTATCTCATACTTTGTGTCACCAAAATTATTAGGGACCAAGGACAAGTTCACAGGGGCAGCTTCCAGGTCATTCCTTCTGAACACGACAGCACACAGCCAGGCCAGCCCTAAGCAGTACAGGTACCTGGTCCACATACGGTGGACTTGATGCCGGTCCGTTCCAGCACTGGAATGCGGTTGATGGCTCCCTCAATGTGCTGCATGAAGACGTCCCAGTCCAGGTCAAACAGACTGAAAGCAAACTTGTCCGAAACCTGTAAACAGCCAAAGCAACCCCAATCACAGTTTTATCATCTCAACAAAAATACATGTGGTGTCTATAGCAGTCATCAGATCTATAAGCCTTCCACCTTCCACTGCATGTTTTCCCCAAAATCCAGCAACTTTGGAGAACTGTCAACCAGTGCTTACTTATTTATTATGATCTTTGCGATTGGAAGGTTGCAGGTTCAAATCCTATGGCTAGGAGTGAATTCACCATTTGGGCCCTCGAGTGAAGTCCTTAACCCCAATTGCTCCACCGACTGAGTGACCATGAGGTTCGGGTAAGCCAGCGATACTGTACATGTGCTGCCTGGCCTATGAGAGAAATGCTGAATGCAAACAAATCTTCAAAAATTGCTAATGTGGTTTTTAGGTATCCAGTGCTGGGGGTTTAAAAATAGAAAGTTGTGGAGACAGCAGGTATCTGTGACCTTCTCTTCAGAAACACATCAGTAGATCGTTAGCTGTCATGCTTAGAAAACAGAGCGAATTGTTATACTTCTTTATTTTGCTTTGTCAGGGTCTTCTCCAGTATCACATCAGATTTTTTTTTTAACAAATATTACTTCACTCGTATAAAGGATCTGAAGCCAACAACCAAAACGCAATACGACTTTAGATTCGATCCACAAACTTCTCAGACTGAGGAGGATAATTCAAATGAGAACTGGAATTGTTCTCTTGATTACTTCACACAGGCTACAGGTTCCAGCAGGACCAAATGGGGTACCTCTTTGCAGAGGGAACCTGAAGCTATGGCTACAGTCCAGGACCTGCACCACAGTTAAATTTAACGTACACTGCCGGGAACGTACACTGCTAGGAACGTACACTGCTGGGAACGTACACTGCCGGGAACGTACACTGCCGGGAACGTACACTGCCGGGAAGTACGCACTGACAGTGTAAACAGGATTACTGTGACTTCTTGGGCATAAATGGGAGAGAGATTATGGGGGAAAAAAACCCACTACTCCCTACCGCCTCCCCCAGGATCTGTCAGGTACTGCACAAACTCTCACTGCCACACCACAGATACTCCCAGACCCTGACAACCTTTCACAATGTATGGACTCCCCATGTAAGATTGCCATTTCGTCCTGACGATCTATTCTCTGGGCAGGTCTTCCTTGGCTAACGGCAGGAGGCACAGCTGGGGTGGTATGATGACTGGGTGGGAGTGATGGACCAACGATTCCAAAAGCCAAATGGAGAAATGCCACAGAGATTCTCAGAAGAGCTACCAGTGGGTGCGAAATTCTCAGCGTACCACCTGGCAGGTGCGGGGAAAAACGTACGATGACCCTGAGGAAAGCAGACGTTGGCTGGGGTTCGAGAATTTCTCATAAAAAGACAGAGGTGCAGAGAGAGCTCGTTTGAGCTAATTAAGCTTTGCGGACTGCAGAATGCCAAATTAGATTAAATTATTCCGTTGCCGTCCTTAGGTTGTGTGAAATATTTAGCTAATTATTTGTCTTTGGCAATGAAGATCAATTAAACTGCTTCCAACCACATCTGACTGAATTACCATTAAATTAATGCAAGGATGTGGCAAAAATGTAGAATTATTATTAGGTATGATTACGCAGAATGAACATTTCGGCAGCCGACGAATCCAGGGGGGCCACAGTCAGGTTACCAAAAATATTGAGTTATACATATTATACATATAATAATTTACATAATACTCACATAAAAGACATTGCATTCTTAGCAACAGAAAGGCAGGTTTAGAGAACAGCCTATAGAAAACTCCATCATCTTCTAAATCAACTTGTCCTATGCAGGGTTACTGAGGTCAGGAGCCTGTCCTGCAGGCTATGGGCACAAGGCAGGACATAACCCTGGCGGGGGAGCCGGCCCATCGCAGGCTAAGATGCTCCCTTAGCATGTATTTCAGATCCTTTCAGAGTCCTCACACAGATATACAAGCAGCCCACAAATACCAGTAGGACAGCTTTACTGACCAAGGCCCACGCAACGGAAACTAAACTGAGTATCGTAGATTCCGGAAAATCTGGACGCAGGCTGTTGAAGTCCCGTTGAACCATGCATGTCCAAGTCACTGGATGGCATTTATACACGTGAAAGCACTTTCTGTGGCTGACTTTAGATTTAGTACGCTGGCTTCCATCGCCACACTTACCTGCCTTTCCATGTGTATTGTGCGGCTGACATTAGGTGCTACCTGAAGCATTACCAGCAGTCACATAAGTCTCTTGTTCACTCTTGTGTTTACCCCCCCCCCCCGCACATATCGCATATGGCAATGATGGGTCACTGGTTTAAATCTCTCTGGTTCCTTGTTCAGGAGTGGTTTACAGACCCATTCTTACACGTCTTGTGATGTCAAAATAAAGTCATTTTCTCTGGTTCCTTTTGAATCACCGATATACAATATGAATATTAATCACTGATAAAGAATATAGTATTGTCTTGCCATATAACTTTTCAAAGCAAAGCTTATGTATTGCGTCACCCCCCCCCCCTTTGGATCAACACTGTATCGCAGTCTACTTCCTGTTCATGTTGGGTTCGCGTTTGCATGTATTGCAGCTGTAAGTGATTTAGGCACAAAAAATGCTACCGTAAACACCAAACCACTCCCATAGCAGTATGCAAAGTTAGTCAGGTAAAACTTTTAAGAAACCGCCACTTTGCATTAAAACGGTCATCCTGAATGTGGACACAACTCAGTTGCGGAGATCACCAAGACACTGCTGACAGAAGCTGTACTTTGCGCATTCAACAGGATGTGCATCAGGCTGAAGTTTCACTGTCGTTCAACGGCTCAGAACATTAATTTAAATATGCATAACAGATTGTGTTGCATAATAGATAATGCTATTCTTTTAGCCTAATTGTTATCTAACAATTCCATATCAAAATAGACAGATCGGCGTTTCCATTCTGCTAACATTCCTTAGCAGTGCAAAGGCCAGGACTCCTGTGTAGCAGAAAATGATCCTGCTGATTTTTACCCGGAGTTGTGAGTCTTACAGCTTTAGAAAGCTTTCTTATAAATAAAAACCCCATTTTAGTGTTATAGGCATTTTTTATTGCTCATAAAACACTTTTTCCTGTAAAGCACTGATTTAACAATGCAGCTAAATGCAGACGGGTGCGTGCACAAAACTTTACCTATTTAACTTATTTTAGCTCCTTAATCTAGCCATAGCTTAATATACCAAAAAAAAGACAGAACCAATAGAAATATCTAATTGCTCTTTGCTTCACAGGCAAATGAAGGGTTTTTGAATAAAGCCTTGTTCCCATTCTGAGTGCTGGGACTGGGTCAGACTTTGTTACCTTGAATAAGACATACTTAACCTCAACGGCTCTGGTAAAATATCCAGCTACTTAAAACAGGCTAAATCTCATACATTCTGTGTAAAAGCCACAGCCAGGCAACTAACAATGTAAAAATAAATTCCAGTGCGTCTTCCCTCCAATGCCATGTTGAGAACCAACACGACACAATCACTTCCTTCATCGCTGCAGCCTGCAAGCTTTATTATACAATTTGACTTGCAGCCCTATTACCAAACACAAAAGCAAGCACACCCTGACAAAAAAGACAAATGGAAACCATCACATATAAGTAGCTGTAGACATCTTACCTCATCCCAAAAAATAGGATTCTGCTCATAGCCGCCCACTGACAAGGCATCACCTTGGAGACGCAGGTAGACAGATGCATCATGGTCCCGCACATTGGGCATGTTCTGATGAAGAGACAAGACGGACACCTTGTGATTCTCTCTGCAGCAGGCAGCCTACAGGGCTACTACACAGGTGGCCACAGGACCCACCCGAAACCGACCTCATGACCTTGGCGCGTTTCGCTGTGGTTTTAAGCCTCACCTGCGGCCGCATTTTCAAGCTGATGAGCTGCGGACGCGTTTGGGGCTGTGATGTTGAGGGAAATGGCCTCCGGGATTTCAGAATTTAGGAAAAAAGGTCATTCGCGGCATTAAGACGGCAAAAAACAGCTTAATGTGACCATGGGGCGTCCAGGGCCAAGACTTCAGTCTCTTTTTCATTATTTATACAACTAGAACGTACTAAGTACGCCTTTCTTCTGTGGCCATCATATATCAGGGTTTGAGACAGAAGCCTGATGGGAAGCCCCTCTATTTCTCAATCTGAAGGAGCAGACTGTCTTTTGACCTGGTGGGTTGTGTAATCCGGTGATCCATCTGCTCTAAAAACAGCTCTACACCGCAATAGCTTTTGCCCCAGCAGAGCCCAGCCCAGCCCAGCCCAGCCCAACCCAGCACAGCCCAGCACAGCCTCCAGACACGATGGGGTGAAGGCTGTGACACTTGACCACACTCAAGGCTTTTGAGAGGCTTGGCTGAATCTCACCTTGGTTAATACAGACATACTCCTACGCTAGCACATTCCCATTGTAAGTGTAATATCAGTGACCTCTGCTGTTCACTTATGGTACTGCATATATACGTTCTGCTGCATTGAAGACACGGCCTTTCTACATGGGACAGGTTTATGTGATTATTGAAAAACGCAGGCTGCATTATAAAATATTCAGATGATTTTATCTCATAAGTAGAGCAGGGAGCATAAGAGCCACGATAAGACAATCGAGCTCCTTAAACAAATAGTAGTTTGTGTTTTAACTCTTCGATTCCCAGGCACTGTGTGGGCTGTTTCGCAAGGAGCAGCTAGAGACGGTTTGTCTTTCATATTCAGCCAAGTGCTGTGTGAGTGTCAGGCATTTTTTAACCTTCAAATGTACAGGAATAACAGATAAATAAATTTATAAAACAATCATCGAACCTACTCCTACATTTCAGACAGTCACCAGGTTACGAACGACATCCGTTCCCTAAGTCTGTCTTTAAGTCAAATTTGTAGGTAAGTCAGAAAAATAATTGTTATGCACTGTATTATTGTATAGTAAAATTAGAAGTAATTATATACAGTACTGTATGTCGAGCTGACGAACTGCTGAAGCCACGCAATGTTTTCATGAGCGTCACAAAGCAGTGCATGCATTCGTTACTACAAACTATTGTACGTAACCTGAATTTTTTTATATAATAGGCTTTATGGCAGTCCATTCATAAGTACAAAACGTAAGTAGGACGTTCTTAACCCAGGGACTGTCTGGACTGTACCCCATGTTACCTCGTCTAAAATTGACATCTGTGTTGGATAAACACATCAGTTAATTTACACCGATAACTTCATCTTCCTGTAATATTAGACTAGACACTGAGATCAGAATCACTCACACAGGTCAAAGTGGGTCTTTTTGACGTACGAGGCGGGCGTCACCATCCGGGAAGAGCACGGACAGGCCACCTTACCTGGATGCCATCGATCTTCTCTGTCACCACGTAGGCATGGTGCATGGCGACGAGTGGCACGTTGACCCCCGCCATCCGGCCCAGCTTCTCCGCCCACACGCCTGCAGACGCAGGGGAACAGCTGGTGGGACAGGAGCAGCGTGTTCCCAAACCATGCAGATATCTGCCTATCAATGTGCCACACAGCCAGACAGCAATACTCTCACCTACCAATATAACCTTTCATGCGGAGCTATAATATCTCAGTGCTTTTCTCAGACATCACTGTTACGTTAGTTCACTCATATGCAGTACTGTGCAAAAGTCGACAAACAAGATGTTTCAAGCTATTTATCCAGCTAGTGAGTATTACGTCATGCCAGTTCTCAACCCTCTCCTCAGCAGAACTGCAGCCATTACATGCATTTGATAAATTAAAAAACGAGTTTTACACCAATTTTTGGATAGTATTGCAGCAATCCACTCGGCACTAACTAGGACCAATTATTTCTTCCTTTTTGACAAAACGATCACACTGCCAACACTGTTCCAGATGTTTACAGGAGAGCACACCCATTTAATTTCAGACGTATAACAAGAAGCCTGCAGCATATAAAGCAAACGGCTGTCCTTCGCTTCTGGGCGTGCCCCCTCCGCCACCCCCACCCCCACCCCCACACAGGCACAATGGGGGGTAGGCAGTGTCACCTGCACAGTTGACGACGCAGGGTGTCTCAATAGTCCCGTGTGCAGTCTCCACCGCCCGCACCCTGTGCACGGCCAGGTCATCCATCTGCACATGGATCCCCGTCACCGGGCAGTTCTCGATAACCTGAGGATTCGTCAGAGACGCCGGCATGGCAGGCAGGAGGGTAGCAGCTATTGACCACTGCAGATACTCACTCTTGAGTGAGCCAGTATCCACCAGGGCTTCTGATTCTATATGAAACCATCAAGGCTGAAACTCTGCCTGGCAAAAAACGCTTATGTGTATAAAGTCTTCATTACAGTGCTGTTTAAAAGCAGGACCTGCTGGTATCTCCTCTGGTGTGACCCCATGCATTGTTCACCCCCCAGCACACAGTATGTCTATGACGTGTGTGTTGGGGAGGGAGGGGGGTCCATGGTCTTCAACAACTGCTGTTTTATTTCCATGCATCTTTTGCCCGCTAATCCAGGGTAGAATCATTGGGGTATCATATTCCTATTTAAAACAGCAGCTTCACATCGACTTCGCCCAAAGACGGATGATGCAGACGGGGCACAAAGTCAATCCTTCTGCTGTTTCAGATGAACTGACCTTGTGCCCCAATAAAAAACAAAATAATAAATAACTAAATCAAACAATGAAACATTCTGTGGAGCAGCCAGCAGACTCTGACCTTGGACAAGTACTCCTACTGCTAGCCTTATGGCCAAGTGACAAGCTACTATACAGGACAATATAATATATGACTTAATAACAATAAAAAAAGACAACAAATAAAGGTGCACCAATTAAATTTGCACCTGTAATACAAGCTTGTATAACACCATTTGGGTCAGACTGCCTTAAATTAACAGCTGTTTACTTAAGGGTACTTATTAAGAGCAGATTGAGAGATTATTACTAAAGCAATTTGTGTACGAGACATGCTCAGCAACCCAAAGCTGAGAGCATGAGCCTGTTTGTTTCACAATGCAAACCACCATAAACTTGATTAATCAGCAGACGCTTTTGTCTGAAGTGACATAAACGAGGATCAGAGAGCAGGATCAGACAGTGCCTCCAGCAGTTAGGGTTAAGGGCCTTGCTCAGAGACCTAAAGGTAATATCACTCTGCCAACCATGGGATACGAACTAGCAACCTACTGGTTCACAGACATAGAGGCCTAACCCACGGAGTCACACCGCCCACATGGTTTACCGTGGCTCCGCGGGCAGTGGCAGCCCTGGCCAGGGTGGAGCAGGTCCCAGCGGGGTCCATGGTCCCATCTTTAGGTACATAGAGAGTGCCGTACAGGTCCTCAACATTCATCAGGGGGTACAGGTCCTTGGTTTCGGCGGGGGACAGGACGTACGACTCGATCCCATACACCTTCCCCAGCTGCAGGGAACAAACGGCACCCATTAGCACAGAGCAAATACAAAGGACACTGTTAATGAAGAAACAGCATCTCTTAAAAAAAGCGTCTTTCAAATCAGCCGCTCCAACAGCCGCATCCCCACCGACATGAGGCGCTTGTACTCGTCCAGCCGTTGCTTGTTGGAGGCGATGAAAAGGCCCCCGTTCTGGATCCAGCCAGTGTGCAAGCCCGTCTCCTGCTCCAGGTCGCTGCTCACCACCTGCCGGGTGTGGGCCAACAGCTCCACCTCCACGTCACTGGGCCTCAGCTGCCACAGCAGGCCTGGGGAGGCCGAAGACGGGCCGGTTAATGTCTCCCGCACTTACTTACCAGCTAAACCCCAGCTAAACACAGGGAAAGAGCGCAAGCACACTGAAGCCACAAGGAACCCAAAATGACACTGACCTACACTAGTTACTAAGTGCTTTCTCACTGCAGGGACCTTTTTCAGGAACCGAGAACTTCTGTCGCATCCCCACCATAGGAACACAGACCGTAGCACCTCGGAGGTAGTTACTGAACCCTTTATAGTCTCTACTCCCGAGTAGTGGGTGGGGCTAATAGTGATAAACTATGCTGACCACAAGCACCAACGGGGAAAAGAAAGGGAAGAAGTAGAGCAAAAATTGAGCAGATGGACTTATTTTTGTATCTCAGTTACATTAAATGCATTAATGAATACATTTTTCGCTTGTATCTCCACATTTCTGCATTGGAAAATTTGGACTTATTAACAAAACGACTTGTTCATCCTCCATTGTCTTGGGGTGGCGGTGTTGTTTGGCATTAAATTATATTAAAGTTTAACCTACAAGTTTTTTGCATCTCCCATGCTTATTTAGCATAGAGATCCCAGTTCCAGTTGTGTAGTGGGAACATGCAAGTGGACAGGAACTACAAAAGTCGAGACAGTCCAGTAACTCGGACCCAGGACCTTGGTTCCTGAACATGGGTGGGAAAACGCCTACTGGTCATTCATCGGAAGCTCAGAGCAGATGCATTCATGCCTACGTGGCTCCTTCACAGCTGTATGCCTGTGATATACTGTAAGGGGTCTCTAGGGGGCAGGGTGAGACTCAGTGGGTTAAACCTAAACTCATGGCCTTGGCAGAATGGCCCTTAACCCCCCCCCCCACAAAATGATATATGCAAAAAGAGGCACTACAGTGTACCTGTACTTGTGCAAATGGCAAATCACAAAGCATCACTTGATTAATTCTTCCCCATTTCACTTGTTTTTTGTCCAAAGCAACATGCATCAGATAAATAAATGTAAATGTAAAATAAGCTTCAGAAGATACTAAAGCAGCTGGTTTTCTCTGATTTGGTTAGTTGTAAATCTTAGGCAGAGAGACCACTACAGCACTACTCAGCCAATACTCTGCTATCCCATTAGGTCACACAGAACACAGTAAAGGCTTATACACAGAGAACAGGATCCGGAAAGAGAGAAACACAGTGACTGGCACAGAGTGAGGTGTACGCTTCGGAAGTACCAGCTGTGTGCCAGGTGGTCCCCGCCGTCAACCTGTCCCTTTCCAGTAGGACGGCATTCTTCATGCCCATCTTAGCAAGGTGGTACAGGGTCTGGCAGCCCAGACTGCCGCCACCAATAACCACAACGTCCGCAGATCTGGGCAGTGGCTTGCTGGGGCCACTGGGACCCCCCTCCTGCTTCAGCGTCGTCTCGTAGGGGACACTCTTCAGCGAGGTGTGCTCTGGGTCGCTGGTGTACGAGCGAAACGCCACAGGGCGGAGAAATGCTGGGCCCGGCCGGCACGCCGCTGCCCGCATCATGGCCGCTCCCACAAAGGACATGGTCACCGGCAGCCTGGAACACAGCAGGCCTGCAGTCAGCTTGTCCACCATCGTGAGGATCCAACCTCCTTGACCATAACCAGCTACTCAACTGTTTCTTTCATAGAATATACACCGTAACAAGCTGGAAATTATGTAGCTTACTTTCTACAGCTACATCTATTCATTTGATATTATATTACTTCTGATGCACCTGAAAATCAGTAAGAAAAGAAGAAATTTCGATTAACTGTCGATACGGAACATTGCTCAACAGCACACATAAGCCTATCACATCCCAGAAATGAATGTAATTCCAACCAATCATATGGTAGTCTTAAGGATGGGCATCAAAGACATTATAAAGTTGACCGAGGTAGTGCGGCCCACAGTTTTGGTAACATCATGCTCTCCTGCAGAGGAAACTTCAAGTGCCTGTGAAAAAAGCGACAGCTCAGCAGCTACATCTTTTTAAGAAGGAGATATTGTGGATAAATAAAACAAAAACAAAGTTGGTGATGTGAGGGCAATTTCTGATGCGTGACAACAGGTCCTGTGTAAAGTAATCGTTGCCGAAAAAAATTGTGCCAAATGGAAATACTCCGATCTTATTTTACCACCCGAAGCACTGCCATCCAGTAGAACATACAGAAGGCAAGTACTTACAGTCACACACACCAGCAAGGGGGGTAGGATTTTAATGCTCTCCATGGCCTGATATATTTGCCCTGATAAATAGATAAAGAAATAAACTTTACCTTGTAGCTCAGTGCGAAGGACGTGCCTGTTTTCTTGCACAGAGCTTATCAAAGTACAGAGAAATGTTTAAGTCTCGTTATTTTTAATACTATTTATAGATTTCAAAATAGGTCTGCTCCCAGCTCAAACCGCCACACAGTTCTGTTTTTTTTTTTACTGTACAAACCGTACTGTTTTCTAGTGTTGCATTTATTTTATATGATTTATTTACTAAAATTAGATTTCAGTATGCGGTCCATTCAATTCGTCGCCTTTTTAATACTCTGAATCTATGGCTGATCCTAATGGAATCCAGTTATCCTGGAAGTACAAAAAGAATGACTCAAATTATATTGATGTCGACTTATACTGTAAGAAAAAGAACTTTTATATTTATTTCGCATACTATTTTGTTCAAAGCGACGTGGAAGTGAGGCAAACAGTACATTACATACATACATAGCATTTGTTGAGGAGTCGGCGAGGCACATTATCCCGATAAAACATTTTGCCATGTCGTCTAACCGACGCTATGCTCTATATAAGTCAACGGCATAGGATGGCTAAACAACTATTCAAACCATTCGAAGTCAAACTGGAACTTTTTACAGAGCCAGCCATAGGCGTCTTCATGTTTTACATTTCAAATCTTCTCGCTGTTTCGTATGTAGATCGTGGACTCGCACGCGCTTCCGACCAGGGGCGCGGTCACGTGGCACGCCCTTGCGTACCAGCCAATCAGAAAGCGCGAGCTCATCCAACACCCACAGCCACCGACAGGTACGCGTGACGTCACGGTCACAGCATTTACGGCCGAGTTGCTGGAAACGTTCTGCGTTCCGTGTCAAAATAAATATCATCAAGTTATGCTGTGGTAGCAGTGTGAAATTTGTCCAATACAAAATAAACAGTAAGATAAGCGTGTATTTTATTTACTGCGTAAAACACAAATGTGATACTATGGTAGTTTATGGACACAGCAGGAACATGTTAAAGCAAAGATATTAACTTGAGTCCATATGCATGTCACGATATTTTAACCAAAACACTTTTGCACTCAAAAAGGCATGCGAAAAATATGCAAGAAATTGAAAAATAACTTAACAATGCCAATAACTGCTATATGGCACCTCGAAACTAATTCCTGCCAGTCATGGCAGGCGGTTTATACTTGGATAGCAAACATGTCGCTTTTCCACACACGTCATCCATGTCCTTTTTAAGTAGAAATACTCACAAACTGTTCTTAAGGGATCCGCGCCCTTAGAATCGTATGAGAAATAAAAGAGACCTAACGTAATAAGAATGAAAACGACGAGAACGTGGCCGTGCAGCGATCTGAGCGCGCCTCCATGAACAGATGTATCGGAGTGGAGGAAACTTAATCTGTTGTGTGCACACGCTTATATGCATGTGAAAAATACAGTACAAAATATGCAGTTCTCCGAGAATAAGTGGCATGTTGCAGTTTGCGGTGATCAGGATGAAGCCGCGGTTCATCCACGCTACTTTACAGTCTTAAGTGATTCCCTTAACTTTCGGAAGCAGGTTGATCGATACTTTGTTTTGCCGAGCCACTTGTACTTATAGGTAATTCAAGCCCGAAACTTACTGTGATGGCCCTTCTGCAGTAGGCTATATATACAGCGCAAAGCGGGTTAGTTGACCGGAGCTGATCTTCTTCGTGGTTTGAGACTTTTCCTGTTCCGTGTTCGACCTGCAGGCGGGGAGGAACTTACGGCAGATGGCTACACGCCAGTCTGTCAACACACAGTTACTTTGTTCACTCTAATTATCCAAAAATCAAACAAACCCGTTCTTCTCTCCACAAAACATGTATTACTGTCAGTCTCCGTGGAACCTTAACAAATGACGCGCTTCTCAGTACCGATCATCAAAAAATAAGAATAATTCAACATGCAGAGCTCATGTGAATGTCTTTGTGAAAATCTGCCCAGCTGAACATATTAGGAACCTGGTCGCCATTTAATGTCTACCGCTACAAAAAGGTATCACGGTATTATCATGACAATATGGTTGTAATTTCAGTATTTTTCTGTTTCCTGTGCATGGTACATTTATACCACATGTATGACATCATACCATATGTTCTTTCCTAGTATCTAAGAACAGTGTTTTATTTTATACTATGGTACTTGTTCTTGATACCATAGTATTCTGTCATGTGCCATGGTATTTATTTCCAACCTGCATTGGTACTATGGTATTTAGTATCCATGGTGATGGAATCTGAGAATTTCACCTAAGCAGTTCACAGAAATCAGTAATTATAATGTTGCATTTTATTTTCGCCCTTTTCATGTGACAATTTAAAATGTGAACAGTTTTATTCCTGTTTTTTAACATGTCTTGATAAAAAAAAAAAATCCTTCAGCTTTTGCCATTGAAACACATATTAGTCAGTGGTTAATTGGTTTGATGCATGAAGCTATTAAACTGTTAATCAAAACAGATACATTCCATGCATGGTAAGTCTATATTTAATGTAATTATGAAGTCTAATTTCAGTGCTGTATCATTAGAATACCATGGTAAACATTAAGTAAAATACTACTGGAAAATAAGATTATATCACCATAGTATGTAGCATTTTAAAACATGTTATTACAATGGTACAATACAAAAAGCTTAACTGATTATCTTTGCATTTTAACTATAGATACATTGTAATACTACATAGTATATCATCATATATAGATGGCCAAATGACAACATTTTCTGTCATAATGATACTACTATGGTATTACTTTGATAGCAATACCATAATAGTTTTTGTAAGGCACAATATCCCAATATTGATACTTTTCATTCTAATTTCTTCCTGTTATATTGATCATGCTAATAGTTGTTTACACGTGATATTTAAATACATATATAAATAATACAAATACAAATGCAAAGTGAAACTTGACACAAACCACTGCAATTAAATAGGTATAATTTTGAAAAATAACTTCAATTTTTAAAGTTAGGTAAAATGGGAACACGCTTATTAGATATTTACCAGAGATGGCTGGGCGAATGACATACACGCACTAGGCTTTCTAAGAGATAACTTTGTAATTCTTGAAGCAGGGTCTGCATAAGCTCAATGTGGCAGGACAGCACACACCGGGACTCAAGGGGTTAATCCTGCAGCTGCAACATTTGCGAAATGGAGCAGAAATGCAGCATCTGTGATTCTACTCCATTTATTAGCCACAGTGATTTCTCTGCATCTTATTATGACAGCAATATAAGGGCCGCACCAGAGGTGAGTAGTAGGTAAATGAGCCATGTGACTTATAGCGTATAGCCATTCTGCCCCTGGCGGCTGATACTAAAAGGATTGTTTTCTTCCTCTGTGTAGCGGGGAAGCAGCTATGGCCTGTAACTCAGTCCCCGCAGAGGGCGGGGGAAGGCACTGTACCGCCAGCCGCAGCCCTCGGTGAAATCTGCCTTCTTCGCATATTCTACGCAAAGGCTGTAGTAGCCACGTGGACATTCCATCCATCCTTTACATTCTCCGCTTATAAAACCCGAACGGACTCTTTCCCACAGTGTTTTTCAGCATGCCAAGTTTCTCAGCCTCACATTCTGCGCATTGTTAATCTATTCTTTTTGTGTGTGGCGGTGGCAGCGGGGGATTTGGGGTGTTAAACATATTACTGTGGATTTTGAATCAGTGTGCAATCCCCTCTGCAGTGATCATGTGCATTTTTCGTTCAGGAAAACTGAAATTGAATTGAACATATCGAAATAATCTGTTTATGCAAAAGAAGCATCAAGTTGCGCAGTAGAGGCTGTTAGGCAGAAATGTAGGCGAAAGGGGACTGCACAGTACCAGGCCCCTGGCTACACACCGCAATTGTACCAAGACAGCAGACGACTGAGCGATAGCGGTCCCTTTCATAACAGCATGTGTGTCAACATCTGAGTCCGTACACATGATTAGCAGCGAAAAGCCACCTTAAATCAGGGTGTACTCATACTAGATGATCCGAATCATGACCCCCACAGTCCAGTTCCTTTGAATAGTGTGATTGATCCGGCTCAAAGGCGATTCTTAAAAAAAGAAACAAGTAAGTTTTCCTTTAATTTCCACTATTTTAATGTGTTAGATCTTAGGGCACGTGCAATGAATATTAATGCATTGATGAGAAAGGGTACTTTTTCTTACTATCGTAATTTAGTAATTTACATTATTAATTTGTTTAGAAATGTTTCTGTAAATGAAACACTTCTAATTTAAAAAAAATTATTTTGTTAATACATGAAAGAAATTCTGCTGGTTCTTCGAATCACCCGATAGTCTTGAATGAAGATCCTTTTTCCTGCTGTGTCTGACCTTATAAAACCTTGTGCGTTTCTGTCAGCCAATCAGAGCAGACTTTGTACTCCCCGCCCCTGCGCTTTGGTACTGACTGCTCAAGCGGCGCGAGCCGAGCCCCTTTGCACTTTTCATTCTTGTGTCATTCACCTAATTAGGCAGATACAATACACACTAGAACTGCACCATTAATAAACAACACTATATATTTAGCCTGAATATACAAAATGTACATTTAAAATTGGGGTATTTTTGCCAGCTGTTGGATGGATTTTTGCCCATCAGTTTTCTGACAGCTACATTTTAGTCTGTTGTGTTTCTCAGCACAATATATATTATTGGCATTATTCTAAGCAATAGTAAATGGAAATTATATATTTAATATATATGACTTATTCCGCACTTTTTTGAGAAACTTGACTTATCTGCATGCCTTTGGTTAATGACTGAAATTTATCATCACAAAATATCTGTACCTCTCCGTAAATTCTGCTAAAACTGTGAGAATAGCTTCATAAATCAGAATTAAATTATTTTGGCTAGACGAGGCAAAGTTCTACCACAAGCCAAGATGAAGGTGAAGGGGTTAAACCGAAAGTTATAGCAACAGAAAATCCTGAAACACAAACCAGTGACAATGTCTGTTTCCGAAAAGAACAACTAAAGACACCCCGTAACTTTGAAACGTACAAATAGCAATTCGCGATTCAGTGTCATGCTCACAAGAGGGCGCTATATATACGTATATCCAACAAACACCGGAGACCATTTCCGAAGATTCTGGTAGCAATTTATACCAAACATAACTTATTGAATTTTGTGACACTCTTGGGCCAGCATGACTGTTCACCTTACAATGGGCCATATTTAAATGTTTTTATTCTAATTTCCACTGCACCTAAGGTATTTTAAAGGAATCACTTGTATACTAATCGATGGTTGTCTGGTCCCGATTTAACTTTGTTGATTTGTTGATTTCATTGATTGTTTGAAAGTATTTGAAACATATTTGGGTAGTTCATCCTCTCCAAAGAATCCTGCACGTGACTGTTTTGTAACCTCCTCAAGTCATAATTAAACTCAATATTTTTTTTCCTAACAGAATATTTGTTTGGTACAAAACATTTGAGCCATACATCTCCTTACATATCCATTCACGTCAGTGCTTGTTTCTCACAAGAAATCAATTATGCAATGTGTTTTGGCACTACAGTTACATCCTGGGCTCAGCGTTGTAACAAATTTGGCAGAAATCAACAAGTGGCCATTCTTGTCTAGGGGGACATCTTCTGAATGCGCTTTGAAGTTCACCAGCAGTTGTTCTTCTTTCATGAGCTGAAAAACTGGCATTTGTTCAATTGGAATAAGTTAAATCTGGGGCTCGCTGAATAGTTATCGGTTTATCTAGTCGATGAGTCCTTCCGGGTGCCTTGACTGAATCAAAGACGTATCGTCTGTTTTCTAGTTGTTTTTTTTGTTTGTTTGTTTGTTATACATTGTTAATGATATTTAAGAAGTGCCAGTGGTCAGTTTATCCATGTAATTGATTAACTGTAGAGCTTAACAAGATTTCTGAGGATAGATTCACTTTATATGGTTGTATATATATATATGTATGGATCATTAACGACATGGTTACAAAATGGTTTTACACCAATGCTACATCGACGTGCTGTAGGTTTATCAATCCAAAGAGAACATCCATTTGGCAGCATTCCAGCTGCTGCAGAGGTAGCGGGGAGCAGGCGGGGTTTGGCCACCCGCTCTGACCGTGTTCCCACATGACGGACAGCCCGTGAAGGAATAATCATCCTCCGCAGTGTCCCAGGCTCCTCCTACTGGGCACCAGCCTGCTGACATGCAGCCAGGAACGTTCCCGGGCCATTCTTTGGGGAGCTAGCCAATGGTAGGCAGAGGACAATAACCATGTGTTACTCAACTGTCCAATCAGAGAACAGTAGTCTTCCTCCAGTCTGGCTATATTGCAGCTGAGCATCATGAGTGCTCAGGCATCAACTATGGCCCTCTTGTGAGGTTCTAGTGTGTATCTGGCTTCCCATCCCGGGTGTGCCTGCGTGTACAACAGCCATGTGCCCTGTACCATGCCCATGTGCCCTATACCACGCCCATGTTCCCTGTACCACAGCCACGTTCCCTGTACCACAGCCACGTGCCCAGTACCACGCCCATGTGCCCTGTACCACGCCCATGTGCCTAGTACCACGCCCATGTGCCCTGTACCATAGCCATGTGCCCTGTACCACGCCCATGTGCCCTGTACCACGCCCATGTGCCCAGTACCACGCCCATGTGCCCTGTACCACAGCCATGTGCCCAGTACCACGCCCATGTGCCCTGTACCACAGCCATGTGCCCTGTACCACAGCCATGTGCCCTGTACCACGCCCATGTGCCCTATACCATGCCCATGTGCCCTATACCACGCCCATGTTCCCTGTACCACAGCCACGTGCCCAGTACCACAGCCATGTGCCCAGTACCACAGCCATGTGCCCTGTACCACAGCCATGTGCCCAGTACCATGCCCATGTGCCCTGTACCACACCCATGTGCTCTGTACGGCCTGGGACAGGCTCTATGACCCTGAGTAGGATAGCCAATTAAAAGATGGGTGGATGGATCGTATGACAAATTCCTTGCCCAATGTAATTATAAAACCTTCTCAACAAGCAACCCTCAGGGCACAGATTACTGTAATCACTGCATTACCTGCTCCCCCACAAAATCCCGGTGCTTTCATCAATGCAGGAGTGCAAAGATTACAGCTTTCTAGCCTCTAATCCTGAGCACTTTATGACCTGGAGTAGATTCTTGATTTTGACTCATTAGATCTTGAAATAAATGCCACTCAGTAAAATATCTGATTAGCTAATAATCCCAATAACAGACAAATCTCCAATCACATTTGCTATAAACACCTTAATGAAATATATTAAAATACAAGAAATAACAGGAGAGCTGTTCTCTACAGTGGACATTTGACATTTGTCACATTAAACTTCTCTTTTTACCTTCGATGTCTGTCCGATGCTTTCATTTTTGATGTTTTAATGGTTTCAGTAGTTTTAATTGCTACTGTTGTTGATCTGTCTTCATTACTAGCAAAATCTTTGATTATCTCTTTTAAATCATGTCCTAAAACACTTTTTATTTCATTAAACAGCTGATTGATTTGGTTTGGTTTTTGTACAGCAGTTTGGATTAAGAATTGTTATTTTTAAAAGTACTATACAAAGAAACTGGACTTCTATATGAACTGGGGTACCTCCATCATAGCATGTGTCAGAAAAATACATAGATATTGACACAAAGCTGTACACCGGTGAGGCCCCATGTGACAGGGTTTGGTTGATCCCGCACATTAACCCCCCCTCTGCTCATAGGTAGTGCGTGCAGACAGGCTTTATACTGGGCCAGCAGAGCAGACACAGGGGGAAAATTTTACGTAATGCTGCGGTTCGGCTTCTCGGTGGGCATGTTTCTCTCAGAGCAGTGTTTCCCAATCCGGTCCTTGGAGACCCATAGACAGTCCACGTTTTTGCTCCTGCCCAGCTGGGAGGGAGCAAAACTGTAGACTGTCTGACAGGGAGCTTGGAGAGAGCAAAAACATGGACGGGGTGTGTGTCCCTGAGGACCGGATTGGGAACCACCGTCTCAGAGCTCTCGCTCTATCACAGAAAAGTGGCTGTGACATTAAAACGGGCAGCTACAATATATTCTTTTATCTCATGGAAAGGAGAGATAGATTCAGGGTGCAAAAGAAAGTCAAATAAACTGGGTTCATGTGGGGCACAAGACGCAGCAATCTGGATTTGTGTGGCCCCTGTTGTCTGGGTTACCAGTGGCTGAAACATGCAGAACACTCGGTTAAACAGATGCCAAGAATGACGGCCAGGTGAACTGAATTACCCCCCGATACCCGCGGTCCCCTCAACCCCTGCTTTAGAGGGACCATGACCTCCTTTTTCCCTCCACATGAGCATCCTTTGTTTGATCAAACCCTGCGGTTCCGTCTCACACCCTGCCAACCCCCAACCTGCCACAAAACATAGATGTTATCACACCAGCCCTATGAAGTCAGGCCTGGAATTTGTGAAAAATCTCTATTGTCATTATTACACAAACTGCCAAATGGAAATACTGAAAATACCTTTATTTTGTTAAAAAAAAGGAACACTTTACTTGATGGGGCACAAATAATGTAGTATTAGGCTATTACTTATGTATCAATTAACCACCATCTAAGTCAGGGGGGGCCAATCTTATCCGCAAAGGGCCGGTGTGTGTGCAGCTTTTTGGGGTAACCTTTAGGTCAGCTGTTTAAATCCAGGTGTCAGGACTCTTCAGCCAATCAGTCCTCTAATTAGTAATCTAATTAGGGAATTGCGGCGAAAACCCGCACACACAGTGGCCCTTTGCGGATAAGATTGCCCACCCCCGATCTAAGTCTTAGTTACATCCTAATCTCATGTTAATTCATCATTAATGAATCGTGATGCATGTTTTATCTCAAGCAGACACTATATTTGTTACTATATCTGTTAATTCTGTAAACCTTTGTCAATTACTAAAGGAAGTAATGAATAACATAAGCTGAATTCTGATCTTTTCTGATGTTTGTTCATCATTAATGAATCGTGATGTATCTTATCTTAAGTAGGGACTATATTTGTCCACGATTTGTACTTCAATAGTAACTGAGTTATTACTAAGTAATTGTGCCCCGTCAAGTAAAGTGTTATCAAAAACTCTTGTAAATAAAGCCAAGAATTTAAAAGCCCTAAAATCAGCAAAGCCTGAAACACAGTCACACAATGCAAACCTCATGTTTAAGGCACATATCAAAGGAAAATGCATCATCATTAAGTATGTTCAAGTAACCAGCACTAATTATGCTGTGGTGTTAAATAATTAAGCATATCTTTGTTTCCAAAATTTTGATGCAATTTCATTTAAACATTATTTGACCACGATGTAAAAAAGAAGTCAAAACAATGAAATACATAAAAATGGTTTCATAAGAGAACTTAAAAATTACCAAAACAATGTACGACTCACCTGTAAAGAAACAGAAAGTACTAGAATCATTCAGGGTCAGGTTGACATTACAGTGAAAGTATCTACACTTAAAGGACCCCACCTCACACCAGCCCACTGTGTTGTAGCTGTCCGGCCATCTGCCTTACAGTCTTTCATCCAGAGTCTCAAGTTCAATCACTATTTTAAAATTAACCCTTAATTCCCATTAACAAAACAGATAATCCCAACCGTCATTCGAAATCCAACCCATAATGAACAACAGAAATTGAGGTCATACAGAAGATGCGACGGCAGTTGGAATGTCAGTGGAGATGCAGGTATCTGTCAACGCTGGTCGTGAAGAGTGGGAGACGCTCAGCCATGGAACAAACATGGAAATGTACGCAAGGCCCATGGGCCTGTAACTGGACCGACTTTCCAGACCCTGGAGATTGGCAGTGCAAGCTGCCTCTGTAGAGCTGACCTCCTTTGGCTTCAATAGTCCACCACTGGAACCATGTTCAAGAGACAGATCCAAGGTCTCCCGTACGTCGCCCAAGCTTGGGGCGGCCCCCTACCACATACCCAGGCTAGAGCTCGTCCCGGGAGGCACTCTGAAATCCCGTGGGGGGTGCAGAGCCCTTTAGGGTCTTGTAGGAGCCGCGCCAGTCCGTCTGCACCTCGTCGTTGTCCCAGATGGTCGACGTCTCTGTGTCGCTCACCCACTCGGGTTCTCCTGCGTAATGGCTGGGTTCCACCAGCAGGGGGCGTGTAGAGAATGCTCGAAGGTTTCTGTTGGGGAAGTGCGCCTTGTACTCTTCACTGTGGGGGGCAAAATAACAGAAGAGAGGTCAGGGCGCTATATGTATATTCACTATCTAAACGTTTCACAAATGCCCTGCTTTTTACAATGAGTCAACTACTGCGACAGACTTGATCCTGAGTGAACCTTTACTTTTGAATATTCACTCTATAATCTTTTTATTTACACATCACTGAATTTGGTCTTACTGTCTATAGACTTCTCAAATTTAAGGCATGTGACTATCATTTAAAAACACAAATAGCCTGATTCACAATACTGCTTTATGTTTAATTGGATGAGATGAAGGACTCCCTCTGGAAATCCGCAGGACAGCACATGAAATCACTGCTCTTCCCAATAAACTGACATCACAGGATTCCCTGTGGAATAGGCGCCCGAGAGCCTGACTGCTGACTTGTCCCTTCAGGCATTGCTAAGCACCAGAGACTGCAGAGCAATACCAATGCTGCATTTGGTGCAAACATACAGGTCTATACAGCCAAAGAGAAGTGCTTTGAAGGTACAGACCATGTTGGTATATTGCTGTATTTGGAAAGAGTTCACAGAAAAGATGTTACCATTTTCCTTCTTTAACATTTGTTTTGACCTATCCACTAATCAGGGCTGTCAACAGTCTTCTCCCTTTCAGGATTATAATATTCTGACCTTTGACCTTTCTACTCCGACACGGCCTTTCGAGGCTTCCTTAAGCATATATACTAGGAATCGGAAATAGGAATCGAACCTTATAAAGGTGTTTGAGCATAAGCAAATTAAATGGAAGTGATAACTATAGTAACACAGGCATTATTTTTTATTCATGTAAATTAGTTACATGTCCACTGATGTGATCACAACGTCAATGCGATAAAAAAGAAAAAAAAAACATTCTAGTGGTAAATAAAACTGCATGCAGGAATTTTCCATTTTGCCTTACAGGGTCCTTTACAGCCTGAGTAGGACCCTGGCTGTCTTCCCGCACATGACGTGATACACGCTGCTCTCCAGACGTCTACAGCCTCAACCCTGCACTCGGGTCTCGTCGACAATGCGACTCGCCATATCAAACGGTGGCTTCGCCTTAACCGTTGGCCGGCATCACTTGGGCACGGCTGATGAGGCAACGACAAAACTTGGATGTGAATCGATATGAATTAACTAAAATGGAATGCAGTGCAGTCATAGTTTTGAATCTCCTCGTCTGACTGGGGAAAGTTAAAACAGATGTCTCTAAGGCGGGGCTACAGGAATACACAGGCTACGAGCGCGTAACCGCAGCGCCGTGCAGCCGCAGCGCCGTGCAGCCACAGGGGCTGAGATTTATTCCATTTTGGGTCGGACGGAGACTGTAAATACGAGGCCCAACCGCGTGGCCCTGGTGAGCTCAGACTTAATGACGGCTCTTCTTCTCCCTGCCTAACCATAGAAGATCATGAACCTTTAGCTCCATTAGCTAACCGTGAGAGGCTAGCGTCCGTGGCGATCACAAACCAGGCACTGAGGCCTGTTGATATGCGTGGGGACTCGTTTAATGTATTGAACACTGATGTTTTGCTTTGACAGACAGCTGAAAAGCTATAAAGACAACGGAAGAGTTATTCCTTCAATTAGCGCTCCCTGGCTAACAAGCGTAGAGGTGTACAGCGTTACAAGCTGAGCTGATACTCACTTGGGGTGCTTGTCATACATGATTGGCAAGAATTCGTCCACGGGTAACATTTTGGAGAGCGGCTCAGCGTTGACTAGCTTCTGAGCTCCCTGTTGGGAGATGGCGTACGAGAGCGTCCAATGGGAATAGTCCACCACCACCAGGTTCTTCACGTCCTCCACCTGCTCCAGTTCGCCGGGTTTAACCTGCTTCCGACCCAGGTATCTGCAGTAGAGCAGGGAGAAGGTCCGCCACCGGCCACAGGGGGGCGCTGTCAGTCAGCAAACCCGCAGCGGATGGTGTGCGGATGTTTTTCTCGCGTAAGCGTGGCATGCGCGTGCGTGTGCACAAACATGCGCGCACACACACAGGGCTGTGCGATCTCCATGGAAACAGAGGCCAGTTTCCGAACGCATTCCCCTCACCCCGCCCCACTCACATGATGTCCCAGTCCAGCTCCACCTTCTCTACATCCTCCATCAACCGCATCAGCCGGCGCTTGAAGTTGCCCTGGAAACGCACATCATCCTCAAAGATCAGTGCCTTGTCCAGCTGCATGTCCACCATCTGGGGAAGGGAGCAGACATCTTGCATGAGGATTCCCGGGAGCCATTACACAGTTTCGGGAAAGGGACCCCCAGCTAGGATCCTGGGAACACCCAGGTTGGTCTCACTCAGAGCAGACAGGGGGCGCTCTGCATTGCTGCTCACTGTGTCACGCAGGAGCTGCAATAGTGAAGAAAAAGGCAACAGCCAATAAACAGCCTCACAGCCTCATTTATGGGAGGCAAGAGATATTTCAATGGAAGAAATTATTTTAATATAAAATATGAAACATGAAAAGGATTTACAAATCCGGTCACTGCACAGTGCCACTTGAATAAATAAGGTATATAGAAAATTCCACATAATTGTGGTTTCCAGTTGGCCAAGATATTTCATCATTCAATCATGCTTAGGTCATGCATAAAAATGCAGGACAGGCCCACATTCTCCCTACATTGGTTACCGAGGTTAAAAAAAAAAAAAAAACAAATCTAGTGTGTTTTAGGAGGAGGATGAACGTTGTGAGAGCTTTGGTTGAAGCTTCAGGACTGTTGAACTTGCAGATGTTCCCTGAGGAACAGTGGCCACCGCCTGACGTTGGGCGGACAGACATGACCCACTACGGGTCAAATGTGTTGGAAAGCACGTATCCCCCGCCTCACATGCCCACGCATTTGTTCAATGTGACAAGCAACCATGAATCACTTGACTGCAGATGGCAATCTAAGGCGTGAAAAAGCAGTTTCACAAAGCATAGTCTGGCCGAGAAATTCAGAGAGCGGGGATACAATGGCAGGGCTCCAGTCAATAGGCCTCTTATTGCATCTCAACACACGCTTTTGCAAGGGAAGAGGGCCAGGAACAGAGGCGAAGGCCTACTGAGCCAGGGGGAGAGTCATATGGCCAGATAAGTCATAATTTAACCCCCCCTCAATGAGGGGACGGGCACATGTAGCGTGAAGTCAAAGGAGCAGGTCGACATCAGTGTTTGCTCCCTAAGGTGAAGCCTCTGGTAGTTCTCACAGTGTAGCGTGCATTTTCCCAGCCCACTCCACTCCTCAGACGGCAAGGCGAAAGTCAATAAAAACACGGTCACATTAATCGTATGGTGAGCATCTCTGTTGTGATGGAAGCAATCAATGGATGGCTTGGATCCCTGAATGTAAGAACCATGTAAAGCATGTATCATGGATCTCACAGATGCCAGATCTCAACCCAGCTGGACACGTGGGAGGCCCAGGGCCAGTTTATTGGCGGTGTAAACAGGCGGCACCAGCTCCGGCACCAGCTCCGGCACCAGCTCCGGCACCAGCTCCGGCACCGCATTGGTGGAAATGGGGTATGAGTGTGGCTTATCTACAGTCATCCAAGAGCTCCGCTAATGATGTCATTTCTGATGGGAGAATAGCGTCTCCGCTCTTCAGCAGAGTTGCAGGCAAGTACTAGATCTCATTAGCTACTCTGATGGGGCATCGGGAACCGACACCTTTTTGACTCGCTTTGTGTAGATAGTTAATTGGATACTTCCTATTTTAATATTTTATTATTTTGTATTATTTTGTTATCTGATATTGAAATTGTTAAAGGTTTAAAATATATACTAAGCTTTAAGAATGCTTTAAATGTATACTAAATTAGATATTAAATAGAATTACAAACCTACACCCACAATGATGTCTGTATTACTTAAAATTTGCACTACTAGGTGAAGTATACCTCAGCCGCATAAACTGGAAATAAAAAAGTGGTATGTACCATTTGTCAGGTTAGAATCAACTTATTTACAGCAATTTAATTAGCAGCTTATGTCTGCCACTCACCAGGTGAGATTATTTTCTATCCAAATAATTACTTCAATAAGGCAATTAAGAGGTGAAGTGAAACTGACACACAGGCTGTTTCCGATTTCAGGGGCTGCATCTATGAAGGTGCAGCCTTTGTAGGCTGTGTTCTTCGAAGGTCCATCAGAAAGCGCTGTCACATGGGACGGTCTGGCCCAGGGATAAATTCCTTACCGCTGAGTCACAAAGTGCCACTCCTATCTTGGGATATGCTGGGCTGAGAAGGCTCTATTGGGTATATCCTTCGCGGAGCGGGAAAAGAAGCTTGCATTAAGGACGTATCTAGAAGGAGCCTTCGAAATGGGACAGCCTTTCGACTCTCTGTGAATCATTTAGTCTTCGAATGCAGTCCCTGAATTCGGATTTAGCCAAAGTGTGGCCCCTGGGGACCAGAGTTGGCCTTATAGGTCACCAGACAAATGCCTGATCCAGAGTTGGCTTTATAGGTGACTAGGCAACTGCCTGATCCAGAGTTGGCCTTATAGGTGGCTAGGCAACTGCCTGATCCTCACCTCCTTCCAAATGTAGTAGTGGCTGAGGAAGCAGCCGACCTCTCCCTTGGTCAATGTGCGCCTGGAGAAAGGGTCGTAGTACCCGGGGAGAAGGTCGACACCCAAGATCTTGATATCACTGCTGTTAAGAGCTCTGCAAAGAGGAGAACAGAACAAACACACATGTATGTGACAGGCAGCTCTCCACACAGTAATAAAAGGTGGAAACCTCTGTCTGATGTGGGCAGCGTAAGACGTAGGGAGGCATTACCCTCCATCCACGGCGTCCACCACCTTTACGTCAATCTCCTGCTCGTAGAGAGACCACAGCATCCGCTGACGCCGATCTGGACGCCGGCGTAAGTTTATCAAGTAAATCTGGGGCAGAAACAGACCATGTGAGGAGCTGCGAGCTTTCATCTACAGCTGGACTGATTCACAACCCCGCTTTAGGTTTAACATAAGTTTGTCGGCAGTGATGATAGTCATTTTCTGAGCATAATGCTACGTTAAAACAAAAAATACAAGTTTGCCTTGTTGAAAAAAAAAAAGGTTTGCATTTGAAACATGAACTTTGGTGGCCTTTTGGCAAACTGTTATTGTACTTATGATATTATAACTGTTATTATATTAATTATAAGGAGCACAAAACCCAAATTCTGTGGTGAGTTATTTACAGACATCATAATTAAATAGTGAGTAAAGCCCATCGACATGCTTGAATGTATAGGAGGGTTAGTGGACCTCTCACCTCATCAAAGCCCATGAGATCGGTCTGTTTGGGAGGCGGATGCAGGTGCCGAGAGGGGAACATTGAGAATTCATTAACTGGAAAAAGAAACACGGTGCCTGGGATCATTTAAAGCTTACAAACATAATAATCATAATTAATAATAACTGATACTTCATTGATCCCCGTGGGGAAACTCTCTTTAAGCCCCCTCCACCCTGCTCTCTGTAGGTGACAGTAAGCCGTCCGAGAAGGGCAGCCAACCACAGCGGCACCCAGGGAGCTGGGGGTTAAGGGCCCCACATGGACCCACAGACATGCCAAGGCTGGGCTTCGACTGGTGACCTTCTGATCACAGGCATACTGTACTGCTCATACTGTACTGCTCAAAGTACATTCAAATCCAAGCTTGCATACATCCATCTTCCAACCATGTATCCTGCACAGGGTGCAAGGCAGGGGATACCCTGGAAGGAACGCCTGTCTGTCACAGGGCAGGGGATACCCTGGAAGGAACGCCTGTCTGTCACAGGGCAGGGGATGCCCTAGATGGAACGCCAGTCTGTCACAGGGCAGGGGATACCCTGGAAGGAACGCCTGTCTGTCACAGGGCACACACTAACACATGCACCAACACACATATAGATATTTTTAAATGTGAATTTATAAGAAGGAATCTCACACCAATAAACATGTTGCCGCAAAACATCCTACTCTAGGAGAACTCGCTACACAACACAGTGAATGAATAATGAAATTATTTGATAATAATAAATAAAATAAGTTACTCATGGACTCGAGGTGCAGATGGACGAAGTTGATGTGGTCATCCTCGACGGTCTGGTGGGGCTTGACTGGGACGTTAATGTAGCCATAGCGCTCCTTGTTGCACACGTACATCTGCACCTCTGAGCACAAACAGCGCCAGTGCTGGTGAGCTTATAGCGTTAACATACTCCGGGACACAAGTGAAAACATGCGGGCTTCCCACTCCAGAGCGCAGGGGCCGCGGGCCACGCTGGGGCCAGCTAAAACTCGGCTTGTCAGGTGAAATCGGGTGATTAAAAATTACAACGCGGGGGCAAATATAATGAGTCAAAAATTGACTGTCAACGCTGTTACACTCCCCCCAACCCACCCAGGAGCCAAATGCCTCCAGGCTGAATTTAGAGTAGGATACGATGTTCACATTACGACATTTGAAATTTAGTAATTATATGTCGATATTTATAATAATAAAAAACTAGCTGAAATTATAGCCAAAGAGAACCTTTTAATATTTATCAACAGAGTCTGTTAAATAAGTTGGCGGTGCTGTAATGAGTTGTGCTAACAGACACAAAGCCATGCCGACCAATCATTTGCTTTTGCTCAATATCATTTCTGTGGAATCCAAAATACAGTGGAAGACAAATGTCTTTTTGTGACCAGTTCTTCTTAACATTTCTCTTCCTCACTCTTTGTTAAAATTACCCACAAACGTGCCACACAGTCTTAGAGTCCTACAACAGGACAAGAATTAATTATGAGCTCATGCAAAAGCAGTGACGGTAAACTTTAGATAGATTATTTTTTAACATGTACTACATGATCTTGAAAAGGAACGATCATTAAAACTGCAAACCAAGTTACCAAGTTTTGGCTCCTGTGACCGACTACAAATGTTTTAGCGCAACTTCTTTATGGTCTCAACCCGGCTATCGCGGTCTGTGTATAACTGCATGTGCATAAAATGCGATGTCGATATTAGCATCGCGCAGCTGTAGTTCTGAGGCTTACCGGCCGCACGGCAGGAAAAGGCGAAGACGATGATGTCGTCGAAGGGCCAGGAGTAATCGCGGTGAGGCGGGTGGAAAGCCAGCTTCTTCATGCCCTCCTTGCGGAGGTCCAGCAGCATGGTGGAGTGCACCATGGGGACAGGGAAACAGCCTGTACGGTGCCGGTGCCTGGTGGGGAAGTACTCCGCCGTGCGACGGTAATAACCCTGAACGCATATGGATGGGGGGGGGGGGTTTCATCTCGAGCACCAATCTCTTTCCCAGACAGCCCACAAGATGTTCAGACGGGTAATCGATGGAGGATCATTCTCATTACCCAGAATACCAGAAACATGAAGTGCAAATGCTATTGTGTTCCTTTTGTAGTACGCTGGCTCAGTGGGTAGCGCCCCCAAAGCTGGGGGATTGATTGTGTGTGTGTGTGTGTGTGTGTGTGTGTGTGTGTGTGTGTGTGTGTGTGTGTGTGTGTGTGTGTGTGTGT
>JAODKC010000117.1:17202445-17226997 GCA_026777985.1 Mormyrops attenuatus | reverse complement strand
TTAGTGACCTAATTAGGGAGTTGCAGCGAAAACCTGCATACACACCGGCCCTTTGCAGATAAGATTGGCCACCCCTGCTCTAGATGTTCTGGATTCCTCCCACCATCCAAATACATGCAGTTTGGCAAACTGGCATCTCTGAGCTGCCCAGAGGGGTTGTGTGTGCCGTACTGCAGATGGACCATCCTACCCAGGGCGTCACCTGTCACGTCCACAGTGTTGCCTGAGATAAACATCAGGCTGCATGCAACCATGTCCTGGATAAATGGGTAGAAGACGGATGGATGGATGGATGGATGGATGGATGGATGGATTTTTTTCATGCTCAACTTAAACATCTTTACGTTTCCCTGTTCACACTCTTGGAGGTACACAGCACTGCAATTCACTGCACTTTGTAGTGAGTGTAATTGTGTACGTGAGACAAAACTTTGAAACTTCGAAGAGAAAAAAAAAAAAACTCGGCTAAAGGCTTTTGGGAACAGAGCGGTGGCCGCTCCTCACGTGGGGGGCGCTGCTTACCTGGGGGGTGATACCACACCAGTAGTTGGAATACGCCGTCTGAGAGTCCAGCATGGGCGCGATCACCGACTTGTTCTCCTTAATCATAAGGCTCAGCGTGTCTGGGTTGGTCAGAATGTTGTCGGCGTCGGAGTACTGGGAAACAAGCTGCAATCAGGCTGCGATCCGGCCCAGACCCAACACGAGATCCCGCCCCCTCCCATTCCCTATGTCGTCATAATGTCATCATGGATGCTTTTCTTGGATATCTTCATTCATTTTATTTGCATTATTTCCTGCCATTTCACTCAGCTTGGCCTATGTGGTGATTAAGTAAAAGACTCATAGTTATTATTCAAGAAATAATGTGTCTTGTTTCTCTTTTAAGTCGGACCGCTTTAAAGAGCATCAAGGCCAGGACACAGTGCTTGAGGAGCAGCTGACATGGGCCCCTACCAGTATGTAGTCCGCCCAGCGCCTCCTAGCGAAGTTGAGCGCTGCCTGTTTGAGCTTCATTACGTACTCATATCTGCCATTGGTCCAGTGCTTGGGCCCCATCTCGCCTGGGTAGGAGCTACAAAACACAGCAGCGACACTGAGAAGGTTACCAGAAGGTTATCGGTTTAAGTCCCAGATGTAAACATCAACATAAAACCACTGCAATAAAATATCCAGCATTTATATGGATGGGAGCCTCGGTTAAACAACTAAATACAAACTAACATGTGGTGTAATATGACTTAACAAGTGGCCTCAGGTGCACGGAAAAGACAAGCACAGACTGGTGGTGTAATTCCTGCCGTCTTCATTTGAAACCATGTGTAGTACCACCAGGTGGTGATGCACCCTTTGAGCCCTGATTTAAGCATACCCCCCCCCCTGTGGATAGCCCGTGGGAGCTGCTGGGGGGAGGCGCACAGACATCAGGGCCGCCAGCTCTCACACATCTGGCGTGACACTCACGCTCTCACAAGAAATCTTACGGCAAATCTATATTATTCCATTATAAACCTAAAATTAGATACATCAAAAGCACTGGGGTAGTTTGCAAACCCTACAGACTATTTACAAGGTAATACATACATGTAAATGCGTGCGCATGTGTGTGCAGACTTGTCTCAGATTGAAAATGTCACTCGGGGCGGCCGAGCAGAGCTGGCAGCCCTGAGACACTCACGTGGGTTGTTCCATAGGTCTCCACTCCACATAGTGGTAGGTCTTCTGCGTGACGGTCAGCCACTCGCGAAGGATGGCTGTGGTGTTATCCATGTTGTGGTCTGTCGCTGCCCTGTCATGAGGCACATGTACAGACTGTTTAAAAACGCAAATCAAATCCCAGAGAAACAAAACGTCCAGCTAAAAATTATGTAATCTTACTATGTAATCTTATCTTGTGTGTATCACAAGGAAAACTTTGAATCTAGAATCATTTAAATGGAGGCACTACACAAATATTACTAACAACAAACTAACTGTGTCATATTATGTACACACATGAAACAGTTCATTTTACAACCCACAATGCGAGGTGGACAGAACGTCAGAAACAAAAATATCTACACTAACTACGGCCAGTCATATATCTGCGGTAACTTTAATTATTTAAAATATTTGGCCAGCATTCTGCACTTTCTGAGTCCTCCCTTGCTTTTCCCTGCGTGAAATAATGGGCTATTCGGTCATAATTGCTTTAACGTCTATGAAATAACTTTCTATACCTACGGGGCAAAGAAAAAAAGCCGATAGGACTTAAAGAGGGGGCGCGGCGGGCGTTTGGGGGCTAAGAACTAAATACGACTGACCTTTGTGCGCCTGCATTTTTCATAAAAGGGAATTAGCGACCCCCTCAATAGCGGGCGATCACGAAGAAAAGCCACCTACCATATCGAGATGCGGTCTTTAGGGTAGTTTAATCTCTCCAGAGCCCCCAGATAATACGGCAGGGAGTGAGCAGCGTTTCGTGCGATTATTGCGATCACCACCGTAGGAGATTGCATGTTTGACTCTTCGGGATGTTTCTCCTCGGAAAAATAGCAATCGGCGCTCATAAGTCCCCCGAAAATAATAAACCAGAGGTGCATGGTGGTTCCCCCGGGTCTGCTGGCGTTTCCTCCGTGCAGCCGGCCGCGTCAGCACTTCCCAAAGGGTCTTTTTCCGCTTTTCCGCCCCTCTTCGGGAATGCCGACGCTTTCCAGGAGCCGACGTGTGCCGCACAGCCGCTTATATTACAACTTCCGTCTCCAGAAGCGGGGTATACCTTCCAGGAGCCCTGTAATTCATGCTGGCCACACATTTCACTAAAGTCGCTTCGAACTTTTTCCCATCGTTACCGTGTTTACTTTTCCCGATATATATTTTTTGATACATTTTTTCAATCCTGCGTTAGGCTGTACTAGACCTTTTCGGAAGTCCCTCCGTTGTTCATTTTCCTCGGCGCTACATCCTAAATACATACAGTGTACAGACTGTCTGATCACGCTACACAAAGTCACATTATGAGTTAAATCGTCTACATCACTAGAAATAGAAATGTCTACTTTGCAAGTGGGAAAAACACCCAGTCCTCAATCCCCACGAACTTTCTAATGAGCAGTGAAACAAACTCCGTTCAGTGCCTTTTCTTGACAGCCAGCTAAAAGCAGATGTGCGCTTAAATCCTCTAATTACTCCCTTCTGGCTTTTGAAACGGAGCCCTTAAAGCTCCTTTGCATATTTGCGAAACAAACAAATATACTTGTATGGGCACAGCACATTCCGTGATATAATCATACTTGCAATATTTGTCTGTCTTTTCTCTGCCTTTTTAGCTATTAAAGTTTAGTTAACACTTAAACTTGAACAGAAAGGGACTTTATGTGCATTGTCGCTCACGAAATACATCTTTTAAAAACACCGAGAAAAAGCTCAATATTCGCGAAAGATGACCCGATTTCGGTAATATGATGAAGCTGATTTCTTTCTGATGTGATAGATGTAGAGGTTGATTCTGAACGTTTGGATCGAACAATTACCCTCATATTAATAAACCAAAGAATACGTTAGTTAGACTTTGCTATAAGTATATCGCGTTTAAAAGCCAATGTACAGTCCCGCTCTCCCAAAAAAACGAGTAACGTTGCTGATTGGGTTATTACCGTATAAACCTGAGTAAAAGAGCAGCCTGTAGAGAGCATTATACCAAAACTAGTCTAGTGTTCCTTCTGTTTGACCAGTGCAAAGCAGAGTATACCAATTACAGTCCTAAGAGAGGAAATGAGGGAGGAGAAGAGGAGTAAAAGTAATTAAAAGAGGCGGGTAAAGACAGTGGGAAGGCTAAGAGTTACGGGATAAAAAAGTGGTAAAAACATGAAGGACTTGCTGGTTTGAGTTGGTCGAGGGGCCCATGTCTTCGGTAATGCTCTCAGGGACAATAGATGGGCTAGCACTTGGACAGGGGACTTAGTTAAAAAGGATCTCTATTAATGACAAAGCTGGGCCCCCACTCCATCGACTGTGACCACCCCCAAGGTCCCGGTGACTTTGCTCACCCTAGAAGGGCACTTTCCCAGCCTCGCCCCACCATCATCCTTGGGAGAGCACATCGGCCACTCTAATAACTTTTCACGGGCTGGTCAGAGGTCACCGGCATAGGGCAGCAGGGTGGGACTCCGGCTGGGGGTGGGGGGTGGGGGGAGCAGCCAAGTGAGAGTAAAAACATTTATTCGGGAATGATTCTCTGTGGAAAACCCGATTGAGCCGCCGTATCCCAGGCCTGGTGGGGGGTCTGTGCGGAGTTACAGATGTGCTTGGAAAAATGCAATACAAAGAGAGGGGGAACCAAACCTATACCCCCCCCTCCCCCCCACACCACCACCGTAATCTACCACCACCCAGACACACACACACACACACAAAGGTTTGTAATTATATTTTTGTGGGGACTCACCATTCATTTCTATGGGGAAAACTCTAATCCCAACATGACGACCGTAACCCCTACTCAGCCCTAACCTTAACCATATCCATAACCCCTACTCAGCCCTAACAACCATAAGTAACCCAACAAAATATTTTTTTGGTTGCATTCACAGATCTTTGTGAACTAGTGAGGACCTGAAAAATGGTCCCCACAGCGTAAAAAAACAGGCTTTTATTACATTGTGGGGGACATTTGGTCCTCACAATGTAATATAAACCTAATCCACACACACACAGACACACACACACCGATCACTGGCCTTCCTTTACAAAGACTGATCCCTGGGACACCAGCTGTAACATTCTGGAAAAACTTCAGACACCCATAGCTGGGACAATAATCAATAAACACATTCCCACGCCAGCATCTCATGGCTCATTAAGTCAATAATTTTTCCTCCCAGCCACTAAATTTATTAATTCCATCTTACTTGGCACCTCAGATCAGTTCACCCAAAATCAAACACCTTGAACCAATTTTTCATAAAGTAACCGGCTTTCCATGTTGCGATGTTTTGATGTCACAGTTCATCTTAATTGTAAAGGACATTCTGTTTACCTTGGGAAGCAGAACAGGCCAAAAAGTGACTATTAAGATTATTTAAATTAATTAATTTGCCTGCTTTGCAGACTGTTTCATCCTATAGTTTTGCACTTTAATAATTGATATTGTTGGATACACTATATAATAACATAGGATCCTTTCTCACTGGTACCTTTGAGAACCAAAAACCACTTAGTCCATTTAGAACTCTTCTTACAGATTTACCACTGGTGGCAACAGAACCTTTTGGAAAAATATATGAAAAGCAGATACAGAAAATGTAGGGGGGATGGATGGATGGATGGATGGATACAGAAGGTCACTTTGCTGAAGAGAGTGAAAGTGTAGCTGTGTATAGTGTCACCCTTTGAATGTACCTGTACTTTGAAGATCAAGGGTTCAAATTTGTTCAGTGTGAGCAAAAGATAGATGACGCTGTGCGTTGGTTATGTAGAATTGCAGCTGGGCGATTAGGCAACGCTGATGTTTTCTGGCCAAAGTGGAATGAACGACTTCCTTAGGTACAACTGAGCCCACAAGCAAAGTACATAAATTGAATAAAATAAGCAGGGGCTATATGTGACTTTTGGGAACATCCATCCGTCCATTTTCCAATTGTTTGTCCTGGACCGGGTCACGGGGTCTTCGGATAACAGGAGTTAATGAAATCAGCATTATTACATTCTATTGCAATGTTGCATTTAGAAAAATGATGAGACGTCACCTGCCAAAAACTATCCATCCAAAAGCTCTCTGAAGTTCTAACTTCAATACAAATGCATGACAAACTACCTTTGGTAAAACTGAAACGGGACCACTGAGCTGATGTTTTTAAATGAAAAATAGCACGCAGAATGGGAGCAAGAGACTCAGGAAAAAGGACAGCAGACAGCTCCACTGAAAGCTTCGCCTAAACTGAAAGCTTCGCCTCCACTGAAAGCTTCGCCTCCACTGAAAGCTTCAGTGTTTTTGTTGCACACACAACCAAAGCTCTTCATATCTTAAGTCCTTCAGCCCAAACCTCGTGGTGGATGATGGATTCCCGTAAAGAATTTTAATAACAATTCCATTAATGACAATGTCGACGGAATGCTCCTGTATCCTTTTTTCGACTCGCAAACACCAATCCGTCTCTTTTACAAATCTGTGATCAGCAGCGCTGTCTGGCACAGAAGCCCTCAAAAATCACCTCAGGCACCAAAGAAACCGGGCGTTCAGAGTGCAGTACCTTGAAAATATCATACCAGGGACTAAGTACCAGCACCAGCTGGTGTTTCATATTTTATGCTACCACATAAAAAATGTATAAAATATCTGAACATTAAAAAAAGTATATTCAGTATATTCTGAGCACTGGGGAAATAAATAACAGCTTTTTTAAGCTGAATTCGAAGAAGCCCATATTTCTCCTGTATTCTCTCTCTCTTCTCTGTTATCTTTTCTCTGTCTTCCTTGTCTGACAGTGACGTCCCCTCATGTCAAAGCTATTGCAAACTAGATTTCTATCTCCAGCATCAAACTTTTACCACATTTTATCTGGAAATACATACATTCAGTTTTTCTTTCATGACAGTATGACATGTTAACAGTTCAATAGATATTATTCATTTTCCCTAAAACATCTTTATTTCCCAAGAATATATGTCCTCCTGACATATATTATTTTTAATTACAATGGATGCTTTCAAAATGTGGTGGTTGTACATTTAACTAGATTTTTATTTTACTTTGTAACCAAACTGTCTCAAATTTGCATAATATAATTATCTTCATTTAAGCAGTTCTAGAAGTGAATGGAAACATCCTTGTGAATTACAGAAAACTTTACATCTCTTGATATCGTTCTTAAAGGGAACCAAACATACATTAATGTGTAACTTTTTCAGGCTGTGAATATAACAGGAGATTGTTCCTCAGCAGTCTTTCCATCTATACAATCAAACTAATTTTGACTGGTGATTTTTATTGGAAACCATTGAGCAAAATGGTTAGGAAAATGAGTGGAAACCAGCAACATCAGTATGATGCTTCCGCTCTTCGTTTGCTGTAAAACACAAGGAATACATTTTGCAATTTAGTTTTTAGCTGGAAATTTTGTTATTTACTTACAATCATCTTGGCAAAATTTTCAGTCGAGTTGGAACAAATATTCTGTAACTATCGTTTGCAATTCTGTACGTTATCTGTTTATAAATGTAATGCTTAAGGACCAAACAGCACTGTTAAGCACAATGGATTTGATTCTACAACCATACTGTTAGAAGCACAGGACAGCTTTTTTTAACCATTTATAGAGTTTCATGCTTAGTTTCATATTTACTCTGTCAGCTTTCGTTTTCATTAAGTATGTCACTTTTGTATCTCATCTGGATGCAGTGCCCCTGGATCCTGACTGGTGTGACGTGAACACTGGCTGATGTTCTAATAAGTAACTCTATAACTTTAATACATGTGGCAGTATTGCATAAATGAATCCTTTTTGTATTTTGTAGTTATTAAATGCAAGCAATACATGTGCATTTTTTTCTTAGATTTTCAGACCTTGTGCTGAAATGTATACAAATCATTTTGATGTCATACATGCCATCCAATAATAGGTATCATTTTGTGACATCAATAAGAAACTTTAAAATGAATCAAATCCTTCACAGTTTTCTGGCAAATCAAACATTTCTAAATTATTAAATTACGCCAGCATCACATCTGTCTGCCTTTTCATAATTTAAAAAAGATTCTTTTATATAATCATCACCTTATATCAAAATTGCATTTAAGAGATCAGCAACAAATACTTACATATACTGAGATACTGAAATCCCCTAAAGTAACCCTTTACAGGAGTTATAATCAGATTTCCATTTTACACAATTTGCACACCAACAAGATCATCTGGTATTATGATATAATCCATATTAAATATACGGGGAATACACTATCAAACTATGTCTTCTGTAAAATTCAACAGAATAAATCCCCTAATATTTTTTTTCTAATATAACAATTTTACTTGTTAACGAAAAGACGCAGCTAAGTACATCATTTTGTATTATCCGTTTTTTAACAAGAGACCAAGTAGGAACATTCCAGTATTTGCATGTGTAGCTTTTTTTATGAAAATGTATTTACATTTATTTACATAATAATTTAAATATGGATTATATTGATTGGCTAAAGCCTGAAAAATAAACAGAGTCTTTAAATGGCTAAAATTAAATTCACATAGCTGTAAAGTAATTCTACCTTTGTATATATTTAAAAATTTATTTTCAAAATGTCAGAATGAAATTTAGTGTAAATAGCTATTTAAAACGAGTGCTGAAACTGTTTTATTCTGAGGATAAGAACAATAATGTTCAGATTTTTTTTTCTTGATTGAGACAATCACATTCTTAAGAATGTACTGGATTATGCACAATAATATATGAAAACAGATTTTCAGTTGTTTATTTATTTGGTTATTTATTTTTTAGCTTGTTACATGGCTGGTGATACTTTTGAGGTGGACTGTCTAGCGTGTGCCTGTCATACAATAACCAAGAAAAAGTTATTGACCCGGGTTCACTGTAAATCACGCAATATCAAGTGACTAGTTTCTGAATTTTGCAGAACGTGGCATTTTGGATAAAAGGCATTCACACAATTACACTGATGTGACATGCATTTCACTTAACTAAAGCGGTGAAAGAGTCATTGAATAAAAAAGTCATTTAGCTGAAATTTTACTGGAAAAAGTCGTCCACCTTTCTGAAATTTTAAGTTCCTATTAAAACCCATACATAACTCAATAGTCCATTCTGTGAAAATAGACAAAAATATACATTTTCCCCATTTATATAAAGGTTTAAGGTGCAAATACACAGTGAATTTGCCATTTTAATAGTAAGTGAGACAAAAATTACCTTGAGAATAATATATTTAGTTTACATGACAGTTTTGGGGGGAAATGAGCAGAATCTACAAACATCAGAGAAGCGACAGGACTGAAATATCACATGTGTTTGCTCTGTTGTCACCGGCTCCAACTGACCCCCAGAATGATAGTTTGACTGCTCACTCAGTGCATTTAAACTCCCCCCTACAGGGGCTCTTTCACCCCTTTAGTTAATCATTTATTTGCCAGTGTAGGGGACACTGAAATAGCATCACATTTCTTACTGCTTGATTCAGGCAGCAGTTTGACTGCTGCAGCTGCAAACGAAATGACCACAATACCTATTATCAGACGAATGCAGCCTTAAACACTATTGTGTTTGTGTGATATACCTTTAGGTGACACATTGTTGCGTGTTTGTAGCCTTGTTGGAATTTTGTTGAATGTTGCTTTTGTTTTGTTTACAGACATATGGAATGAAGATCAACTTTACATGTTTAATCTGTGCACTTTGGCAAAAAAAACAAAAAGACATCATACAAAGGTCAAAACAAATGAAGGCTTAAACAAACTTTTACTTGTTGTCTGATATTTAATCATTTGTATTGCTTGTCTATGATGAGTTTAAGTTCAGTTTATGTTCAGAAGTACATACAATCTGCTTCTCACACAAAAGATTATTGTGACAGAGTACGGAAGATAAAAAATTTTCTCTCTAAAGAAAATTAATAATGGGAGAACAGATTATGTTTCTGGGACAGTTTCAGTGTCTCTAATTTTGGTCCATGGTAACAGTGTTTCATATTTTTAATTATCTATACTGATGCAATTTTTTAAAATAGGCATATACATTTGCCATACCACACAGGTAAGTTTAAAATTATGGAATGTATCCTATTTACAATCACGTATATCAAAATGTAATAGAAACATAAAAAAATACCATTTTGTCTTAAGCCAAAATATAGATTCAAATGGAAGTTATTTACATGCACATTTATTGGAAGCGGACAGTCTGAATTTGTATTGTAAATGCCACTTAAGATTTTGTACAACATACTGTCATTGGGCTGCGAATGTCACCCAATTTGTAAAATGCAAGAATTCACATTTGTTGACAAATTTCAACTGAAAACCTGGCACCAGCCTTCATACAAGTAGCGTTACGTTAAAAATACAAATTATCGTGATAATACTGATCATATAATTAACTGTTATGCTTCGTATGTATTAATTACAATATGGTTACAACTTTCAGGAAACGAGGACATCCACATGCAGTCATCTTCCAAGAACGTCACAGTAAATCAAGTTTTTGTCACACATAAAAACCTATACGTTTTTTATGGTTTCAAAGTAATTGGTATAAAATTCAAACAGAAACGTGGTTTTGCAGTGTAAGCACTTACATCTACTGTTGGCTGCTATAATTCATCAAGAAGGCAAATGAGCGGAGATCGGATATCCCGCTGTTTGGAAAAGGAACTATTTTTCTTTAAAAAGTAGTCGTGTTTAATTAAACATTCATAGCTTACGAAAATATATTTCACACAGTATAACACAATTCTCTACTAGAATATGCCTATAGTGATAGTTGCCCTGGGGGTCACATAGTATTTGCAAAGGAGAAACTGCAGTAGTCGAACATAGTTTGGAGTATTTTGGCCGAGCGTCTAAACCACAGGTGTGAAATTCAAGGCCCGACTGCAGCCCGGTGTCAGTGCATGCGGTCCCTGTAAACCTGGGGAAAAATAAGATGAGCTCAAGATAGGGACAAATGAACTCCAATATTCCCGCGCGACAATTTAAAATAAGTGAAAAAAGGAACGCTGCTATTCTTCATTTTCCCACTTGGGGGGTGGGGGGCACTACTGTGTTGTGAGTATAGTATTATCAGACTCACGTACCCTACTGAAAAAATACAGTTTTCAAGGGCGACTCAGAGCGGACAAAATACACGGATGGCTGGTAGGAGCGAAGAAACGACTGTATGTTTTTAATGGTAGCCGGGCGATCGGTGATGCCGCGCTGAATCCTAGTTGCATAAATGCTAATGAAATGGCAACATGACGTAGACCGTACTCTGATGGTGCATTTGTGGGGGCATTCGGGGTCAAAGCTGCAGAAACTGTACCCCGACAAGCGTCAATCGGCTTTCTCCAACATAATGTCTGCACCTGCAGCTCTATATTCATGTGTCTTCTTTATTCACTTGGCTGCGTAGGGAATACGGTTATTAAATGCACCGAATGGTCGGTGTAGGGCTACATTACTCTAACAGATCGCAGGCAGGTGAAAGTCTGTTTACGCCTACTGTTACAGTCAGTTACCCGATATTAATCTTACATTAAACGGGTAATCACGTTTTGATAAACACAGATATAGATTTTCAAGACTCAAATTTATACGTTTGTAATATATATGTTTGACACCCCAGGTCTAAACAATCAATTCGAAAATATCGTTTTCTTATTCTTAGCTCTTAGACGTCACTTTGATACATTGCGAATGGTACTTTCAGGGAGGAAAGAATAATTTCCCGTCGACGGGAATAGGTAGGACGGCCAAAAGCAGGGGTGTCAAACTCATTCTAGTTTACGGGCCTCCTTGGACCCAGACCCAGTCTCAAATGGGTCCGACCAAAATCTATGTGTAGCAGGCTAAGATCACATTAGCAGTAGCATTTAGCGTTTGTTTTTTCTCATTTATATAAGAAGTGGAAAAGCAAAGTACATTGCGAATGCAGAAAAAGCTTGATCATAAATCACTTACAAATAATGAACAGGCTGCAATGTTCATTTTACAAAGTAGGCCTAACGGTTGCCCCCCCTCCATCCAAATAGACTACCCTCACAATTACAGAACATTAATGGTGCTTATCAAAACATGAATGCCGGTTGAATGCAAGATTAATATGTGGTAACAGACTGTAACGCTATGGTAGCATTTAATTTGGATATAGATTTACACCAAGCAATGGAGAAAGAAGACACCTAAAAACAGGCGAGATCTGAAAATGGGTTTGCAGCCGTATTTCACGTCAGACTTACGCTGGCAAAGGCATGACGCTTCTCGGGGACAGTTTCTGCATCTTTGAGCCTGCATGCCCCCACAGTCAGACTACGGTCTATGTGATGTTGCTATTTCATTAGCGTTTAGGTAGCTGTAGGTTTCACAGCTGCATCACTGATCGCCCGGCTACCATTAAAAATAGACTGCAGGTTCTTCGGTCCAATCAGCCATTAATTTATTTTGTCGCTCGAAGTATCCTTCGCATGCCGCTGTATTTTTTCAGCATGGAGAATCTAATAATATTTTACTCCTTAAGGGCTATAGTGCCCCTCACCCCCAAGTGGGAAAACTAACAATAGCAGGGACCCATATTTTTAAAATTATAATGCGGAAATTTTCTAATCGACGCGTCTATATAATATGATGCTTGTGGAAAGATTAAAGGCTTTATCAATATTATTTTTCGTAAGTGTGTACGAACCACGTGAAGTGCTCTGAAGTGAGGTTGAAATATGACGATTGCATGTGATTCCGAAAAACGAGTGTACAGCAGACCACAGAAGTCAAAGAAACACTTAAGAGGGGATTAACCAGAATCAATGAAACAGGGAAACTCAGAACATATACATTCTTTAACGTTGCATGGTTATGCGGCATTAAATCCTAAACACTTAGAATATATGGAAGAGACGTCGCATCATTTCAGCTTCTGCAAAGTCTACGAACTGTCAACTAACCCAAAGAGGATTGAATACCAGCCTACATTAACTGAGACTGAACTGGATGCATTTCAATGTGGATTACACTGATTTTCTGATCTTGATACCTGTAATATTGTTATAGTGATTCTGAAACATTTTTGAGGCTAGCTGTGATAGCGACTAGTCTGCCACCAGCCGCACCGTTAGCACCATTACACACAATAATATACACACGCGCGCGCGCGCACACCCGCACACACACATCAAACAAATGAAATTAGCCTATTCAATGGAGTCTGTCCATTATTTCCATTTATATCCTGGGCAGTCTGTCTATTAAATTATCCCTTTAAAAATAAGATGGAGCTGTACGGGGCTAGCTAGAAGAAGGGCAAGTAAGTTCAAAATAATCCCAATGATTTTAAAATGCTAAGTCTGTGACTCACATACCTTTAAACTTATTGCTAGCGCCCCCCCCCCCCCAAAAAAAGTTAAAACAGTTTGCTTATTATGGCTTTTACTTAAGTTCATTTATCAAGTTATGAGGGACTGAACAAATCACATGAGTCATGCCATCATATTGGGTTCATATGCTACCTTACTCACTGCACTCATTTTACTACTATAATACACTCACTATAATATAATAGATATAATATATTAATATACAATACATAGTACACTCACTATAATTACCTAAATGTAAAATGATATTATATTTGTAACCTCCATGTAATTCCTAAAATACCTTCTTTTAGAGTAAGAGATGGAAAAACAAGAACGGAAATCAAGCTGGTAGATAACACCCCCCCTTGAATATCTGTCACGGTGTGTGTGTGTGTGGGGGGGGGGGGCGGGGGGGGTCTCCCTGACCAGCAGATACAATGGTCCCTCCCAGTCCATCCCTGGTTAGAAAGCAAGGTTAATTTTAAGAATATGAAAATAAAATCTCGCCAAACCTTATTCTGTTTCTTTCATAGAACATTTTATTTATTTAGCAGACACTTCTGTTCAAAGCAACACACTAGCGAGTAGAGCTTGGGGACAGAGAACAGGGTGAGCTGGCGTCTCCGAAAGAGTTGGAGTTAAAGGTGCAATGCAAGTACCCACCTGTGATATGATTACAGCGTCAACCCCTGGGCTCGAACCCACAACCTTCCAAACACAGGCCTCTAACCAGCTGAGCTGCACACCGAGTTACGTGTGCCACTAATTCCTAGTGGGAGTCCCACAGATTTTAGATAATTTGAATTCAGTTGGGACCTAAAATACCAGACGTGATTTCCTATCCCAACAGATGCTTAATAAAGCAATTAAGAAAGACAATCTGAGCGGAAAAATTAACATACGCTGCAGGTCTTAAGAACCGGCCATTCTCCGATTACATGGGATTGTAAACATACTGATAAATATTCAGACTGGCACGTCGGGTTCAGCTGTCTCCTTTCGTTTTACATTCATCTTGCCCCCAAAAAACGTTACTCACCTGAGGACCTAAAATATTTAAACCCTGATAATTCAAAGGCGAAGCAGACATACATCTGAAACGTCATAAAAACTATTTCAAACACCTGGATGTATCATTAGACAAAGTCACGTACACGGTGTTTGCTAGACACTCGATATTTCTGAAGTCAATACGGCAAGAAACCAAATTAATGACATTCTTTGGTATATTTAGAACATGTATACTTAATGACGGTTTGAACATCAATGTCTGTTAAGGAAATATTTTAAACGCTCTTGCATTCCCTTACTCGAAACGAAGAGCATATAGCATGGCGGATTTATTAAACCACAGCAATACTACCCCGTGCCTTCTTCTTTCCATCGCTTAAAGATCTGTGGTCCGCTGATAAATCAGGTTATAGGCGCTGTTCAGTGCAGAAGATGACCAATGGGATAAGGGCATATGCGTGACGTTCACCAATCACGTGTACAGGAGCAGGTACGAGCCCCCGTCTGTTATCAGCATCTATAGTTTTCATTTGCCACAACAGGCAAACACTGAAGGATACGTTCATATGGAAAAATGCGTAAAAAATTACCTGCTTAGAATTTCATACTGCTTTAACATTTAGTAACATACCAACGTGGTTGATTAAGCAAGCGAAACGATCCACTGGTCCATTTAAGGGAATTTGGGTCACGGGCCTGCACCAAGAGGGCCTCCGATCCAAGCGAGGGATTAAGTGTTGGATCTGTTCCAGCGGTCTCCCTTTGCACACATCTTTAATGTCAGACAGATCGTGCGATATAAACAAACTGTATGCATTAAAAGAAGGAAAAAGTCCGAGTCGTTTGTAGAAGGAGCCTGTTTCCACCCTGGGGCAAGGATAATTAGTGTCTTCAAAGCTTCACAACTGCGGTAATCTGTTGCGATCTCGGGACTCCCGCTTTAAATTATCCTGACACGGACGTGAAAAGGTGGCAGCGAGCTGCTTTTTAAAGAAGCAAATGAGCAATGAAAGTGAGCAATGGGGGAGTTATCCCTCAGTAAAGGAAAGGTTAACTCGCCTTCTTCGTGAAAGCCACGGATAAAAGGAAAAGAGAGCTAGCTTTAAGAGGGAGGGCCTTAAACTGAGGGCGGTCGTTGGCGGCTGATTTATTACAAGACTGGCTGGAGAGAATTTAAGATATTCGGCCAGGAATTCCGTAGACGTAGTTTGATAATTACACCTCAATCCGACAGATCCTCGTCTCTAATGGAGCAGATCGCAATTGTGCTGTATTCCACACGTAATACTACGAAATGTCACATTTCAGAGTAACCTACTCGTGCTATAACACCAAACGATACTTATGTGCGGGATGTGAGTGAGTTCCATATATAGATGGCAATACATCCAGTTGCAGTTGTAATATATGTTGTATCGTTTTATTGTTTTATTATGAGTGTTTTGGTAGGACGTAGTGCAAGACAATATAACCCACGCAGAAGATGTGCACCTGACCTGCGTTTACATCATTTGTACATTTTAGATCATGATTTATCGCTTCGATTAATTGTATGTTGCATAAGTAATAAAAAATTTAAATATAAGGGAAATCATTTCTGTCAATCTATACTATCACATCTAAAGTACTTAACGTTATATAAAAATATTTTAATCATTCGTTATAATTGTATTACATAAATAAATTCATGCCGACTTCGATTAATATTCGGAACGCACTTAAATAAATAAAAATAGTACGACAAACTGCATAAAATGTTTCATGCCCCACAATTACCGACTAGCTTGTATATAGTAATGTGGTCATTGGTTTTCACTGATACCTTGATTTCAACCTGATATTGTTGTAGTATTTTTTTCTGGTGCAACTATACCACTAAAGTAGTGTATCTTCTTCTCCACTGAAGTAAACTCAAGTGTCTTACTAAGTACTTAAAATGGCGTGATCTTAGCAGATGCAAACGGTGAAAACCGAAGTATGCCAAAGACGACAGTAATTTCAGCAACACTACAATAATACATCATTTTAAAATATAATCTGCAGTTCAAAGGGAGATAGATCGCATTTTCTAACAATAAGTTCTAAACTTGTCAAGAAAAAATTGAAGAGATTGTTCTATATTTTTGGTCCCTTGTTACGGCTTTGCACAACTTTTTTTTCAGTACACAAAAAGAGCGAAGAGACAAACGTCATATAGCTTTGGTAGCGCGTTTTGGGGCTGAATAAACAGTGTACGAATTGTAATCGTTGTACTGAGAAAATAGGGCTGTTGTATCTTTAAGAGCTTGCTGGTCCTCCGCTCGCAGCTGCTGGCTTGTGTGCTATAGGAGACAGTAGAGATTCATTACTTCTACAGCACAATGGACATTTATCACCCTGTGGTGTTATTCAAATTCAGTACCAAGCGAAGATCATCCCCATTCCCTCTCACCGTCTTCCTCGGCAACACCGTTATTGTTAGAGGAGCCAAAGAAAAGCTTGCGGAAGACAGAGCTTAGCCAGTGTCATTCCTACATAGCCGACCCGATAAGTCAGTGCCGATGTCTGCAATTTCCACGATCTGCTCCCCATATACCGTTTTCACGTTTTACCGTTTTTCAGCGAATGAGGATACGGCGCACAGCGAGGGAAGCTAGAGGAGTGCATACAGTTTCGAGCAGTGTCGCTCCAATGGCAACAGAGCACATGCATTTGAAGTATATTTGTATATTTTTTAAATCCATCTTGTTCTTTAACGAAGAAGATGGATTTTAATTGTGCCGTTTTAAGGCTGCAAGAGGACTCTGGTTGCTTCTTTCGATGACGCGATATGGAGACTTACACGAATATGCGCCTTACAGGTGCAGAAATGGCGAAATGCAGCCAGAACAACAACCTGGACTTTGAAGAAGGTGTAGTTGCGTGCTTGATGTTTAAAGTATTTTTTCTGACCCTCGAGATGATTCAGATCGAGAGACGCTCCACAAATGACTTAGTAGGATGGAGGAGTAGAATTTTACCAAGGATGTTTAAAATGTTAAAGTTTGTTTCTGTGCCGTCTTTTCTTGAAATAAGCTACGAAAAAACGGTAATCTTGCTACCAAAACTTAAACACGTATACATTCAGTGGTACTGCTTGGGCATCAGTTTTGCCGAATGACGCAAATTTAAAAATAACAGGCCGGTGTACTTTCGTCAGAAAATAAATATACTTATTTTTAATTTAAATGCTTTCCCACTTGATTAAAAAAGAACAACTGTAGTTGTTGATAAGTTTTGTGGGATTTTATTATATGTGTATTTATTAGGTATTTATTATTTAAATGAATTTCATTGAAATATTTCATTAAGCTTAAAGATAAAAGCTTAGCTTATATTCATCATAGATGCAGTTTCTTTTGCATGAGCACAACTTAATTCTTCCACGATTATAAACAACTTTAATAATAACTGAATGATACAAACTGAGCACAAACAGAAATAATCATGCAGCGATCAATGGACGTTCGGCTGTAGATCGCGCGATTGTGTGTCATGTGCATCTTTAGGCAAACTGGTCTATGAAGTTTTTTTTTTTCTTCCAGGAAAGAAGGAAATGTGATTTGGTAGAAATAAATTATTTTACATTTGAATATTAATTAGAAAGAGCTGTGCTTCATCTAAAAACTGACCTGGGATTATTTTGTATTGATGTTTTCGTTGAACGGTTATTGTGGGATCTGTTTTTTTTTTATATAATAATAATAATTCCGCAGAAAAAGCTGAGTCCTAGCAGTTGATTGTCCAAACGCAATTCTTGTGAAATTACACAGAAAACCCAAGAATTGTGCCTGGACATCTGTTGCTGGAGGTTCCAGTTCGTCTTCGTTTCACACTAAAATCTCTCTGTCAGATGACATGATTTACACACCAAAATGTATGTCGTAGCATGTTAGAAGAAAAAAACAGTTCAGGTAAGCAGCTGAAATTGTTTACTTTTTTATAGGACGAAGTTGAATTATTCTGCTGTTAAACCCATTGAGTTATTTTGTGTAATCAAGAATATAATTTCACCAATTAAAAACAGAAAACGAATCAGTTAAATATATGAATTATATCAATATCTTAAGATAGTTCGACATATGAAGTATATAATCACACACACATGCGGACGCATATGTTGCGGTCACCAGTAACCTTAGAATATGGTTTGTGATTTAAGCTTAAAACCAGCTCACTGTTTATTAAATTGATAAAAGTTGATGAAAAAAAGATTCTATCATTGTTGAAATTAATCTGACGGATATTTATGTTTTTTAAAAATATGTATCAAACGTCCAGTAAAAGATGATGGTAATGTTCACATTTATGTACTCCTTCACGCGGCCATGTGTCACCTAAGATATGTGCCAAGGAGATGTTAGCGATGCTTTTTAATGGTTCCTGGTTGCAGTTTACGTTATGCTGAGAGCTGACTGTGAGGTCTGAGCAAGATTTCAGGTGTGCTTTTCGCTTGACGTTATGATAATTAATGTCGTTTCCAAGTAATATTTTATGTTGTTGTCAAACAGTCGACTATGTGGGGTTCCCCTTAAAAGAAGGGTGCTGCCAATCACCAGTTAGAGACAGGGAGAATCACCCTTAAAATCCTCAGGCATTTTAAAGTATATTCTGGTAAATACCATAATTAGTCAATTGGTGTTTGTTTTCAGCATCCAGATTAGTGTTACTCTGCCTCCGTGTTTGTACTCCACCTCCAAGCTAGGCCTTCCAGTGTTTTATCCAGGTGGTGTCTGATTTTAATAAACTCAATACGTGTTACAAAATTACGTTTGCGTATGTATAGTTTAACTTATTCGTTTTTAAACGTATACACCTCTAAACCAATTTACTTTCTTGATTATAGGTACTTTGAGATACCTGTATCGTTTTTCATACTGATTATTCGGAATATTTTTTTAAGATAGCACCATCGGTAGTCATGTTTCATAAATTTGAACAATTGCATTTTTTGTGGTTTTTTTTATTGCGTGCTAAGAAAGCACAAGACTAAAACCGTTTTAACTTTTCTGTGAATTTTAAATCCTGCTAATCAGGCCACGTGATTCTTCATGTTTACCAATAGGCATTTTAACGTCTTGTCTATAATTAATTAACTGATGGTTAAATAATAATTACAGGTAGGCCTATCGGTATTCCATGGGACATTTACTTGTACAGAAAATGTATCTCTAGATTTAACTGATTAAATGCACGGACATTTTTAGCGAGTTGACAAACGGATACGAGAGGATGGGCTGTATTTATTTGGCAGGTGTAAGTAAAAGGGCGAAATAAGGGAGTTATACGCGCTCGTAACGTAGTTTTGCAAAATATCCACATGGCGTTCGATGACAAAATGCGGTTTTCTACAGTGCTTTCAAATTACTGGATGCATTGTCCCATCTTTTAAGTGTTTCTGTCACTGGGACGCACTTACCATTAAATGACAAAAGCAGGATGGATTACTGTACCTTGTATGTTATACAATACAATATCGTGAAACTTGATTCAATTCGATGTTTAAATGTGCAGATACCACATATTTGTAATTAACACGTGCTAAACGACATGTTATCGTTTATATTAAATTACTGCCGGGATATCTGCATCAAAATGGCGTTATTTAGAATGTTGTTCTAAACTCGTTTCCTGATTTATTTTTTTATAGTAACAAATGTTTGTTTTTATCGAGAAACGATGTGCTTGGTTCGTATGTTTCGCAAGCGCCCGTGCTTCGGAACAATAGCCTATTTGCAATAGCAAATGGAGGATATTATGTGTAACGTCCTATAGCGTCAGCTCCGCCATACGCGGCGTCAATCAAAGGTATACGGGAGTACAAGATAGGGAGGAAAAGGGGTGTTTGAATTACGTGTGATTTTAGCTGCATGTGTCTGAAACTGTGACCAGACATAAAAAAATGAATATATTGGCGTAGTAAAATAGGCCGTACTGGGTCAGTAGGCCGTGTAAGGATCCAGAAGCGTCGGATCTGAGCCGTTATACAGACAGTTAAGAGGGCGGCTGTGTTCAGCGGTGGCCTGTAGGTCAGGTGAATTACACAACATATAATGAATACCATTTATAAAACGAAGGAAAATATACATCATTTGTTAATCAATGATTTTATTACCAAGGTTAAGTAACGGAGTAAAGGGCACAGTAAGAACTGGAGGGGGAACCAATGCATGGATTTTTTTTTCTGTTTCCGATTTGCCTCCCAGCAGGCCGATCCCATTTCGCCGGTTTTGATTTAATGCTGGGCGATTTTCGTTGGGCGTATCTGCCCCTGATAAACGGAGTAAACATACGTCAAATTTCCCGTCTAAAGGGATTACAGATAATGAAGGCTTTTATCTACGGTGGGGTAGTTTTGTAGCAGATACTAGCGTGCTTATTATGGCATTTTGTTAATACGTTTTGGATAAACCAATAGCAGGCTGTGATTTTCGCGTGGGACGGTTAGGGATCTCCGGTCTCCGGTGCTGATCTTGGTTTGGCCGCAGTAACAGCCGCGATCGTGCGCGTTACCGATGCGCGCTGCTCTCCAGCGCCTGACAGTCGTGATGCGGCGTGTCAGCGAGGGGATGTCGGCCTGCCGGAGCGGGACTCCATTGGCTCGTCAAATCGCCTCTTGCTTCACGTAGCAAAGATGCCCCGAACAGCCGCTGTTACTTAACTGCACGTGATTTGGCGAAATAGCGCCGTTATAAGCATTTGTAGCAGAGGTGAATTTCCCACCGGCTTCATATTCTTAGACATATAGGCCGGTTAGGTTATATTTGCGGCAGTTTTAACAGTGTGGTTTCTGTGAGGTGACATGTAAACCAAACGGCGTCAGCCGCGTAATTTAAAGTTTCCTGGTATAGGATGTGCAAATTATTGATTAAAGACTTAAAAAAAATCTAGTCCAGAAAAAGCATTTAAAGAGCAAATATGATTTCTCATATTGATAACTATAGTCGTTTTGGTCAATTACATCACGAATGTTTCTAAATCTCTGCATTAGTTTTGCATCTTCTAATCTAAGTGGTTACATAAATAACTTGTATTGGTTTAATTAATACAGATGCTATTTATAAAACCATCCTTGCGTTAGATATACCGTATACCCAGCGGCAGCAAAGATCAGCACACTGATCTGTTTTTATTACGGCAAATGGCGTGTCCTTTATTGAAACGTATATAACCGCAATCCATGACCACCATTAAACGCAGACAAAATCCTGATCGCTGCTTGGAAATCATAAACATACGGCTCGTCGATATTTGGTACTGTACATCCAGTTTACTCTTAGAGTAAATCTACTCTCCATTAACCTAGACACCCCCCCACCCCAAGGAAAAAGACGACAAAAATGGCTGTAATACAGTGACTTTATTGAAGTCATACACCTTAGAAGTATACCAAACCCTGTGAAAGTCTTCCCTGTGCCATAATATGTCGATAATTTATTAATCATAAAATCACGTTTCTATATGGATAAACTCATGCATGAACATCAGCTTGGAAAATTCGTTTTGTAGAACACAGGTTATCCCACTAAAACCCATGCGAGAATGTTGTCGCTATTTACTTAAAACATCCTTGGTTCAATCCCAGGAAACGTGTCGATTTCTGCTCGCTTGTGAGCGCCTTTCTCCTCTGAGGCACACTGCGCTTCACGTCTGAATGCTGCCACCACCATTCTTTCTTGTGTGCATTAGGATTATTGTAGTCATTATCAAACCGCTTCCCGTTGCAAATCGAGTCCACTTCCGAGAAAAGTGCCGGCGGCCGGCGCGCTGGCTGAGGGCAGCGCCTCAGGCAGAACGGCGACCTCCCGCAGAGCCCTTGTCGCTTCCTCTAATGAATATTCTAGGTGGGCCATAGAAACCAGAAAAGCATCCTCAAGGAATCCTTCAAGGAAACTGCTAACTACAGCTGCCAATTTCTGCCTCCTTCGCAGAGTTTAGTTTCATTACAAAGTTAAAGATTATTGGAGACTTCGGTGGGCAGACCGTCATCTCAAACGGATGAAAAATGTTTCATGTATGATAATTGTCAGTTTGTATCGCCACGATCATAATTTGCATTTTGTTTAATGTACACCAGCTCGCGGGAAGATTATAAACTGCAGTGTGTTAGTGATATTGAACATACATGTATGCATTTTACTGCAACGTCATAAAATACATGCTTACCTGTAATTCCCCCCCCCCCAAGGGATCAGTCGTTCTTATGAGTTGAAATAATTTTAATAAAAAATTAAACATGGTTTCAGTGGACATTTTGGTTTATAATAAAAGTTGATTTTTAAAAAGCTTGGTTTAGATCTTTTAATCGATTTAAGGCTCTCTTAAAAGTAAATCAAGAAACTTCATCGGGAGCATATGATCGAATAAACCAGCTTCTCCCTCATCAGCTCGTATCACAGCCTCCCCGAAATCCCAGTTACTTCCTGAGCGCCGTCACTCTGCCACGTGACCCAATCTTTGGGCTACTGGAGATCAGCAAAGTCAACGAGAGTCGATTCAACTCGGCGCATCATAAACCAACACTGCTTAAGAGCCGAGAATGAAGCGCTTAGCTTGCACTTCCACCTCTACCCTCCATGCAGCGTTGAGATGAAAACTACATTGTCCTGATCCTGAAGCAGATACTTCAGCTCACCCTATAGAAGAAAATAAGACAAGAAGCACTAGTTTAAACATACTTTTCTCTTTAAATCGAATTGTACATATATTTATTGGTCAATTTATCTGGCTCTTTCATATCTTTCTCATTCATAAACTAAAATAATTCCAGGAACAATAAGATTAACACAGTCTACTCTTCCGAACCCTCAGTTTTAATTGGTTTTGCATAATTAAATGATTTAACTCCCAATATCCAGCTCAAGACAGGACTGAGAGTGGCGAGGAAGTATATTGAACCGTATGGATGACAGATAAACTCACCATTAGTTGCCAGTCGGCATCATTGATCAAGACCAAGATCCCCGGCCTCCTGTTTCGAAGAGAAAGGAATCATTTCAGGCAGTTAATTCTCTGTGATTGCATGGGATTCCTGAACAGTGCACCATGTCATGCTGTGTCTGATATAACACTACTACATTAAAAACAGGCACCTGGTCCCTTGGACTAAATAAGGTGTTAATCTTCATCATGATACAAAAATCTACTCAAAAAGGTGACGTCACCAGGTCAGAAAAATCTCAGCCAGTCAGACAGCATCATTCCAACAAACTTGATATGTGATGAACCACCATCCATAAACGATAAACATATGTAGCACAGCAGTAGGTACAACACAAACTGCAAACGGATATGCAGAACAGAACTGTGCAAACAAAACATTACCAAACAAAAGGCTAACAGTTCGCAATGCTATTTTTACTCAAGCAATGTGAAACATCGACCTTAAATGGACATTTATATCTTTCAGTGGAATCATGCAAACATCTTTGTTCTTTCCTATTCTGTTGAAGCATTTAATGTTAATTATTATTGCCTACTGAATGTACTGCATTGCACACTTAATTCTTTAATATTCTGTTTGAAGGAAATCAGCTCACTTGGAAAGTGAGAACCAACAGTCAGCTGACAACAATTGAGTAGAAGCAGGTGAATTTATGAACTTGGGTGAATTAGCCCTGAGAATGCATGTGCGTGTGCGAACCCGCCCCACTTTTACTTGACAGTTTCCTATTTGAAGACCACACTGATTGACTCCCCCCAGTGTCAGCCATGCAATATATCTCAGGAAAGTGGAAGACTTAAGACGACACCCAGATGTCCAAGTCCAGACTTCCAATTCAACTAATAGGGTTTGTGTGGCCTAGTTCATTTAGCATCCTGCCTGGTGAATATATAGAGAACTCACTATGTTTAAGATTTGTTAAGTTGTAGTCTGTCAATCGGTTGCTCAAATGATGTTTGGGACTGTGCTCTGGTCACTATACATCATATTATGATTATCCAGACGCCCAGTGTGTGTGAGACGCCCCCACACACTGTAAGCACTGTACTTACACAGTGTCTCCCTGCACGAAGAGTTCAGGCCGCTCCTTCAGCAGATTTGCTCTGATCCACACTAACAACTGCTTCATGGTCCCTGGAAACGACAGGCGAATATTTAGAGTTCCGGCTTCACTTGGGAAAGGCGATGTGGCTGACTGTCACAGTGACAGGTGGGGGGGTACTTCACAAAGGCTACAGGGACAGAACGGGGCAGCCGGCAGCTCGGCACTGCCGCTCTGCTCCTGGCGGCTGTTGGGAAGTTGCGTTTCACCCTGTCTAGGGGCGTTTCTGAAAATGCCTACCTGACCGTATTTGTGTTCTCGTGCACCCGTTTGATGTTGTCCTCCCTTGCCGAAGACCGGTTCCAGTACAAAGAAATACAGAGGATGGTAAAAAATCCCCAGATGTCGTTCTTGGGGGGGGGGGGGGGGGGCGGCGGGGGGCGGGGGCGCGGGGGGGGGGGGGCGGGGGGGAAGCGGGCGAGAACCACAACGGAGGAGACGACG
>JAODKC010000117.1:17181378-17196816 GCA_026777985.1 Mormyrops attenuatus | reverse complement strand
CCCCCCCCCCCCCCCCCCCCCCCCCCCCCCCCCCCCCCCCCCCCCCCCCCCCCCCCCCCCCCCCCCGCGCCGCCCCCGGATTCCCCTGGTCTGATTTGTGCTCCTCTTTGTCTCAGGAATTGCGACACAGAAGAACCTTCTTTTCACTCCAGCTGGGCAGATAAAGGCATGAAGTACACGGAACCCCCCCCCCCCATTTTCCTATACTTTTAAAGAAAGAGAGAGGAAGCTGAACTGATGGCATTTCCAAAGATGCAACAGAAATAACAGTCAGACATCTAATAACTGCCTGGCATCTCCTATTTGGGGAACTGCTCCGGCAGACAATTAAATATTGACCCTGTGCTTATTTACCAATAAAAGGAGCTATAGCACCTACAAGACAGAAAAAAACACCACATCAAATCATACTCTGTCCCCGAATCATTAAAGGGCCTAAACAACCTACTCACACTGCTACCTACACTGTGGTCTTACCTCAAAGGTCACTGAAGATGTCGGCAACTTTCTCTGCCCTCAGTCTGAGACACTGACACCAGAAATAACCACTAAAAAGCTACCATGTGAACTAGGGACGCACCCACTGCATTTTCACTGGCCGATCCTGATTGCCGACGTTTCTTAAGACTGACTTGCTATCTAACACCGATCCTGGCCAATTCTGATTTTCTGTGTAAATAACCTTTTCAGATAAAAATGGCTCCACAAGTGTGGAATTAAATTGGTTGTTTCAAATGTTTTTTTTAAGTAGTTCCTCTATGGACAGCTTTTTGTTAATGTCTTACGCACTGCAAATTTAACATCTTCATTACCCACTGTAAAGAAACTCCAGTGAGTGTTTTACCACACCTATCATGCAGCATTAGTGCAGGGTGGGAAATTGCGGGGCGGGGGACACAACTGTGGATGGAAACAGAGGGGGGAGGTGAGCGTTATAAGCAAAATCATAATCACAATCCACAATATAGATCACGATTTTTTTTGGAATGTGCGTGATGTTAATTAACCATTAAACCTTTTAAGTCTATCCACAAACACCATTTGAAGCATCATAAGAAACTTAATTATTAAGGTACGCAAAACACTGTAAAGAAACTGACTCATTATATAGCATAGGTTTCTTAAAGCTGCAAAACTTGTATGCACCAATGACCATTTGTGACTTTTACCAACAACTGGATACTTCTGAACTCAATTTACGACAGATATAAACAAACAATGGATAAACACAAATAAAATAAATGTAAGATTTTGAATTTTTGCATCAGTAAGAAGTACTTGGTACCGTTTGGCAGATATATAGCCAAACATTTTGCTTGTCTTCTTCAGGGTGCCATGTTTCAGGGGCTTAAAAAGATTGGTTGTGTTGTATCGTATGAATGGTATCTTTGCAAAGTTTGCTAATTACGATAGGTTGGACCATGTCGGATTTTGCATATACAAATCATTTCCACACAAAGTAAAAGCTTTTTTGGAACCAATTCTTCCTCAAAAGCGACGACAGTGAAGCCAACCTGTCTATAGACCACGTGTGACACAAGTACAATACTTTTAGCAGTCTGATAGTATATAAAGTTTGTTTGTTTTTTCACCAGGTTAGCTAACTAGTTAAAAAAGATCAATGAAGTTTTTAGTTCAAGCCACTAAATTGAGATCGACAGACAGATAATTGACAAAGAAGTGAGATATAGACAGCGATGAAGTGTTATGCAGGCTGAAATTGCTTTGTTTCACATCGATCTGTTTTTGTTGTAGTACTATTGCAGCCTCTCAACACACATACGTTTGCAATGTGATAATTGCCTCATTTGTACATTGCTTTGGACAAAAGCTAAATAAATGTAAATGTTGTGCTGTATCACGATAGATGTGACACCTACGAAATGGGTGTTGTAGATACAATGGGGTACAATAAAATATCACCATACCACACACCACTATTCGGAACACAAAGTAACATTAGTTGATAAACTACTTGACTAGCTCATAAAATTTAGATTGTCACTGACTAGCAGTGGGCTGATCAATCGGGGCAAAAATTGGTCTTTTCTGGTCAGTGACCAATTGATCAGTACATCCTTAACATGACCCCAGCAAGGCTCTTCTGAATCTTATAACAGTATTTTTTCTGCTAAGGTGAGAGTCAGTGGCTATTTCTGGTCAATGTAAGATAACTTTGTATATTCTTCATGCCAGGCTGGTGAACTGAATGTGCCCCTGTGATGTCAGATACATACAGGAAGGATGAGAGAAATATGGATTTGAAAACCAATGGCGGGTGAGACTGCGTGCCGTCAGTCACTGATTGGCTTGGACTGTCATTCCAATAAACCTGACAGCAGCTGGTCATGTAATCCCACCCACTGTGGGATTTGAATCCTCATTTCTCCATCACCAATTGTAACCTAAATCTGACCACCAAAGCGACCAATAAAATATAAAAATAAAACAATCGGTCAAATAAATAATGACACAATGACGTTACTCACATGGCTGTGATTGGCTGGGCAAAGTCACCTGATGATTCCTTACACCCCCGAAAAGCAGCTCAGCTCCACCTCTTGAGAAAGAAACCAAGAAATAAGAAATGAACCCCAGTGCAGCCATAACAGGACCTGCTACTGGTCCGACTGGCTCATTTAGATGTCCACTGACTCCAGGGAAGTCTGTGTGCGTTTGACTGGCAAGGAAGGTACATGACGTGGGACAATCCTCACTGTGTTAAGGCAGAGCAGGAGGGTCACGGACCAACATGGACAGACAGAAGAGGAAGGTTCATGCACCCATGCGATATTCGTCTGTAGTGCCCGGTCCCTGGTCAGCAGGCCAGAACCGCGAGGGCCGCGGATTCAGTCACTGCAGCCTGTCCATGTAGAGCTTACGACACACCAAGCCGACAGAAAAACACTCATGCCAGCCAAGGCCAATGAACGGCCAGCTCAGATCCATTCTGAACATCTGCACTGGGATGCACTGGCATGACGTATAGAGGTGATGGTTTATATACAGCCCCATCAGAGAGCTCAGTTCCACCGACGAACTCTGATACAGATTCAGAGCGCTAAATCGGCTAAAACGGTGCCGATAGCGACCGTCTCCGACTGTGCCACATACACCGGCATGACGGGTGGACAGGCGAAAACTCAGCTCGGTGTGTTCCAGGCTTAAAACAGGCACTCTACTGGCGCAGCAGGATGAGATCCAGGCGACGGCATGACCGTCATCTGTGAACCACCCCGCAGGAGGTCCAAACCATGGGCACGGCCCAGGGCATCTGCCCAAGAACCACAGCTACCAGACACTCCCCTGCAGCTGGGGGGCCGGGCAGGAGGGAGGGCAGTGGCACCACACAGATGTTCACCCACCACACAGCGAAGCACACCGGCGCTATTCAGCGGCAGCGGCGGGATGAAACAAACGCCTATCTCTGCGTCTCAGGCAGCCCGGGGGACAGAGCGCGTGAGTTCACTGCAGCAGGTGCGGGGCCCCACAAAGGGGGCTCACATTGGCCGCAGAATGCGCGGCTGTCTCCCCCCGATGTCGCCCTACTGGCACAGAGCGCGGCCACTGGATGGCGTGGACACATGCGGAGGGCGTCTGCTTCTTGCACACAGACATCATGCAATGCGCTATGCAGCCTACCAAACTCAGTGAGGCATCCTTCCAGAACACACAAAGCATGCTTATAAATTGTGAAGAATATGCATGTCTTCATCAAGACCCCACATTATATAATTCTCATACATAACAGCATAACACTTCACAGAGCACTACTAATAAAACATGTAACTTAACTTCTGCAATTTGTTGTTTTTAAACACTTTTATTCATCACTTATTTACACTGATGAGTTCAGAATTCTATGGCAGAAGATTTACTGAGATGTCATTCAAAATATGAATCACCTAGCAACCGAAATGTTACTTGATTTTTCACATTTGACATTTATGACCATGTAGTAGTAATGCAAGATGAAAATTTAACATGGCATTAACCATTTCAATGGTTTTTAGAGCCAACGATTAATGTAAGGAATGAGCTTCATGATTTGGCAGAATAAGACGATTAACCTCGACCAGAAAGTGTGTGATCACCTGATACACATCTGCATCACCTTTCTATCGGAGCAGATAGAACAAAAAATAAAAAATAAACAACTTGTGCGAATATAAATTGCTTTATAAATCCCAGACCATGGCTGCTCATTCCTGCTCCAAGAGATCTACCCCGCAACAGAGCTTAGATGTAGCCCCGATTTAACACACCTGACACGGATAATCACTTATGTTAACATAGCTGGCTCAAATGAGCCTGAGTATCTGAGTCAGGTATGTTAAATTAGGGCTGTACCTAAGCGCTCCAGGATGGCTGATCTCAAGCCCTGTCCAATTTCCAGTGTTCTTTAAACATGTGTAATCATATCTCCATTCTTCAGAATCTTTTCAGAAGAAAATTATGAATAGAGAGTAATTTCATTCAGCTATCTTCCCTAACCACTTGACCAGTATTGGGTCACAGTGAGCCCAGAGCTAATCCTATTAAGCACAGGCAGATGTCCCACTGCACGATCTTCCGATCCATCGCACATTAAACACTTACATGCACTATGAGCAATTTAGAAGCATCGATTTGCCTAACAGTGTTTTTGGACTGCAGAAGGAAACAGGAGCGCGCAAACAAGCCGAGAGCGAGGGGGAAATACGCGCACTGCGTATACACAGAGCAGAAAAAACCCCGGGGGAATGAGGCCATGGAACAGAGATATTAAATGATCTGAACATTCAGAGTGTATTCACAGACAGACATTTAATGTATAAAAATATCATACGAGATTACTACGTTGGACTGCTGCAACACATTTAGAAACTACGATACGGTTTGTTGCTTCTTCTTTCCCAGCTAGGAGGACGCTGCTATAACTTACGGGATCATTAGCCACCGATGAAATCGCTTCCCACATACCTCCCCCCTCATCTCTAACACGCAGAACGATCTAGTGTATTTCGCTCGGCTTTTTTCTGCTGCACCCCTGCCTGCTTCGGGTACCATGATTCAAAAGGTCTGTCATCGCAGAAGAAGTCAGAGACCAGCACGAAAGTCAAGCCTCAATCTCCAATGGTGGCTTGAAAGCATAGGTATACGTCTCTCGCCATCTTTAGTGATTCGTATTATCAGACTAAAGTCAGTGTAAAAAAATAAGCACATTTTTACAAGAAACCTTTACGAAGGAAAAGTGACACAATTTAATGAACCAAATCTAACAGACTAACGCAAACTCAGTATTCTATAAGCCCGTGTCTTAGCTTTGATCAGTAAATTGGGGTGATTTTCGTTATAATTTAGCATTTAACATTCGAATAGCTATTGGGAATGTGTAGTGCCAAGCTACATTCAATGTTAGCCACATAATACCATTATAACTTATTAAACAGATCAGGATTCGTGATAAATTATACTTTTATATATGTGACTTGTTATATTAAAAATACCAATCGAGAGTCAGCGGGGCAATATTTTTGACTGCTACTGTTAATTTCACGCGTGGCTTCAGCTACAACTAGTTAATTCTTAGGTGAGACTTCATAAAATGCATTGTTCCGTTATTACTTTAATTCAGCATCATTCATCTAGTACTGTTCTGCAATAACACATCAAACTATATCGTACAACAACTTTCTGCAGTAATTACAATTTACATTACGAACGATTAATATTCGCAGTGAAAACGTAAACATCAGTTTTCTTATCCCCGTCTTTATAAAGCGCAGCAAACTAAAGCAATGGATTAAAAGCCATCTGTACCCACCCGAACTCCAAATGTACTACTATGGAAGCCGCCATATTGCCTCGACAAGCCGGAAGTCACCTTCCACGATTCCGGAAGTGCAGCACACGTGCCAAAGGCCCGCGCTGCGACCGCGAGATTCATCAGATCATCACGCGAATTAACCGGTCTGTGGAGTGCCGCCATTTCTGTTTCGTTTCATCCGTGGTCTGCGAATAGGGATTTGAATTGGATTTTAGATAGCATTACTTAGATAGGATGTGATATAAGCTCAGGATATACCTATTATGGAGAAATATTGATTACCGTTAGTATGTTGGTATTACTTTTTGGAAGCACTTAAGTGTTGGTAATATATTTTGTCTTTCTAAAAAGAAAATGTAAAACTTTCAGACATTTAAAATTCAGGCACACATTCATTGCACATAAAATAAGCTCTCTTTCCCCATGTCAGGTTGGTTGACAGCCCTGTCCCAAATGGGGGGTTAGATTGAATTGCAAATCTCATGCCTTCTGTCAGCATCTGAGTCGGCAGTGGGCCTTCCCAAGGAACCATTCATGTGGTAATGGGAAGTCTGGCCGAGGTGTACACGGGAGATGTAGAAGTCAGAGTGCGATAGGGCAGCAGCCAGTGGACACAGACCGGGGTAAAATATCAGCGGGGGGGGGGGGGGTTCAGGGTAAATTTGGGACAAGGCCAGTGTGCACAGGGTTGTATTACATCCCCTCCCTTCAGCCAATAAATGTTATTCCTACTTCACAGTAATGGGGAAATTCTAAAAAGAGTTTTATATATTGGATCAGTGGAAGGCTGTCTTATGACTGCTGATCTTTGGCTATATCTGTCTTACTTTGAACATGTTGACATTTGTATCCTTGTGAGTTGACAGTAAGTGTTCTCATACATAAGGTAGTCTTCATTTCATTGATTGAGCGCATTGACCTGTCGAGTATCACCAATACATTGGACATCTTATCTGTAAAAGCCTACTGAAGTTATTGCAGTTCATGTCTCCTGATCCCCAGAGATGACGGCCGCGGACGGCACTGGAAATAAGCAGCAGAGTTAATTTTTGAAACATGGCTTTGAGCATATGCAGAAATATGGCGGCTTTTAATAAAGAGCCCCCCCTTTCCACTTTTCCAGATGGGGCTCATAAACGTAACTTACTTTTTTTTCCCCCCAGCGCTCAGCCAGAAGCATCGAGTTTGGACCACGTCCCACGAAGTGAGACCCGCAGCCACCGCCACCACGCCGACGCGGTCGATTGAAATGTGAATCTGGCCTGCTGAAAGATGTGTGTGCGGGGGGTGGTTTTCTTCACAAGGAGATTGAGGCTGGCCACTGTTCAATAAGCCCCCAGGATTTAGATAACAAAGTGTTAAACCACCAGGACATGTCATCCAGTCACTTCACATTTGCTAAGCTCGCCATAATACGACATGCTGTTCCTCTTCTGTCCCAGTAGCACCACAACACGCCACATTGTGCCTGTCCTCTCACCAGAACGTGCTACACCGTCACACTTTTTTAACCAGAACACGCTACATGGTCAGTCTCCTCTCCTCCGGAGCTCCGCAGGTCAGGCTGGACTGCAGGCCCAAGACAGAAATGTTCTGAGAAACAGAAGTCCAGTCAGGACCCCACACATATCATCTGTCTGACATAATTAGGATCATAAAGACACTAATCTTCTTATGACCGAAAAGGCAGGGACTGAGGCTGACATAAAGGAGAAGGCTTCTCAGTGCACAATAAAAATGTATGGATTTTTCTCCTTATCTCTGAAATAAAAAAACCTAAATAGACATGCACGACCACTAATGGAAAAGGTAATGCCCGCAGTAAAAATACAATTTAATTTTTAATTAAATTTGTAGTTCTGCACCAGTCTAATATACTGGAATACTTATTACGGTGAAAAAAGCTTTAATAGTTATTATAGTCGAGGTTATCCTACAGATAGGTATCGACCTTTTCAAAGTCGACAATTACTGCCAAAAAAGAATTTTATAGGAATTTGTAAGAATTTGTTTTTCTTAAATTTCAAGGAATGTGTGTCTGTGTATGAGTCATTTGCCCTCGTGTTCTGAAGTAGTTTTTGAACAAGGATCAATTAGGTATGTGCAGACCACTGTCAGTGTAAAGGATTTTCCAGAGCCCCAAAGCCCCTTAAACACAGTTTTAAACCCGTAAGAGCAGCGACTCTGTGTTCTGCAATACATCACAGTTTAGGGAAGAAAAAAAAATCTGAAGGATGTCACGCACAGCCCTGTCATTGAGAAGGCTGCTCTCTCTGATAGCCACATGTCACGTCAGGTGGACTGACCGCACATCCAAGCCTCTTAATAAGGCCAGAAAGCTTCCCTTCCGACCTAATCTCACACCTCCTCTCCGGTCGCCTCTCCTCCCGCCAGCCTGATGTGCTTCCATTTTATAAGAGCGCTGCCACACTGAGCATGCTCACTGGCTCCAGGCCACGTACACACAGAAAACAACAGCAATAAGGCCTCTGTGGATGAAGTGTACATAAAACAAACAAATATACCAATTATAATATCCCGCTACGAGGCTAACAATTAGCTACATCATCCCAATATATTTCTAGATTTTATTCCATGCATTATTTTTTTTTCTTAATCACTGATTTTAATTTTTTTATTAAGAGTATTAATGGGTTAATACAGGGGTAGCCAATAACCCGGAAAGGGCCGTTGTGTGTGCGGGTTTTCGCTGTATCTACCTAATTACATTATTAACTAGAGGACTGATTGGCTGAAGAGTCCTCACACCTGGGTTTGAACAGCTGACCTAAAGGTTATCCCAAAAACCTCCGCACACACCGGTCCATCGCGGACAAGACTGGCCAACGTTGCCTTAACACATTTTCTCTGCATCTGGTGAATAGTCTTCTTTCTCACATTTCTAGGATGGAAGCTATTTGGCGCTTCTCTGTCTCTTTCGCGGTACTCTGTATAGCATTTTTTCCCGCGTGAGTTAGAGCAATAATCAAGCATACTGATAAAAACCAAACTATCCATTAAGATTCAATTATAAGCAAGAGTATTAGCTGTTCTCCAATTGGCTCATATAATGACTGTGGTTATACTGCCATCTAATGGATGACACGCAGACTAGCAGGACGTTTTAAATTTTAGTAAAACTTTATTGCAAAATCAAAAATAGGCTATATGGTTTAAGTGTAATGTGGGTTTACAACAACAACAATAATCCAAATTGACAATCGGGGAGGCAATTGATCGTTGTAATTCTTTTAATTTAGTATGACTTTATTTACTTTATATTAACCTATTTTCTATGTGTGCTGTTTACACATATTTGTAAAAATAAACAATACAAAGGAAAAAGTGCTGGAGAACAATGTCTGACACAAACAAAACAATCCACCGCTATTGTTTTGACGCAAGTTTGTAATCTGACGAGCAGAATTGCTTTATTAATGATCTACATAACCGAAATTATCAGCAAACTTACGTAGACCTACTTAAGTAATAGTGACCGATATGTTACCTCATTAACAAAACAAAAAGTATTACTTTGAAATCAGCGTCTCGAAAATGTACATTTAGCTTCATTTATTTATCTATCAGACGTGTTTATCCAAAGAGGTGCTTCTGAGGCCAAAAGCACATTACAAACATCCAGCTGTCATGGAGCCAACTTGGCGTAAGTGCAGCTCTTCTGAGCTTCCGATGAATGACCAGCAACAAGTGCAAGTCAGTATCTACACAAGAAACTAACAAGAGAGCCATTCAGATCAAGGACAAGGTGCAAAATAAGAGCATTCAGGACACAAGCGAGCAGCGGAGCGGGGCGATGGCAGAGCAGGACTGGGCGATCCGGGAAGGGACCGTGCGGGCAGATAATGTCACTGCAACCGTAAAGAAAAGTCATTGATTTTCTTTCTTATCCCATAGTCAGAACAGGGAAATGAACAGCAGCGAAAATGGGCTGTCCGTTACGGGATAAAACATGGGGTTGAGCCATAAAAAGTGTCGTGATAACAAAATGTTACACCGAGAATCATGGACCGCACCGTTGCGATCAGACGAACTGAACATTAGAAGTGAACTAACTGGGAGCGACTGGTAACACCGAGGCCGGCCTGTCAGCTCAATGCCATCCGCCCATGGCTATAAATTAGCCGACAGGACGCAAAAACGCAATCAAGCCATCTTCAAGACGTAATACAAGCAAATACGCCGTCACTGTATAACGAGGCAAATCTTATGTCTTATGACTTATGTAACATTCAGTTACCGCAGCCACGTGATATGACTAAGGCTATGTAATGTTTTTTGTGGCAAACCTGTTAACTTAAATATCAAGTCATACTATTTCCCCCCCTGACAGATCATAAATAAGACAACCAGATAAAACGCTAAACATGCATATTTTGTTTTTCTGCATTTAAAGTGTGAAATTTCCATGAATATGCGTTAGATGCCGATGTGCCCTGAGCTAGAAAACGGGAAAATGAAGACGAAATATTTGGAAATACTGTGAGATTAGGACCAATCCAACAGAAACATTTAGGGGAATGACTTGGTTTTTAGTAAACCTGTTCAGGCGGGAGGCCGGGATATGAATTCCCTGCTGTGGGACAGGCCTGGTGTTTCCAGGGGAGAAGGGCCTGTTCAGCTCAGCCTGGCAGCCAGTCGTGGTGAAAGCAGCCTCCAGCCAATCAGAGTTCACTACTTAATGAGCCCCCCCACTGCCTGCTTTGCCGCTGACTTTGCGGAGTGAGTCCAGAATAGTTTCAAGTAGTATTCAGGGGATGCAACAATGTCCGGTTCACAGTTTGTAAATGGCTTAGGAAATCTATTGATTGTGAGTGACAATGGCGTGATTTCGGCAGGATTTTCGGAAGTAAGGCACTGAAAGAGGGACTGCTGTAGAGGCTTTGGTCGGAACACTGGGTCAGTCAGTGATGAACAAATAAGTGAGGAGACTTTGAGTTTAAGACCCCGGCCGAAGACGGGCACCAAAATCAGCCCCTTAATGGAAACATTCCTGCGGTGCAGCACTCTGAAGTTGGCACGCCGCCTTCCCTCATAGATCAGAAATGACTGAGACCTGCCTTTCTGATAAGCTTGCTAGGTCCTCCGTCCAATGGCTGTCATTTCAGTTGTTGAGGAACAGGAGGCAGCTTCGCCTGAAACCAGAGAAGCCAAGGACAAGGCCCAGTAGAGCAGAAATAGCCTGGGAGATCCATGTACAGCAGCTGTGCTCTTAGGGGCAGAAAAAAACGAGTGTCATGAACAGAGAAATGTTATGACAAAACAAACACTGTTATGACTGGAGCCAATAGCTCGCGCCTGATTTTGGTTCCAGTTTGCAAGGGTTAAGATTGAGCTATTCCCATGAAGTGGAGTGCTGCCAGACTGCTTGTAGACTCCAGGAAGCATTTGTAGGCGTCTCAAGTAGAGGAAATGAATGAGAGGTGATCAAGGCCCATGCACTGAAGGACACTGTAATGGATTCCAAATGGTTATAACTCTTGTCTACAGAGTGAACTTAAAGTTCAGAGTGAAGCACTACATTTTAAACGGTGGGGGGGGGGGGGGTTGTTTAATCAGCCAGTTAAAGAGACTGACAAACATGGGCAATATGGCGTCCCTGGGGGTGAGAGGAAATGCGTTACGGGTGTGTGAGACGATGATGAAGAAACTGAAATGTCCATTCTTTTCATCGGAATGTTTCATTCTGATTCTAACATCAAAATGTATATATTATAATAGGGAGCAGAATTTGATGACTTTCAAAGGAGCAGAAACTAGGGGCAAATTTTTGCATCAGCAGAATGGGCCAGCCCCCCAACCCCCCAAAAAAGAATTTGATCATCAGGGTTGGGCAGAATATCTGTGTTGGTATGTGCATACCAACCTTTGTATTTACTTGGTATTGGATCGAAATAAAGTCGATGATATTGCCCATCCCTGATAAGTCTGGGCAGAGGTTGTGTGGTTGTGTCGAGACGTATCATGCGGGGTCTGTCATCAGGAGGCGGACGGGTGTTCAAACTGGAATATGTGGAATTTAAAAAAGAAAAAAAAAAAAGACAAAGACGTTGGATCCCGCTGAACTGACTTTCAGCGGATGCAGTCGCACAGGGCATTTAGGAAGTGGAGCTGTGTCGTCATTGACTTAAGGATGTCTGGACAAATCCCCGGACATGAACCGGTGTTGTAGCTTGAGAAAAGTACTTAAATGGCCTTGGAAGATATCCTGCTGTACCGCTGAGTCAGACCAAGTTGGCCTGTATGGGGGTATATGGCATATGGGTGACCAGTGTAAGGAGATCAGTGTGTTTGCCAACTTCATTCAGACTGTCTGAGAGGGAGAAAAAACAAAGCAGGTTACCCAGACGCCGTGGCAGTGCAGGACATAAGCGTTTAGGCGAGCTCAGAACAAGCACATGGACAGACACCGCTGTTTGTAGTATGAATTAAAAGAGTACGTCAGTTGCTTTGTAGGAAAACAACTGCTTGGCAAATGAATATGTATGTAGATAAACGGATTTAGTTAGTAAATAACCCATTTGGAATCGGGAATCGTTCGCCGGCTTAATGAGATTGATAGTGATTAAGAGCTGGAATGGGGGTATTTGCAGGGTAACGGTTGACCCATATCCCAGCAGAATGCTTTGGACTGGGGATGGTAGTAATGACAGATTGAGGCTGGCAGGGTACAGCTGTGTTCATGCAAATACAATCGAGTCGGTGTGTGGTGCTGACTTAGCTGCTGGAAGGGGACATGGCAGACAGTCAGCTGCGGGGGTGTCTGACGGAGGAAGCCCAAGTGACAATGCTGAATGCGGCGCGTTACACATCACTAGGGAGCCATTTGTACACACACAGCTATGCTGGACACACGCCTCACTTCCTCTCTCTGCTCTTTTCTCATAGACCATCTTGTGCTGCTTGTTTAGTTCCTTTAAGAATTCAAGGCCTTGATCTGATTCGTTGTAACTTCCTTTAAGGTAGTTCTGCCACCTGCTGGGCCATTCCAGCACTGCAGTCAGGACGTCTTCAATAACATCTGACACAGTACAGGGTAGTGATGAACCTGGAGCTTTTACTGGGGAGCACAGGGTGCAAAGACGAGGACCCCTCCCACCCCTCCCCAGACCCTGTGGCACACACTCACATACACAATCACACCCTAAGGGTTGCAGGTTTGAATCCTGCCCTGGGCTGTGCGTGTATGGAATCTGAATGATATTCTGTTCTCTTACACTCAACTCAGCATTTTTGTCATTATAGTTGAACTGAACTGACTTCCTCTGTCTGCTTGGCTTTCCATCCACAGCTGGGGAGTCAGTGCCCATATGTTACCTGTAGTGATTGAGTGTTTGCTCTGTGATCAGTTGGTCTCCCACCCAGGCTGATTGCTGCCCAGGCCTGCCGTGCATAATTCCTGGGCACAGGGACAGTCTGGAGCCTCATCTGGCGCTGCTCTATCATCATCATCCCCGTACACCAGAGTGCCGTTCATTCTTCACAAAGGCTGAGCAGGTCACGCCCAATGGCCGGTCTGGACGTAAGCAGCACGTCTGCAAGGTGGCAGGAGAGGAATGCCAGGTTTGACTCTGTCAGCTTCATCGTAGGTCATGTGTCTTTCTCTGGAGCTTGGGATCTATCGACCGACTGCCAGAATGCAGCAGTGTCCTGTTTCTCTGTCTCTCTGCTAGATCCCTGCTCACCATGTAAGTGACGGTGGCATAAATCCATTCAGTGAATGACCACCAGGCGGGGACGTTGACCTGGGGATTTTTAACACCTGCCTCCCACATAATTCTTGCGAAGATTCTGATTATGCGTCGTCTGAGATGGGCCTACATATTCCTGTACTGCCTTGTTAATGCCGGTTATTGGACGAGATCACTGACAGCTGCAGCGTTTGCACCCCCCACACCCCCACACCCTCGCTCTTTTCATATCCATGCTGCAGAGTGGGGTGTATTCTTCTCAGAGGTGTGTCGTCGCTGCTGGAAGACCTTGTGTTGACGTTTGATGCCTTAAGATGATGATACACAGGGCAACCGTTTGAGCCATGTTGCCTGGCAACAGGCAACCAGGTGAGACAAAGGGCAACTCATCTGGATCTGGATGATCATGAAAAGTTGCCCACTGCCGCTCAAAGACTTTCAAGTAGAAATCTGTTGCCCGATATCAATGGGAAAGTGTCTGAGCAACAAAGGTCAGAAACATTGCCCAGCGACATTACTCAAAAAGTTGCCCTGTGTATCGTCACCCTTAAGAAAATGGAGGTTTTACCCCTTTAAATTTCTTCCTGCCCCCAGCTAGGAAACAGCTCAGTGGTTTCTGATGGAATATATTTTGGTTTTTATTTGTGCCCCGTGTACAACGTGCTTATCTAAAACAATAAAAGAATTCAACATTTTCAAAGCATAAATTCTGTCTGCTGCCAACTTCCCTTCACAAATTGCTCATTTTAAAGGAGTAATTAAACTCAATATTAATGGAAGCATAAATATTAATGATAATGCTAATATGACAGAGTCTGCCCTGGTTTCTCACTTCATATAAGAAACCACATAAAATTCCCGTCTCGGCTGAATAATGAGAATTTAATTAGTTTCTGATCATATGTTCATATATGGGAACATGTCTGGAGTCCCTGTAATAATTAGCCGGTGAATTACATACGGAATACCCCTTAAGGCATGCTAAGTAATGCACGTCTCTCAGCCACCCTGCCAGCTCCTATAGAAAGGAAACACATTTAATGGTGGCTGACTTACAGAAATTTACAACCACAAACAAATCCATCTCCCATTTCTGTCCCTTGTATTTGTCCTCGAAGAATTTTAAAAAGTAGCTTGTTCAGTAATGTTTAACGTCGAAATTCACCTTTAGTGCTAAGCAGAATGGTTATTATAACACAGAATAACTAGCAGTCAGGGGAGTAGGAACTGGGGGTGTGTGTCCCCCAAAATTTAATTTGGCTTCATTTATTCCTATAAATAGACCTTTTCTTTTGAATTATTCAGTTGTGCGCCCCCAATATAAGACTGTCTCCTGTCCCTTTGCTCGCAGTTTCACTGAGACTGATGAGAAAGTCTCTGTGTGTTACTTATAATTCTTATAATTGTAACTTTGTATTTCATTATGCATAGACTGCTTTGTGTGTTATTCTCAAGGCATTTTAGCTCGGTGGGGAGCACCGCTGCCTCACGGCTGCAGGGTCGGGGATTTAAATCCCACCTCTGCTCTGTGTGTGTGAACTTTGCATGTCTTTGTGGTGTGCCGTGGCTTTCCTCTGACAGTCCAAAGGCGTGTAGATAGGCTTGTTTGCCCAGAGAGTGCATGTGAGTGTCCTGTGATGGACTAGAGTGCATGCGAGTGTCCTACAATGGACTAGAGTGCATGCGAGTGTCCTGTGTTGGACTAGAGTACATGCGTGTGTCTTGTGATGGACTAGAGTGCATGCGAGTGTCCTGTGTTGGACTAGAGTACATGCGTGTGTCCTGTGATGGACTAGAGTGCATGCGAGTGTCCTGTGTTGGACTAGAGTACAACCGTGTGTCCTGTGATGGACTAGAGTGCATGCGAGTGTCCTGTGTTGGACTAGAGTACATGCGTGTGTCCTGTGATGGACTAGAGTG
>JAODKC010000117.1:17151212-17171263 GCA_026777985.1 Mormyrops attenuatus | reverse complement strand
CACACACACACACACACACACACACACAGACACACACAAATACACACACACACACACACAGACACAGACACACATACACACACACACACACACACACACACACACAGACACACACACACATACACACACACACACACACACACACACATACACACACAGAGACACAGACACACGTATTGACATTGACCTTTTAGTATTATGGGTACTCCAGACATATGCAGTTAGATGAAATTTGGCCATAGTGTGTGCGTTTGTGTGTATGTATGCGTGCGTGTGTGTTTGCATGTACGTTTCTGTGTGTATGCATGTGTTTGTATGTATGCGTGTGTTTCAGTGTGTGTATGTGTTTGTGTGTGTATGTGTTTGTGTGTGTATGTGTGTGTGTGTGTTTGTGTGTGTGTGCGTTTGTGTGTGTGTTTGTACGCACATGTCGGGTAAACATATCTTTATGGGGACCGCTCATTCATTTCTGTGGGAAAAATGCTAACGCTAACCATGACAACCTTAACCCCCACCCAGCCCTAACCATAACCATAACCTTAACCCCCACCCAGCCCTAACCTTAACCATAAGTAACCAAGCAAAATACAAGAGTTTTTGCATTTTAAGTTTTTTCATTGCAGTCACAGATTTTTATTAAATTGATAATTGATATTTATTAAATTCAGGAAACTGGTCCCCATAAGGGGAAAAAAAATAAGGGTATTCATCACGTTGTGGGAACATTGTGTCCCTATAAGGTAAGGTCTACCCGCTCGTGTATGCGTGTGTGTGTGTGCATGCGTGTGTGTGTGTCCACACCCTGTAGTGGACTGGAATCCCATCCAGGTTTCCCAGCCTTATGCCCTTTGCTGCCTGGGATCTCCCACAGGCTCCCAGTAGCTCTGGATGGAATAAAAGATTGTAAGATGGATGGATGGATGTTAGTTTAATAGCTATTCTTCATTATATTTTGAGAGAACTGAGTTTTCCGAGCTACTCAAGAAAGGTTCAGTTATCATAATTTTAAATACTCGCATTGACCTAACACCCACAAAACAAGTACAGCCTAATATTTTAGCTTTGACAAGGTCACCGCCGGCTACATCTGGACTTGCTCGTGCTGATGGTGTTCAACCAAAAAAAGGATTAAGCTAAAAAACGCATCAAAGATTTCTGCCCTCGTCGTGCCACAAAGAGCTGACAGACACTGATGAATAACATTGTGGGGTCATTTTTCCTTTCATCCCTTTCAATCAGCTGGTACACGGCTCTTACGCGAAGAACGGCCAGCAGGATTGAACTGCCTGAAATGATTCATGCGTCGCTCTTGATTCACACACAAAATGCAAATGTCTTTCCTTTCCCTTTCTACAGTATATCTGGCCATATCTCAGGCAATTCGGAGGCAAGCCACGCTTTTCATAGATTAAAAGCCAATTCTCATTAAGCACCTGACTGTAATTGGTGTAGATTTAGGAGAACAAATCAACAATAGTAACAGACTCTTCATATTCTAATTCATAACCGAAACACTACACATAATCTGCCACACATCTCACCATTTCCATACACCATAACAAAGAGCTTTCTCAGAAGATCCATTTAATCCACAATTAAGTTTATTTAGACAATGGGATGATAAATACACTCATAATGTTTATGCTCCATTTTTTTGGAATACCTCCTTCTGTGAGGGTTGTTAGGTAGATACTGTAAGCTGAAAGCAAATCACTGTATTATGATGCATAAGGATCAGTCACCCTTTATACACTCAGTGACAAAAAAAGGTTAACCACCCAGAACTAACGGTCCGATTTGGAAGTAATTTGGTACACGTGCAGACCAGTGATGGGTACGTAAATGATTTGATTTGCAAGGAGCTGGCAGATCTAGTCACCAGACACAGAGGATGCCTCGTAGATGCATTAGACAACATTAGCAGAACTTGATGGAGTTAGTTAGGGGTCACATTGTGGGTCTGTATGAGGCCAGCTGGTCATCGTGCAATTGTCCGGCATGTTGCGCGATGTTGGAACTAATGGGCACATGAGGGCACCCAGACAGGCTGTGAAGGTTCTGGTCGCCCAAGACAGACCCCACCAAGGGAGGATCGTCATATTGTGTGGCAAGCATTACAGAACCCCTTGACATCTGCGCCTGCCATCCCAACACAGGTATTGGACTCTGTACAACACCTCGTGTCATTTCGTACCACGTGTCAACGACTGGCTTAAGCCAGACTACGGGTTCACCGTCCCATGTGTAGGCTGCCGTTAGCACCAGCGCAGAGACGGCTGCGTTTGGAGTAGTGCCGTAACCGGGAGGCACGGACTGATGACGAATGCCGACGTACCATGTTCAGCGATGAATCTCGGTCCTGCATTACCGCGGATGACCGTTGTGTGCGCGTATGGCGGCGCCGAGGCAGAGGACCTATGTGCCAATGTTGTGGAGAGACACACCGGTGTTACTCCTGGCATCATGGCGTGGGGAGTCATAGGGTATGACTTCAGGTCATCTCTGGTAGTGATTTGGGGGACCAGGTCTTTCCCCAATCGAACATGTGTGGGATCAGCTTGGATGTCAACTCAGACCCGGTGCCAATCTGCAGGATCTTGAGGGCCAGTTACAACAGCCGTGGGCCGACTTGCCACAGCAGAGGACACATTGGTTGTACAATTCCTTCCGCACCGTATCGCCGCATGTATCCAGGCCTGGGGGGTCTGACATGGGACCAGCAATGTGCCCATACTAACAACTCTGTTGTCCGTTTGATCTGATATTATAATCATTGTGATACAGTCACATGACCTGTCACCACGTGCAGATTCACTTAATTTCCACCACTCTGTCTGGGTGCTTCACTTTTTTTTGTCACTGAGTGTATTAGTGGTTCCCAACCTGCTTCCTGGGGACCTTGGTAGGGAGCTGGGAGGAAGAAAAAACAAGGACTGTCTTGGGGTCCCTGAGGACCGGGTTGGGAAACACTGCTTTATATGATACCTGCTAATATGGAGTGTGTGTGTGTGTGTGTGTGTGTGTGTGCGTGTAAGGAGGCTGCACCCACCTCCCGCGGTACAGGGCCATGGTACCAGCCATGACTCCGCAGGTCACTGCTACTCAGCTTCAGCTCCTCCTCCAGCTCCCGCCTCAGCTTCTCAGGTGGAGAATCCAGCAGATACTTCTCCTTGGAGAACTGGGAGAGAGCGGAAACACACCCGGGTGAGCGCCCCCTACAGGTTGGCAATGGAACATAAACATCAACCCTGACTTTTCAATAGCGAAGTATATACACGATTAATGGCATATTTTTTTTGCCAGTAAATTCATGATGGGTGAGATTACCATGCTGTCATCCCTCTTTTCATTGGTCACTTTATTTGTTTATTTTCAGCTGAACCGATGATGGACAATGACTGTTATGACCGAAGGTGGGTTTTGAAACTCATTCGTCACAAAAGTGCTTGTCACCTCTTGTCAGGCACACCTCAGCCGTTCTACGTATTTGTTAAATTTCACCACTTGCTCACTTAATTATTTAAGTTAGTTAGATAAATAACTCAATGTGGTACTGATTAACCAAACTGCTCCGAAGAAGTGGTCAAGTCAAAAAGCACATTGATGTTGTGGGGAGTTGCTGCAAACACTGGGGTAATTTTCGCAGTGGTTTTAGAGATCATTAAAACCGAATTAATTTTTACTGCCGAAGACTTTTGCACAGTATCGCATGTTTTTCTTTTGAGAAAGCAAAGTCAGACGGTCCCTGGAGCAATTGGGCAGCTTTCTGATCACAAATATGGCATCACAACCCGCTGAGCCACAGAGCTCCAGGACACACATCCTTAGATGAACCCGCATACTTCCTGTATTCATTTCCATTACAGGGCCAATGCAGCGATGAGCGCCGCGCTCCAGCATGTGCTGACATGGACTTACGTGTCAGACGCCTCGCATTCGGTCATGTGACCCGGGTAAGTTAACTGTGACAGCGAGAGCCAACAATAACTATACCGGAGAGCAGTGGCGGGATCAGCGAAGTGGAAGACTGCTCCTGAGATAGAGAGCCATCTCTGCCCCCTAGTGTGAGCACCTCTCACTGCGGTTCTATAAATACTTCCAGTTACTGGATGGTAATCAAACCCAGGCTCCACTCACGGTGACAGGGCAGGGGCGAAGGCTTCACTATTACACGGATCGATGGCATGCAGACGCGCCATTAGCCGTCTTCGCCCCTCCGCTCCTTGCTCTGCTTATTTATGCTCCCCGTGGGCCTATCAGAAAGCTGCCAGATCCAAAGTAGAAACGGTGGCTTGGAATTGTCATCCGAATGGCAGATTGGTGGCAGTTTATGCCTGACAGCAGCGGCGGTGGGGACGGAGAACCAGAGTGACTGTGGATCCCGCTTAATTGCCACCCGGCAGAATGGGTGAGGCCGGTTACTTCAACCAATGACAAGTAGTGACAACCAGCACGGCATGTGGGCCTGCAGGAAGACAGATTAGCTACCCAAGCCTCAAAGGATCATCTACAGAGATAAAGATGCTGCTCACAGAAAGCCCCGTCTGATGGTGGGACGGTCGGAATACATCAACACCTGCAAGCAGTCAGATTACCGTACTTTTTAAATAGGACATATCAAGTAGAGCTCAGGTCTCCTTCTGTCCTCCTAACCGCTACGTGTAACACAGTTCAAGGCAAGTGAGACGATTGTTTATTCCGGCTTTCCAACGTGGTGACCCCGGAATAGCAGAAACGCCACATCTGTGATTTACTGTCACCATCACACCTAGCAGACTGCCTTGGCATTCCTCAGTCAGGAGAGACGCTGATTTTTATTCCGGCTCTATTTTCAACCTGGAAGGCTGTCAACGATGACATTCCCTCGTCAGAAAAGGGAGCAAAATGATGTCCAATAGCTTGTCAAGCCTAAGGAAAAGACTTTCAGTTATGATGAAAAAAAACAAACAATGTAGCTACAGGAAATAAAAGAAGAGAATCAGTTGGTGACTCCAAGACCTCGTGGGAGTTTCACTTACACAAAAATGTTCTGATGGCAGAAGAAAATATAATTGGTTCAGAGAGATAACCAATCAGATTGTAGGGGAGGTGGGTCCAACCAATCAGATGTCTTGGTCCCACCTCCTTTATTTTCTTGGACCCACCTAGTGACAGCCTAATGAAAGGATTAAAATTCCTTTCGCAGGGTCACTCAGCACATCTTCCCTTATACTCCAGAAACAAACTAATTGAGATCTGGGCTTCTTTTCTGCCTTGACTAGGGAAAATAGGGTGTGAATCTGCAGTTGCTTCCACTCTAATTCAATCCGATGCCACAAGCCCAGCATGGCAGGTGTATATATAGAGAGTAAGCAATAAAAACGTACCGGGGTCAAGCACCGACTTATCGGTTTCCTGTCTCGGAGGGGCCACCCAAGGGGAATTCAGGGGGCATTAATCTTTTGTATCATCTCGTAATTTGGTTTCACAGTGTTGTGTGCACATCAACTCCTTCATAGCCAGTTTTAAGCATGGGAATACATGGCTTAGTTGAATTTGTAAAGATATATATTTGTAGCAATTTCCTGAATAGATACCAATACTGAATAGAAGATAAAATAAGAACTGTTAGACATGTGGGAACTTGGATGCTTCGAGGGAGGATTGAGGTCAGGGACGAGCCCCTCTGAAATTGACTGGTGATTATTGCAAAGTAAGTTTTCTCTGTCTGGGAGCGATGGTTCAGCTCTCCTGGGTTCATGTTTTGTTCAGTTTAGTTTGAAAGCCTGTGGTTATTTTTCTGTGTTGCTTTGCTTGCCATTCCATTATCTCCTGGGGGTGCCGATAACCCCCCCCCCCCCCCTCACTTTGTCCTACAATTTTGGCATCCCACAGATTGGTTTACCTCCCCAAAGAGTGCACTTGACGCGAGAATGTTTTATCCGAGGTTCCGAAATTTGAAACCCATGGTTGGTTGGAATTAACCAAGCATTGACCTATTTAAAACTCTTTCAGTCTAGTCCAGCCACACAGCGACTTGGCAATACCTGGTAAATCCCAGCCCTAGTGAGGTTGAGAAGCTGCCTAATCCTCATCTCTGGGACACTCAGTGTTTGCTGATTTTCATTTCTTGGTGTGGCAACGTTTTAAATTGTTTTGGTTATTTGTGGTCCTTAGAATGAATCTCATGTATAATCTCAAAGCAAATTAATTACAGCTGTTTCCAGCCTTTGACAAACGAAGAAACTGCATGACTGGCAAATGTTAATTAAGCCTAATTCAGTCATTGTTTTATGACAAAGATTTATCTTCCTGGGTTCCTTATATTGGACACGAATTTGACTGACAGCCAAGGGTTTTAAGACCTATAAAAATTGCAAACATTAAGAGAGTAGGTATAACCATTCTTATGTACCAATCAGTACAGTGAAATGAGTGTATACTGCAAGAACCACTAGCACGATGGGTGGCAACCCTATCCCTACATCATATCAGAGCCTGGAGTCCAGTGTCTCGCCTTCCCTGGGAAATGTGGTCTAACCCTTTATAGGTGACTACTGGAATGCACAGCCTGCAATGTGGATCTCTGAAAGCACATGAAGTCAAGGGGAGGTGAGAGCAAGGAGAAAGAGAGGGAGAGAGGGGGAGAGGGGCTGCCATTCACGTACACCAATTCCGGAACCTTGGGAGTGCATCCTTGGGAGATTGCCATGGTAACAGCCCATTGTGACAGAAAAGGCCAGACCACCCACAACATACAAGAGAGTCCTCCTAGCTGGGCTGGGCCAGACACAGGCCTGGCCTGGCTGGTCCCCGACAGAGCCTGCTGCAGTCCACAAGCTTGCCTCTTTTTCATTCTTGTGCCAGTGGCCAATTTGTTTAACAACACAGGCCTGCAAAAAGACCACAGCACATGCAGAGGGGAGGTGCTCGTGTGTCTTAACCGCAGTGAACAGCACCATAAATCAGGCAGCAAACCCAACATTCACGCTCAGTCACCAGCGAGAGCACACAAGTAACATTCTCAGGCTTGGCTGCTAGCCTTTGTCTGCGTAAAATTAACATCAGGTGCGTTCCGCCGTTTTGTTAAAACGTCTATTGACATACGGATCATTAGCTGTTTGATTGGACCAAAACTGCCACCTGAGTCTTGCAAAAAAAGAGTCATTTTGCTTAATGAATGTATTCGCTAGAACAACTGACCAATCCCTGCTCTCCCTTCACAGGGATTCTCAGCAGAAAGGAGGAAAAAATGGTTTGTTTATCAATAAATCTAAATTGCCTTCAGTGAAGAGGCCTGTCATGGACGGCATCACTAAGTAATTGCTGAAAGGCAATCTCCAGATCTGAGTGATAGATAAGCAGCTAGGAGAGGTATGGAAGGGGTTTGCGCACAGCACCATGTGTGACACCCCTCCCGTCTGCATCTGACAGAAGGACAGGATGCTTTGCCGCAGGGATGGCACCCTAACACCTCATGGTCCTGGAGCACCCTACGGCAGTCCCGGGAAATCCATGTGGTGCCACCTCACCAGGACTCCGAGCTCCCGACAGCTCTGCACTTCCACGTCCGTGAGCCGTGATCTATGTCGTGCGGGATCACATAAACCGTCCACCTAGCCTGCTAGCAAGTGGCACCATTACGCTCAACGGCCTCAGAGCGGGTAGAGCCCTCTGCAGAGTCCTGACTGCACTGCCTCTGTCTGTGAACAGTTAGCTATTCACCTCATTAGTCCCTTAATCAACTCCTCTGATGTTTGCTGAGAAGAATATTAGGTTTGGCTATTGACTTTTAAGGTTTGCATATGCATTCCTAGATTTATGAATAGTTTTAAAATTTTCTATTTCGCATATTATTCTCAAATTTAATAGTTATAATAATAGATATAGTTTTAATTATCCATCAGTTTACAGGGGTGTATACAGGGGGGCGGAGCCAAAGGGGCAGAAAGCTGATTGGCCCCCGGAGTGCCCCTCCCCTATCACTCACTTTTCAAAACAGATTATTGGCTAATGAGAAGGTTGGCCCCTCTGTACGAATTATAGCCCTTCATACGCCCAGCACCTTAAAAAATCCTAGAATTGCCCCTGACAGTGAGCTTGGTGCCTATCCCAGGAAGCAGAGGGAAGGAGGCAGGTTTTATCCAGGAAGCAGTGCCAAGCTTATCAAACGACACACAGACAGATGGACAAACACACACACACACACACACGCACGCACACACACACACGCACACACAGACACACGACAACCTTAACCCCCACCTAGCCCTAACCTTAATCATGCGTAACCAAACAAAATATGGGACTTCTGGAATTTTTAGTTCTTTGATTGCATCCACAGATCTTTGTGGGGAACTGAAAAATAACAGGTTTTTATTACATTTTGGGGGACAATTGGTAATATAAACGCAATACACACACACACACACACACACACACACAAATGGCATTTTAAAGACATCAGTTCAGCCAAACTTCACTTTTAGCTATAATAGGAAACCAATGGTGAGAATATGCAGACTCCACACACCCACATGCTGTGAGGTTACAATACCCCCCCCCCCATGCTGCTGTGCCGTCCCTAGAATTACTTTCTTCATCCTTTTTGCAGTAATCTATGTATTTATCAGTCAGACAAAGGAACTGCTCAACAATGGAATGACCCAACTGTTAATTGTGTTGAACAACAGCATTAAAGGCATAACCCCCTACCCCAACACCACCCACTCTGTGTGTGTGGCTTGTTCTGGTTTGCTCGGGGCACTCCTGACTCCCCCTGCAGTCCAATGGCAGAGGTGTCACCCTGCCTCTCACGCTATGTCACCTCCCCTCCCCCATCACTCTGTATGGGAAAAGTGGCTGCAAGATGGATGGATGGATGGATAGATGGAGTAAATGTAAGTAACGCTGGTTGAAGCAGCATAGCAGGGTGCCAGAACTGGGTAGAAAATATATGCATAGATGCCAGAAAAGCCATTATCAGGTTATTATTCATATTTTATGCTTGGTTCACCTTCTTATACAATCTGAGGCCAATTACGTGCGTCTTAAATTGCCACAGAATAGTTCTCACAATTTCTGATTGTATTTATACTGATTCACTTAGAAGAAAAGCAGCTATCCGTGATTTTTCAGCTTTGGTTGATTTATAATTTATGCATTGAGGTAATATTCTATTGAGATTCCTAACCTCATCCTAACCTACTTAGGAAGCCCAACACATACAAAAACATGTTAAAAAAACACATGGAATCACACATAACATACAAAAACATGTTAAAAAAACACATGGAATCACACATAACATACAAATACATGCATAGAAAAAAACTTGATTTTAAATGATCCAAGCTCTAAATTATACACAGCTGCGATAGAAATTGGAAACTCTTCATTTGCAAAATCTAGCTTTGTGAGCAAACAAGAATATTTCACAGAGCAGAGCGAGAGACTCAAAGATTTAAAGTGAACAGCAAAAGTCATCTGAAAATTTAACATGAAAACACCCAATGTGACAGATGGGTGCTGAACGTAACAGAACATGAAAAAGAACTTTGACTTTGAAGTAGCTAAATCGCAATTAGAAACACAGCTAGAAAGGTGAGTCATATTGGGATGGATGCCCATTAAGATTATGTGACAGCTTCAGAGCAGCTCTGACTATCAGAAAAAGTGATACACAAGGTTTCAAAGTAACATGAGATAAAGAACAAGCACCAAAGGATCACTGCCCAAATTGCAGGTGCATTGGTCACAAAATTTGCAAAGATATTTTATGTATCGAAGGCAGGGCTTGACTGACTGACCTGGGAGCCCCCGCATGGACACTAACAGTTCCATTTATTCCAAGAAGGGGCTTCCTGTTTGCCGGGGCTGAATGCTATACTTCAGGATAGTCTTTACAATAATCCGCCTCCCGGCCAAGAGGAACAGTCTCAGAAATTAGAACAGCATAAGCCAAACAAACTGCGTCAGCAAAAGCAAGCCAAAGCTCACTGATACGGACAGACAGACAGAGGCCGGACAGCAGCTGAACACCATGGAGGACGGCCTGAATCAGGACTGAATCAGCACATCTGTGAGTGACCCAGTTTAAAAAGAAAATGCCTGCTGTGAGTTTGACTAAAGCTAGAATTCTTGGCAAGGCTTCCATTCGGAAATGACTTGTATCCGTTCCAATGCACGAAGATGGATAACCTGGTGTAAGAAGAAATAAACCTGCAACCCTGAGCAATGAACAAAGTAATATGTTCTGATGAGTCAGCTCTCACCCTTTTTACAGGGTCTGGAGAGGTTACTTCTGGAGAAAGCCAAAGGATCCCTTCAGCTGTAAGCGTATGGACACTCACGCCATGGGAGTCACGGGGTCACATGATCGCTGTGCATGGTGGTATGACGGCCAAGGAGTACGAGATCATTTTACAAGACCAGATGGACCTTTGGTGCAAACACTGTTCTCGTACTCCAAGATCATAATGCCCCAATAAACACTGATCAACAAATTCTAGAGTGGTGTCATGACCATCAGGATGAAGCTGAGTGCCTTCCACGGCCTCCCCGATCATCAGAGCTGAGCTTCACTGAAACTTCATGGAACGTTCTGAGGCATGGAGTGCAATGAACTGGTGAGATGTCTTCTTGAAGAATGGGACAATATTGCACTACAATAAGTTCTCGTATGACAGCATTCCAAGAAGGACTGAAGGTGTGTTGAAGGCACAGCCTGGCCCTACTCCACAATAGGTCTTTGATATCATTATACCGTTAGGTGATTCCATTCTTTTGTCCAACGCCTAAAGGTGTCATTCATCACAAATATGCATCACAGCAGAGACAAACCCCCACTATTCCCCCATTGCAACAATTTCACTGCAGGCACTGATACAGTTCTACAGAACTGCAAGAACTATAGTACTAGAGCTAAAACAAATATATAACTGAATGACATAAAGGTGCTTAGGAATGGAATTGTTCAGTTGGAAGTGGCTGTTCGGCTGTCACTGTCTTGTGTGCAGTTTGTAGCATTGCATTGGAGAGGGAGACATTGTCAGGGGAACTAGGAAATGAAAGGAAGTGAGAAAATCCCAGAATTCCCGCCCCTCCGCCATTCGACATCACCGCCGCGCGAGATAAGGACACGCCTGGTCTAATGGATACTGACGGTGATGTCCGGAAGCCGCTTCTTTGCTCCCATGACTTTCGTTCCCGACATACACGGCACACATCTGAAGAGTACGGAAGCCTGGAGGGATACACAGCGCCTCAGCTTAATAAAAGGCAGTTTAAAGGGTAATCATAGCCAGTACAGTATTATAGGCATATACGGAACAATAAATGCCTCACAACTGCGATTTATTTGGGGTAAAATCGGTGCATTATTTCTAATAATCAGACGCTTCATCAGACAGTTTATAGATACTCAGTAACTTAAATCACCTGACAACACTGCATGTCCCAGTAAGTAATCCTGTGCAGTAATGACATCATAATTCTTCACAGAATCAATGAAGTCACACATATAGATACATGGATACCTGAAATACAAATGCTATTATTACAGAGACCACATACGCGCGCGCGCACACACACACACACATATGTACACACACACATATGCACACACACACACACAGACATATGTACACACACACATATGCACACATGCACAGACACACACACACACACATATGCACAAACGCACAGACACACGCACACGCGCACACCCCCCCCACACACAAACACGCACAGACACACACACGCACACCCCCCCCACACACACACACATGCACAAACGCACAGACACACGCACACGCGCACACCCCCCCACACACGCACACCCCCCCCACACACACACATGCACAAACGCACAGACACACGCACACCCCCCCACACACAAACACGCACAGACACACACACACGCGCACACCCCCCACACACAAACACGCATAGACACACACACGCACACCCCCCCCCACACACACACACACGCACATGCACAGTTGCAGCCCCATAACAGATTCTACAGTGTCCCCAAGTGCAGCACACATCGGCATCTTCCTCAGCACATTACGCACAAAGACTCGAGTGCGTTTGGCATTCAGTGAAGCAGAAAGTCGAGAGATTCCTCTAAAATATCAAACTGCTTAAGGATGTAGGTCATCTTTATTCATTACCAAAGACCGCCAGTCTTATGATTAAACATCAATTAAATATGAAGGAGGACAGTTCATACTTTGATAAACTCATCAGTGAACACTTCCTGTCAAAAGTGATCAGCCATCACACAGAATGGCCCACTATGGGTTCACTTTATTTCCAACTGACCTGCCCTGAGGGGTCAAACAGGCCATGAATATTGATGGGGGCGGGCAGCCTGGGAGTTGGGGCCACGCCAGGAGAGGGCTCGTGCCCTTGGTCCCCCCATAGGGTGGACTAGACTGCACCTGGAGGTGCATTGTTATCATTGGAACCTGGCTGCTGGTGTAATGTTCCACACGCAGCCAGTAGAGGGCGCCAGTGATGAGGTCTGGGGGGGAGGGGACGGTCGTGGTAAAGCACTTTACCCGGAGCTCAGCTGCTCCGCCCCTCCTCCACCAAGCCCCCGAGCAGCAGATGACAAGATGAGAGGAAAGGACACTCATTCGCCGGCTACCAGGTCACCGTGGTGTCTGTTTCTCTGAGGCCCTCTGATTGGACATGCTGGCAAAAATCTGGCAAAAAAAACATCCAGCCTGGGCGGTCTGCACCGACGGGCACTGCGATCTACACTACACCAGAAGCCGTTAGCTTCTTCAAAGCCGCGGTGGTGATATAAATGCTGGCATTTTTAATTCAATCGTTTATCTTTCTCAAAACAATTTTGTGAAAATGTAATATTGCTCATCTGTAATTATGTCCAAAATAATGCATTTAAATGTTCTATATTTCATTGCAGGCAATATGTTCCAGGCGTGTGTCTGCTAATATCAAAGCCCAAGGCTGCAGACAGAAAAGCACAGTTTGGAGACAGAGAAATTGACAGAGAACAGAGAGATGAACGATTGTCAGTCACTGGATTCAGCAACAAAAAAACACAACCATCATGAGTGACATCCAATGCAAAGAAATCGTTGATGAAGTTGATGAATGCAATCAGCCCTTTTCATCAATTAATAACAGATGGTGCAAATGATGTTAAAATAGTTTGTTTGGGTCCTTACCAGTGAAGCATTTTTGTGTCCCCAAATTCACTCAGCACAAAAACACTCTGAGCAACTCGAAATGTTCCAGTGGGGCTGAAATTTCAGCTGGATGAGGCCGGTTTCTGCATTCCTTACTCTGACTGTCAAACTGGACTCTTTTAAGCAGAACAACATTAGGAAATAACAGCCATATCAAAGTGGTGTAAAGAAAATCCATTTATGCTCAGCTATAAATACATGAACTGCAATTAATTGGTAATTAGCATTTTTGAATTTTTAAAGCCATAAAATGCTCATGGATAGATCATTCTAAGTGTTGCAGACAGCCAACAGAAACAGGAAAGCCAATTGTGACATATAACCTGTGATACCGTCTCATCTTCAAAGGACTGCCTTAGTAATGGCCAATTTGCAGACCTCTCAGGTCAGAGGTCATTGCTCTTATGGATCGGAGGGTCTTGAATTCATAACCACACCAACCCGATCAGTCAACCAAGGAGGAGGAGGCATGATAGTTTCCACAGCGAATGCAGAAAACATGGGATGTTTCCAATGCTGGCTACAAAACATCGAAAGGCGGATGCAGAGATAGATCCGCTCTGAAGAAATGCGAATTGTTTCCTATAGACATCTTAAATTGATTAATCAATAAATGTCAGCAGGAGATGAACGAGGCTCCGAAACACTACTCTCTGAGATTATGGCAAGAAAAAAGCCCAATAAAATTTTGTAAAGGATTTAGCTATGAAAAAGGCCAATGTTTTAGCGACAAAAAGAAAAGTAAGTGTGTGGAGAGGTGCCGAGAATGATGGGTAATGGCCCAAATGGAGCGCCGGCTCGCCTGCCACATCACACCCTGCTCAGATGTAGCAGATACATTCGCTTCTCCACACGCAGCCAGACGCAGTGTGAGAAGCAGCCTGTTACCGCGCAAACGTCGACTGGGCCGCTTTCAACCCCCCCGCATCCGAGCGGCAAAGAGCTCCAGTCTACTGCTGCTTCCAAGTAAGCGCTTGATGAGTCAATGCAAAACGATATTTATCCTCCAACTAGTGGAAAAACAAGGGAGAGTGAGTGTTTGTTTCATAAAGGTGTGCAGGGAGGGGTACGGCTTAGTGGGTTAGGATGCCACACCTGTGATCGATAAGTCCTAGGCTCAAATCCCAGCGCCGGTACAGTGATTTCACTGTTGGACCCTCCCAGCAAGGTCCAATTGTACCAAGAGATGTCTACCCTTGCTTTCTGAGACATATATTACTGTAAGCATTTGCTAATTAAAGGTCAAAAACACCGTTGGGTGACATTGTTTGAGGTGGTTAGTGGTCATGATTTGCTACTGGACATGTGCTTGCTTGGGGGAATACCTTAGCAAGTAAATTTAAGATTTCCCCCAACTTACACGAGGTGACCCCCACCTCCACTGTCAGGCCTTTGTGTTTTATGCTTTCAAAGATCGAACAAGGTTTTGTAAATCAGTCCGTCTGAGCGATCACTGCACCCTACATTCACATGGGGTGAAAATTTAAATATAAAAGTTCACTCAGAAACTCTGATTCTTCACTTTCCTGAAACTGTAAGATTTAATCAATAACACACTGCTCAGATTGGTCAGTCAGATCAGCCTCTCCTTCAAATAAACACGGCATGGAAGCCGCAGACCATATAATCGCACTGACACGTCCTGTTACCGGGGGTGACGGTGAGGCCCTTGTTGCTGCGTGACTCTGCGGCCGCCGTGTTCATTAGCTGCGAAGCTCGCTGCATTAGTGCAAGGCCAGCGGGAGCAAACACTTCTTGGCCTGGTTAATATCTGACGCGGTACAACATCGAACGAGCAGACTAACAGCTGAAAACAGCCCCGGGAAACACGGACACAAAGACAAAAACAATGGGACCCCGAATGATGGACAAGAGAATGTTATGTGTTCGCCACGTGTCTGCACCTCATGTAGCTCAAATTTTCATTTGCGTTAAATGAGATTGCTCATTTTCTGTTGATTAAAATGGGGCACGAAAATCAATCTCTCCCACAGATTGCTGCCTCCAATCTTTTGCACATAAATAACACAGCTTCACTGCACGCGCCAGGTGGACCTGGGTAGCTGGCCGCCGGCCATTTTTCCTCTCGGATCCGGAGAAAGCACCTGCCGGCCGTCAGCCTGCCGATAACGCTACGGAATGCTGCAAGGAGAAATGCCTCTGATGTCGGTGGGGGTGCTGAAGTGCGGACCCCCATCTCCCCATCTCACCGTGAGGAATGTATCAGTCTTGTTCACAGCCCCCAACTCCCCCCCCCGCCTTATCGCCGAAGCTGCAGCAAGCTCCACTGTGCGAGCCCATTGGCTGCTGATGATGTCACCGCTCTGAGCTCAGGCACGGCCGCCTCACATTGGCCGACTGGGCAGATGCTATCAGAGAGCTGAGATATCACTTTCATTCATGCGGAGCCGTCGTGATGTGCAGATGGGAGGCTGGCGGAGCAGCAGTGAGCCGGGGTGGGGCGGAGCCAACACTGATAGCCGCTCATCCTCTGGAGTCAATGCAGCGATTAACCCCTTCAGTGCCACTGCCCACAGAACAATCCTGGCAAAGGCAGGCAGTGACCTTTAGGAAGCACAGCGGGGACAGTGAACCTTTAGCGAAACAGGGGGTAGAGCGGGCAGGCTGGTCCTAGGCAACCGTGTCACTTCCCTACCCAGCTGTAGCTTCCTGAGAGGCTCAGTGGCACACATGGGAGAAAAAAGCAAAAAAAGAAAAGAGAAAGGAGAGATTCATAGCTCTGGGATTGGAAAGAGAAGGTGTGGCCTGGCTTTGTAGTGAGATCAGAGAGTCCAGGTAACAGGAGTACGCCCAGGCTGCATCGCGAAGAGCAGTCGCCATGGTGATGCCCAAATCACTCCTTGGATGTCCTTAGTTTTTGTCAACATAGAGGCAGTCACGAGGGTACCACAGGACATTTACACGTGCCCGTCCTAAAAATGTAGGGTCGAAATGTTATAAAAATCTGCGTAATTGACACATACCACCCCCAACTTTGTGGCGGAACCCCCCCGGGGTTCAGAGGTCGCTGCGTGCTGTGCTGCCCCACAGGCCAATCCAGCTCACATTACTCCGCCGTCCTACTTTCCACCATGCATGATGTCATTGTTTTCTGCTGATGCCGTACATGCAGCACAAAGACGGCTGGCTATTCGCAAACACTCTCCAGGGAAGCCAATATTAATTTTGCTCCAAATAATGATTTTCTTTCTCGTAAGAAAAGGGGAGGAATTCACTCTTATCGCCACCTCAGCCGCAGAAAACGGGAGACTCATCCTTGAAAGATTTATCCTTCGAGGGTTTTAGCAAATTACCTGCATCATTTAGCCCACAAATGAATCAATATCTGGTCGTATCTGGCATTTTCGTTTGATTAGTTATTAGCGTACTACGCATTCTTTATATCATTTTGTCAGTATCATCGCATAAACACATTTAATGTTTCAATGCTTATTTATAATTTTAATAACGTATTGAAAAATGTTTTTGCAACAATGACACTCCTATCTGCCTGCTACTTGCTTGAACTCTGCTCTCCATCGACGGATTAACACCTGGAGTATCCAGATCTCCATACGAGCATGAATACCTCCCATTCAGCGCTGAAATCAGTCCCTGACCTCGCTGGTCATGCAGTATCTGTGCCGTCAGCACCAGAGAGGGCCTTTGGAACAGAGAGACGATCAGAGGTTCGCTGTCCGGATATCTCCACCCTGAGGTCAGGTGGGTTCAACAGTGGATGGGGGACAGAGCACCTTCTAACCTTAACTTCCATCAAATCTCCATAAAAGTCCACTAGTGGAAGCTGAGGAAGCTAAAACGAGGCTGTATTTGCCATCTGCACAAGTACATTGGAATGCTTCTTTTCACATATCCCATCATGCTCTCCTTTGCAACACACACGCGGATATATATACAGCTGAGAGCGAAGCCTGGGGTGTGAGCCCAGATCAGCCATTTATTTGGCACCGGGAGCATCGCAGGCCGGTTAAGGACCTTGTTCAAGGACTCAACGGAGATGTGACTGTTCTACAGGAGACTAAAATCGGCAACCTTCCGATGGCAAGCACAGAGCCCTAACCTGTGGAGCCACACACCACCCCCAGTGCATCATGGGTGGTGCAGCCAAACTGTCTGCTAGGCCCCATTGGACACTGAAAATGAGACCAAAACCCATAACCAGTTTTCCGCATTCCTGACTATAAAACATGGCACAAGCACGTAGCTGATTACTCTGGTTGAATGTTAACTTTTAACACGTCCATTGTGACCAGCATTGTACAAATAAGTTGCCCACAATCTTACAGATAAAGTCTCTGACCTGGACAGGTTATAACTGAAGAACATGTGAACGGATTGGGTCAATGTACAAGTCTGGGTAACTCACACCGTAAAAACTCACTCGACAGAATCCATTTTAGCACGTTATGCAACGTAAGACCCTCAAAGTTCAAAGCTAGCGTGACTGTTTTTTAAACCAAAAGACTCTAGGAATCGGAGGCCTGATCCAAACACCTCCGTCACTCGCCACCCCAGCAACCTGCAGCTCACCCACGATCCATCTGCTCGCAAAGTACCAGGAGCCACAGGGACACGAGCGAGAGCAGCGTCCCGCATGACAGCCCAGAAACGGGGCCAGCTGCACCTGTCCGGGGGAGATGACGGGAACCACGGCGCCACCTACTAGAGGGAACAGTCCGCAAGCTCGAAATCCAAGATAATATTCATTGCTTCAGTTTAAGCTCTTAGTGCTTGTTTTAGCTGCATAAACAAGCCTGCTGTATTTTGCTGACTTAATGAAACTGTTTCTATTTTATCATAATACACCTTTAGTAGCTAATACTTGTATGTGACTCTTTTTGTAATGTAAAGGAGGATTTCACTGCCAGGAAGCTGGTAGCAGACAGTAAAATCACTTTGTTCATCTAGAGGCTTAGGATTGGACTCTACTCTTCGTTATATATTCCGAAAGTGTAACATTTCCTGGCAGTGCGAGTAAAGTACCGTTTCTGTAACGTTATAAAGAAAGTAATTAGGCGAGGATAACTGTCGAGTTTATCCAGTTAGTGGGTGCTTTACGGTGGAAACCCTGAGGAAGTGACAGTCCCAAAGAGGCTTTGCTCACAGAGAAAAAGCTCACAGAGGGGGATTTACATCGCGCACATTTAGACGGCAAATGCGTGAGCGCCGCTCACAGCTCGGGTGAGAACAACTGGGCTGTCATAACAAAGGGCTGCCATTCAGGCGTACAGAGCAGGCCAGCCCGATGCCCCCACATGGGGGGGAAGAGATTAATCCCCAGCGGGGGCCGAGCCGGGCTTCCCCCTGCACCTCAGCGCCGAAACATGGTAGTTTGGCGATGTTGGGCAAACTCTGCAAGCTGGCAGACCGACATATGCAGGTGGCACACAGGAGAGGGGCATTGTGGGAACTTGGCTGGCAGAGAAAGGGGGGATTAAGATTTGCAAATTATCAAAGTGAAACCGCGCAAGGGGCAGATGGGGGATTTGGGGTTAAATCGCCCTAAACAACATGGAAGACAATAGGAGGGTTAGAGGCAGACGGGGAAATCCTGGGTTTTAAAGGGCCGCTGATGCTGGAGGAAACCGAGAGAATTTCAGCAGCACTTCAGAGACAAATAACTAAACCGCGAGGAGGGATGAGGGTCGAGTGTCAGGCTCTCCAGCCGCGGCTGGACGGAAACGAAACGCTGGTGAACCCCAGCGCCGGAGTCTGGGACAAGCAGCCAAAATTACACTCTTCAAGCCCAGAATGGGATGTGGGGCTCAGCGAGAAACCGATTCAGACTGCAGCCTGTCACTGGAGAGTTAAAGGTCCTGGCTCATCTACAAGACATCAATGCATCCTGCCCTGCGTGCCGGGAGATTACACTCGCTGGAGTGAAACTGCCGAAGGGAGCCCGACTTGTCAAAAATACTGCAAAACATTCCCAGCGACACTGGAGAAGCCGTGAACTCCGGCAAACATTAACTTTCCCCGGGATGAGGTCACGCACCACAACAGCCGCTTAGCTGCAAGTTACAGTTCAACCGTCTCACACGATATGTCAACAAACCGGCCGTGTCTGCAGAACCCTGGGTCTGCGCGGTCCTGTCAAAGCCAGATCTGATGCCCGAACCTCAGCTTTGATTTAACAAGGAAAAACTAAAGCCTATTTCTTCTAAAAACTCGATCTCGAAGCTGCGCAGTCAAGGCAGCTTTGATTTCCAGCGGCCACGAGCTGCACTTTACAATCTACAACCCGGGGACAATCCTGACATGTCAGGTGTAACATTCCCTGCCCGGCTGCAGCCGCTGGACGGCACTGTCCCGCTTGGTGGGCACAGCACCCACACCGCCCTCCACGCCCCCCCCATCTCTGTGCCCAGGCTCCTCTCTCACCTGCACCTGCATAAAGGAGCCCCTGTAGAAGCAGCAGGCGGCGGCGGACAGGGCGCTCCACAGACTGCATCTCTCCGTCATGGCTCCGCGCGGCCCTCAGGGGGTGGTGTGGGCTGCTCTCTGTCGGTGCTGCTGTGTCCCGCTAACGCACCCGGCTCATCCCTGAGAGGCTGCGGCCGCTGCTGCTGCTGTTGCTGCCGCCGCTGCTCGGCTCACGCTGCCTCCGCTGTCATCGCACACTCTAACCCGCAGTCCCGCCCTCTCCCTCCCTCTCTCCGTCTCTCTCTCCCTCTCTCTCTCTCGTTCGCTCACTCCCTCCCACTATGCTACGCCTCGCGAAGCTGCCTGAGATTACCTCATCTCTTTTCAGATGAAAGGAAGGAGAGAGGGCGGGGGGTTGGGGGGCTGGGGGGGGGGGTAGGGCGAGGAGATGCCACAAGTGAGAAT
>JAODKC010000117.1:17123593-17141675 GCA_026777985.1 Mormyrops attenuatus | reverse complement strand
GTACCACGAACTGCTGGTTTTCCATTGTAAAGAACCAAGCCGTACCACGAACTGCTGGTTTTCCATTGTAAAGAACCCAAGCCGTACCCGAGCCGTACCCACACCGTACCCGAGCCGTACCCCCACTGACAGGACCCTGCTTACTATCAGGGCCAAAAGCATGACCAAACCGAGCTGGTTGTGTCACCACCATCTTGATTGGTCGAAATGCACAGAAATACCATTTCTGCGCATGGATTATCTGAAGGAAAAAAGGGCATATTCTAAATGCTATTCATTATTAGTAGTATCACACTTTGCGATGTATTAATGCATTGATGTATTGTTGTATTCTCGGTCACTCGGAACTTGAAAACTTCCAAACTTTCTTACTTAAAGTACTGTAGAACAGCTGAATGGAATGGATTCCTAATGCATTAGCGTTTGATGCTAACGTAACATGGCGATTCCCACAGATGTGCTAGTGGAAATTAGCACACAGTAAATCATGATGTACACTGTGCGAACAGTAAATAAGCACCTCTGGTTTTAAGTCACTGTCACTCTCCAAATTTGGCAACGCCTTTACCAAGTTGACCCTTCTGCAGTGGAAAACCAATGTGAGCCAGAACCGTGCAGTAACTAGTCTCTCTTCGCAGTACGGCTCAGGTACGGGTCGGTTCTTGTATGCCTATGGAAAAGCACCAATACCGATGGCAAGTGATAAGGAGAGGTATTCAAAATGGGTCAAAGTACAAAAACACAGGGCAGTGCAGGGGGGCTGGACTCATCACTGTATATGCATAATGCTTAAATGTAGGTAAACAATGGCAAATAATTGTGTAGCTGCATAGGCCAGTAGAAAAAATGACGAGTCATGATGTAAGTCTACAAACCGCCAAAAAGTAACAAAACTAAAATTAACGCTATAATTCAATATGACGTGGAGGTGAAGAGGCCAGTTGGTGGCAGGAGAGAGCAGCGACATTAGGACCTTTATCTGAAGCTTTGCATGTTTTATGCTTGGATTAGGAGCAATTTCCAAATAAAAAGTCTGGATTAGCTTTGAGAATCAGGTATAGAAAAGTTGGGCCCTGATTCTTTAGGTTCAGATATGCAAAAATCTGGATTCTGAGCGTCCACCAGTTGAGGGATAAGCATCTCAACATTGGTAGAAAGATATCTGATTCTTACAGCTTAAAATAAAGTCCTTATATAAAGGAAAATTCCAACAATTGATGCTCAGTAGTTTATTACTATTAAGGCTGGACTGGGAGTAAAAATTAGCCCTGGTCTCCCCCCCCCCCCCCATGGCTTGCAGAGGGGGGAGGGGATGGTCCCCTATGACAGATTTTGCTAGCCTACATACCGTGTGGAAAATACCCAGTATGGCAGATGGGCAATCCAGCACCGACTAATACTATGCCACTTCTGCTGTCTATGGTAAGAAAACCCACAGCAGTAGTGTGAGTATCAGAGGTACTCATTTGTCCATCCATCCATCCATCCATCAATTTGACCTGTTTGTCCTATGCAGGGTTGTAGGGGTCTACAGGCTGGGCAGGGAATAACGCAGGAGGGGGCGCCAACTAGTCACCTGTCATTATTATTAAATTTAATTTCAGTTTAGTGGAAGTAAACCAAGTAAAAATACAGAGTATTAACAGTAATTGTAATGACACACCTGCAACCAGTGTCATAAAATGTGCTGATAATGCAACAGAATAGGAAATCTTGCTGTATTCTTCAGTATCGTTAAGAGTAATAATTGATTTGGTTGTTCCTCCTGTCATACCTGGGCTGCGTCTCTCTGACCTGATACAGCTATGAGTAGCTTTTTTCACAAGGTTACTGACATCCCAGTTTAGGGAAAAGGATGAGGGACAACCAGGAGGGGGTGGGGTTGGGATTACACTAACCTGGTATTTTTGTTCGAAATTAATCCCAAACCCCGCCCGGCAAATTTTACGGGTTAATACCAGAATACTGTTGTTTTTTGAAATACCATCAAAATAACGTACACCCAATATCTGGGTGGTAAAAAGGTATGGCTGTAACCAGAAATTAATTTTGGGGGGTCTGTAAAATTTTGAAGGCAATTCACATTTGTTATTTGACTAGGTGGCTACATGCCTGGCCCTGTGAAAATTTGCCTGCCCTGTGGTATGGGGTTGTGGCAGAAAAGCTTCTTGCTCCCTAATTTTACCCCCAAGGAACCGACACTGCCGAGACAGTGCCGAGACACTGAGCATCATTCGCTGGTGTCGGGGAGCTCTGCCAATTTGCAGGAGACTCCTGGAACTTCTGGGGAAGGTGGGATGTCTGAGGTTAATGTCATAGTCCAGAAGTTCCCAAATCTGATCCTGAGCTGCATGACTGACAAACAGTCGAGACACAAGGAATGAGAGCAGTGAACCTGGAAAACATGTAGTTTTCAAATGGAACCTATGTGGTCTGTTATATTTTTAAGACAAGCCTGTCAACTGAGAATCTATGGCAAGGGGTATTAGTGTGGGTCTGTGTGCTGTGAACCACTGGTAAGAAAGAACATTGAATTGAGATGTTACAGATATAAGAATTTCCTGTTTGTAAAATGCTCTTCAGTATGAAAACAGCACATAGTACAAAAACGGCAAAACATTATTTTAGACTTACTGTCTCACATTTATTATCTTGTATTTATTACATTATGATCTGCAAGTAGCAGAATTTCAATGTTCTATCTACATATGACAATAAAAAGCCTTGAACCTTGTGAATTGCATGGAATTTTACACTAGAGTTTTTTTTTAATCAATTAACACTGACAACGTTTTTAATTAAATGCCTTTTTACTTGGGGTGGCGCCATGGTTAGCACTGTCGTCTCACACCTCTGAGACCAGCGTTCGAGTCTCCACCATGGCTCCATGTGTGCGGAGTTTGCATGTTCTCCCCGTGGAGGAGAATGATCCTTCACGTAAGAAGGAACAAGCGTATGGGCTGCATATGCGTTTAAAGGCACGTCAGTATAAGTCAAATGTAGTGTGTAACAATACTCTGTCTGCTCTTCCCTGTAACTGTTAATTTGTTCTGAAAACATAAGCACATTTGGGATGGGACGTCCTTTTCCACTGACAGCAAGACGTTAAAGTGGTGTTCAGCTCAGCAGGGTAGGGATCCATGCCCATATCTGGAAGGCCATAGGTTCGATTCCCATGACTGGTACACTAACCACGTCACTGGTGGGCCCTTAGCCCCGCTGCTCCAGAAACAGCGGCTAAGCTTGATTTTTTCTTGTATGTCACTTTTTATCATTTCAATTTAGGTTAAGCACATAACATCAAAGTCTAATGGTATCTGTAAATCCCAGATATCTACAGATCTGACTTTAAACTACGTAAGCATGTAGTCATAGTATGCGCTTACGCAAATGATGTTTTCATACATCAGATTACTTGTAACGTTATAGAAGCTGAGTTTCATTAAGTGTCATGTTACTGAGGTCACCCATGTAAGCCATTTCCCAGTCTCTTTACCTTTCAGCATCGTACTGTCGCATCACAAAACATTTGTACCACCTTTTAATCTTTAGAAGACAACTAAGAGCTGGAAATGAACATGTTTTAGTTTAAATTTACTTCCTGATGTTCACAAATTAAACAGAATCACTTATTCATAATCAAACTGGAAATAATTTGATATACACAGCACTACTACTACTATATTAATAATGGAATAACATGCAGGAAAAATATTAGGAAAAAATAACAGATCTCAAAATGGTTGTTCCTGGATATTCCTAATTACTGTGCTCTCGAGAAATGATCTTAAGTTTAATTGTGGCGGTAAAAATGCTGGCTGGTCATGTGACAGCTTTATGGATCCAAGGTCCACCCTTTTGGTTCTGAAAACAAAGACATCTTTACGAGAAATAAATGTCCCCAATAAGCTAAAGTATGTTTATAACATGGGTTCTAAATCTTAAAGTGTATTCCTAAATTTTATTACAAAATGTGTTTGTTTTAGATATTAACAAAGTGTATAGTTTTAACAATTTACTTTACACTGTAAAATGTGTTAACTTAAGTATAATCTTTTTTAATGTTCATAATCTTATGTAAGAATTGAAAACACCATGCCATTGGACATTTTATTAAAAAATAAGTATAAAGTATTTAATCTTCATAAGTCTTTAAACTGAAAACCCTGTTCTTTACCAAGGTTGGTTACGTGTGGTCAAGACCGAACATCTCTCTGTCTGCCTGCATCACACAGAAATACGACACAGACTCACACGCTAGGGAGAGCGTTTTCTGATGCACCACGATACTTGTAATAACTGTCGTCCACTTCGATTTTTCATCCCTTTCTCAAGTCACCAGCGCTGTCTATTTTTCTCCAGAACAACACATATAAAAATATATGAACGAAAGCTTGCTTCCTGTGGTGACACATGGTCAACTTACTGTCATACATCCTGCATGTTTTCAGTCTCAGAAGTGTGGCACGTTTGTGTAGGAGCCACGAAAACGACCCCATTACCAGTTACACAGGCTAGAAGAACAAAGTCACTTTAGCAGAAAGTGTTACAAAATGTTTTCTCAACAGTTTACCTTATTCGATGTAAGCATCTTTGAGATCTTGAAAGGCACCATATAAGTTAAATGTATTATTATTATTATTATTATTATTATTATTATTATTATTATACAAGTCACTTTAGCAGAATAGAGTAAGCCTGCCGGTTCATTGTCAGACCTGTCTTATTAACAGATGGTGTCTTATTAACTTATGGTGTTTCAAACTCTCATACGCTGACACATGTGTACTTCAAATCTTTTAATAGACATATTCTAATATATTCAATTCATTTTTATAAAAATGAAGTCTCAAATATACAAATTTCACATTTTAACCATAATTATGTTAAACGTCTTGGTGCGGATTTCTGCTGAACCCGTCGTTAAACTGAAACGTTAATTTCCCGGAGAGACAAATAAACCTTTTACTGGCTGCAATCAGATTCTCTCAGAAAATCCTGAACCATCACGACCCGGTGCTGCCTCTCGGCGCCGTCGGTCCCAAATGGTGGGAGAGTGAGGTAGACGGCTGGGAGACTTACTAAGCTTCCGCTTGCTCATGGTGCCTGGGGCAGGATGTGAGCGCTCGGGGTGTTTCGGTGCAAACTGCTGTCAGGCTGCCGTCGATTGCTGTCCTCTGCCGCGGTACGATTGCTGATCAAAGCATCTGAAGACAGCGCGGCTTCCTGTACTGGGCGGGGGTGTTTGCAGTGTGTGCTGAACTGGCTGAGCCATAGTGGGAACCAGCGCCGAAGCTGGATGCAAATGAACTTCTTTGGCTAGCTGAACTGGCTCAGCCCTCAGCCGAAGCCGGGCAATCTGGGTGTCTTTGGTGACTTATGCCGATGTCTCCTTTGACTCGTCGTTTTCGGCTGGATGTTTTAAGGGAGCGGATCGTTCAAGCAATCGATTAAACTTTATTTATATAGCACTTGTCAAACAACTCAAATGCAATTCAAATGCACAAAATTATTATTAAAAAAATGAACGTATAAACTGAATTTATGCATAGTAAAAAGAAATAATAGTAGAGTAATCAAATAATAAATAAAATAGGCACAAATACTGAAACAATATGAATATGGAACATTGCATAAAAGCCAGACTATATAGATGAGTTTTTAATTTACATTTAAAAATATTGATATTTAACCTTTATATTTTTCACATCCTCAGCCTGGAGTGTAATAACTAAAAGCAGCCTGGGGGGGGTGGGGGGGGGGGGCTTCCTGGGTCCTAGTGTGCTGCAGGGCCATATAGTTCCTTATAAACAAATCAAGGAATTATAGAATCAATACAAGAGCTAACAGGAAAGCAGTGTATACACTTTAAAATAGGTGTGGGGTGAGCTCTCCTTTCGGTCTTAGTAAGCACTCACGCAGCACACCACTGCATTAACTGTGACCATCTCCTTTGATGCACATGTACATTTGATAGTAAAAACAGCTTTCTTTCTTCCACCTTAATAACATCGCCCGGCTTGTGGCCTGCCTTAATAACTCCGCTGCTGAGTCCATCATTCACGTCTTTATTTCCAGCCGTCTTGACTAATACAACTCGTTACTCCAGGGTTGCCAACCGTCACACATCTGGAGTGACACTCACGCTTTCAGACTCTCACGCTCATGTCAAATCTATACTATTCCAGTATAAACCTAAAATGTAACTAAATGAGGAACAGGTAAGGGCCATTGACAAATAATGGACAGGTGAGGGTAATTAAAGAACACTATGGACTAAGGGTTCAACACTAAGAAGGACAAACAAGGATTATATGACCTGCAAAACTGGGGCACAAGCAGGAATAACCAAGAACCCAGACAATATTAATACAGGGTACAAAACAATCTTGGGGCACCAAAGAATAAAACTCATGACAGTAGTAAATACAAGGTTCTGAGCAGCACACTCAGCCCATTCCACCACATGGTGGCCCAGGGAGTAGGGGAAAACACTAGGGGGGATACTAAACCTTGGGAGACCAAAGAGCACGGGATGGCCAGTGACACCTGCTGGCCAAATAGGGAAATGAGAGACAGGATGGGACAAGGCAGGGACTGATCCTGACAAAAGTCTTTTGCAAAGAAAAGGTTTAAATGAGCTCTGTGTTGCTGCAGAGTTGATTTTACGTGTGTCAAAGTGTGTCGGCTTAGCTATTTTGAAAACTTTTTCAAACCCTAAAGTCACTCCAGCATTTGCAGTGACCATCAAATACACCCCGTGCACAGCAGGTTAGGCTAGTGAATACTTCATCCAGTCATTTACCGAATCTAATTAATTAATTAGTGGTTAGTTACTGGTCAAATTTAACGAATGCATGGAATGTCTGGGGGTATCCCCTGGGGGGAGGGTTAGGCAAAGCAAGGCAAGATTATTGATACAGCACATTATCATACACAGAAGCCATTCATTGTGCTTTATATAAATAAAAGAAACATACAATACAGGTAAAAAACATAAAAAGAAACTAGCACGGCCGGAGAGGTTTAGAGTTGCGGTTATTTATGTTAATTTGCATACATTCTAATGTATAATAGTTTTTTTTTCCTGAGGAAATGTACACTTGCTAACCAGATAAATAGCTTTAAACATTTCCTTTGATTGCCTGAGACTTTTGCGAAGTACTGTATGTGCATAACATTTTTTGGCCGTGCATACAGAAACACAGAAACACGTTCAGTCACTTGTGCGAATGGACTCCGAGTGAGGTGGAGAAACAGTTTTCGAAGTGTTTCACTTCCCCTGCTGCGACTTCCGCCAGCTACTTCCTGTCAATGGCCGTCGTGCGGTGCTGCAGTGTGAGGTGATTCTGCGGTGCTCTGTGCTGGGACGAACTGTGGGGGGCGGGGGAGGGGGGGTGAGGCAGGAAGCTGCAGTCTAATTAGCAAAGAACTTTGTTAGGTCAAGGGGAAGGCTTCGGAGAAACATTCACAGGGTCACCGCCTCCGATTCCAGCATGGGTGCGGCCGCTGAGAGACTGAAATGTGTAAATCTTAGGGCTCCACTTTTAAGAGCATTTTCACTATAAAATATCTGAAAACCAGTCAAGCTTACTCTTTTAAAACAGAATTTTATTAATAGGAATTCATTGGCATCCCATCTAGGGTGCCCCCTGCCCGTGCCCCATGCCCCCTGCCCCATGCACTCTGGGATATGCTCCAGGCTCGCCCTGGTCACAGAGGATGGAGGGGTGTGATCTTCTTATCCTACGATGCTTAAATACACTGTTTTATTTGGACTGCTGGATGCGGATGTCATTCTCCTTTATTTATTTAGTCGATCTTTCAGTCCAAAGATGGAGGAAAGCTTGGGGTCACAGAGCAGAGTCAACCGGTGACTCTGCAGCGGCTGGGGTTAAGGGCTTTACTCAAGGGCCCAATGGTGAGTGAATTCTCATCTCGCAAAATGATTTGAACCCACATCCTTCAGGGCATAAACATAGGTTTATAACCTGCTGGTCGAAATACCACCACTTAATTCTTAATTCTGTATACCTAAATATGCAAATGACCAATATCAGTTTTACAGTATTTGTATATCATCTCAAAGAAAGTTCATCTTCGTAAGGCTTGTCACACAGGTTTACATACACGAAGCTACGCTAAAGAAACCTTCAATGATTAAATCTTAGCCGGAATAATCCATTGAAGTTAGTGTGCTGGGTACGAATTTCCCAAAGGAAGAACACAAGTGCGGTCAAGAGAACTACAACATGAATTTTATGTACATTGTCTGGTTTAATTACTAATGAATCTAACAGTAAACTCCCACCTCTGTGAGTTTTTGAAGTCATAATGCTCACTGGGTGGGAAAATGTGGGTGGCTTTTATTTAACCAAACCAGCCATATTTATTATCAGTGTCACTCAGCTGCATGGGGCAGACAAACAGATGCAGGAGCACTTAAGCTAAAAGTTTATCTTTTTCATTTGAGTCAATGATGTACCCTGGTTATGGCTGTAAGCAAATGGGTGGGTGCAGGAAGTAGAAATAACATTTGTTTCTCAGGCTTGGAGGAGGAAGAGAAAACCCAACCAAGTCAAAATAAAACCAGATTAAGTGTGGCATGGCTGCATGCCTCCTGACCAGGCGTCAGCACATAACACACAGGAAACAGGGAGATTCAAGATGGTAATCACGCACACGCCTCCTCTCCACCACATACCTACTCATTCACGCTGAAACCGGTTTGCCGTGCCTACAGACGCCTGAGGTCAATCACCCAATTTTTTTTAAAGCTGAGTAGATTGATATAATGATATGGTTGTTTACTATGAATACACCCACAAAATGATTACATATTCTGTTTCTGCACAGCAGCAGGGACATAACAGTAGAATTTAATTATTACTTAACTGTTTGTTTTTTAATAGTACAATTGTAAATATCTTTGCGTAATGGCATGGCTGTTGGACTGCATCAAAGGAGTATTTATGCTTGAATTCCGCAATTTAAGTAGACCAACATAAATTGTACATTTTTACTTAGAAACCAAATGATGCACAACAAATGGTAAAAAAAAATACATTTGCTGACTCTTTCACGCAGTGTAGCTGTTGTCGTCTTGATTTCTTCTTCTTTATCTGACTCTTGTTTTCATGCATGCAGATTTAATATCTTGCTGCAAATAGCGTATTAAAAAAAACAGCTGGAGCAATTTTCATAATTTGTTGACGGCAGGTAAGATCCTGAGGATGTGTTTACAGGATACTACTGCAACTTGTAGATTCAGCGGGAAGCTGGGTGACCACTTAATCCATGTCAGGGGACACTACGAGATACATCAGCTTTTACAAGCTACTTTAAAGCTGACCCTGTGCTTGGCTAATTAGTTCAGGTCTTGTACTTTTACTGCTTTGTTTCCTTGATTGAAAGACTCATCCTGCTGTTTCACATTAATATTATTGATACATGGATGATTATACGAGACTGACCAATCAGCACAAAGCAAGAACTCAGTGACTAAGTGAAATTGAGGTCCTTCTTATGCAAATGGTTAAAATGGTAGCTTACATATCCTGTCCTAGTTCATAGCGTCCCCACTGACATGGGTCAGGCGGTCCCCCTAGCAGAAAGAGCAGGACCAGCAAGGAACCTACAGTTTCTTTTGTTCCACTTCACTGCAGTTGTTCCCTCAACTGAAGGAGATACAGAACAGACGACTGCATTACAGCGTGATTCATGTTTTATGAGCTTTTGAATGTGGGAAAAAATGTATGGTTTTAGCACGAATGATTTTAATCGGATTAATAGGCCATGAAAAGGCAGAACAACGATCGCACACAGGCACCATTAACCCCAGAGCGTCCCAGTTTTGCAAGTGATTCAGTTTAGACACCTAATGTACAACACAGGAGAGGAAGGCCACTGTGGAAAATTTTAAAACCTTTGATTCAAGAATTTATACATCCATATATTGCATATTTATTTTCATATAATTATCTTTCAACCAGCCATTTGAGCATAAAGAGTCACAGTCGCAGAGTGTTTCCGGTATGCTCGTGGCGCATGTTGGTCTGAGCAGCTCGGTGGTATCACTGCCCACCTCACACGTGCTACCGATTTAGGCCACTAGAGGGAGACGGTAACATTACAATCATTTTGCATTAGAGCGATGTCTTCCGGTACTGCAAATAAGGGATGAGAAAAGGCTGCATCGTAACGAGTGGGTGTGGATCTTGTTCACATAAACAGTTGCACCCCTTTTCACTCTGTCATACGGTCACCTATAAAATATTCGGTAATACAGTGGAACCCGCTTATAGCGATCACGGTTATAGTGATCAATCTCTTATATGGATCAGCTTGGGACAGAATCATTCCTTTACAAATATAGTTTAAATAATTTGCTTATATTAATCATGTAGTCCGATTAAAGGGTTCATTTTGGGTCTTTGTAAAGGCGTACACTTTTCTTTTTAACTTTACTTTACTTTGATAAGCCTACTTTGCGGTAACCCGTCTGCTTCTGGCCACCTACCCGAGGCTAATGCTGTGTGCACAGAAAACAAGACTGGAGGAAAAAAAGTGGTTTTCTCTCAATGATAAATATAAACTTATCGAAGATTACGATAAAACCGCCAAAAACGAGCCACCGAGATTCAACGGCAAAACTACAATACGCTATACTTCATGTACAATATCGTACCGTATTCAAGCACTGTGCAGACCGACAAACCGCGGCAGCGAATGAAGACGAGGAGAGGCGGAAAGACACGAAGCTGCTAGTTATGTTACTCCTTAAAGAGGCCGCACAACGAGCAGCAATAACGCGAAAACCAGAAACGGCAGGCAAACACGGGGAAGTTTACATTAAGGACGGTAAGGCACACACGCGGCGGTTAATTACACAACGGCTAAGACATGCGAAGATCAGGCAAGAACTGAGTACAACAACAGTTAAAGGCGCAGGCAACAACCGGATACACAGCACAACAAGCACATAAACTAAAATATACAAACGGGGTTATTTACAAGACAATCACGGGGCTATATACACGTGCTCGCGAGGCATGCCGGGACATGCAGATGCCGCCGGCGCTACATTATTATAGTATATTTGAATGATACACAGTTCAGTAATTTAATTTGTATAATACTCTAATATGAAAAGCGTTTGAAACAGATGAACCGTACTTTGAAAGAGTCAATAAAATTCTGTAAAAAAATTTTACAGAAAAATAGAACGGACGCTGTCCGTTCTAAATCCAAAGTATTGCTGAGGCCTACTGTGATGCAGAGAACAGCCACCAAGGAGAGTTCACAACCCCTGCAGGCTGGGTGCTTTCTGGTATACAGCGTAAAGGGGAACTGTGACCTTTCACACATTTAGAAATGTGACACAATGTGAAAGCAGCACAGTGAAATGAAAACATAACTCATAATCATAGAAAATAAAGAACTAAATGAGAACACATTCACATTTTGAGAGTAGGTCTACACATTTTCCCCTTATCCTTTTTCCCGCCAAAAGTCTCTCATCCTATACAGCAGCCTTCCTTTTGTGTTCAAATCCCAAATTTGAAGGACTTTGCCATACTGTGGCATGCATACACCCTCACATGTTGGAATCCAGCCCCTCAGTGACACAGGGTGTGGTTCTCACCCATAGGCACCAGTGTGTGACGGTGTCATCTTTGCACACACTCTGCACTAATTACGCCCTTGACTGCTACGCACCAGGGTCAGACTGAAGCTAAAAAAAGCAGAAGCGATGTTTAAAAATTCTTCATAATTTCTTCATTCTATAATTAATAAGTTATTCTAAATGGGTAAATAAATGATTAAATAAATGCATACTCACAGCCATACATTAGTTTTAAGTAATGACACTAATCTAGCGTGGTGTCGAAGCAATCATACCTTTAGAAGCAGCGCCATGCAGAGACTTTTTCAGGGGCAGGTGTCCGAACAGCGAGGGGGGAGGGACAGAGGGCAATTTTTTTAACCCGGCATCATGATGATTATTGGTTATTGAACTTATCAGGACTCTGCCTGGATAGGGCCCCCTCCAGAAGCCTCAGAAATAATTTGGTTATGGTTTCTAATTTTAATACTTTCTGTTATTATAGAAGTAAATAATCTGCCTGTTGTTTCCTTTATCTGCTTCCTGCCCCAAACCCTTCTCTCCCCTCCTTGCCCCCCCCCCTCCCCAAAAGCAAAAGTGGTTTGATCCTCCGTTGTACAAATCTATCGTATGGTGTCAGTTGCTTTTGGCAATTCTGAATCCAAAATAAAACGTAAACTAAAATCAGGATTTCAAAAGCGCAAGGATGCAAAGGATGAGAGGTAAAGTTTAAAGAGGCAGGCGACTGCTGACCAGTTTCTTTCAGAAAACAGCGTAAAGTGATAGTAACGTCGCAGTAACGTAAGCTTACGGGGGGCGGGGGGGCTGTACACACTTCTGTGTCCGGGGACAAAATTTGGCGCTAGGCCCCTGCATAGTACCTCAAAAGTAGGGGCGCTTTCAATTGTCTAGGATAAAAGGGCTGGCGGTCAGAACCTGTACTGTTATTGTGGTCACTTTTTTCTGTTAACCCATAACAAAGTCATTAAAGACCCAAACTTCATGAATGTTTTTTGTGACAAAGAAGTATCTGTTCCAATCACTCTATCAGAGAAAAATCAGAGTTGTACAAATAACGGGAAACTCAAGAGAGCCATGATATTATGTTCTTTACAAGTGTATGTAAACTTTTGACCACAACTGTAGCGCTGCTTCAGTTTTGGGGCGATGCGTCTCAAAATTGAATCACTTCCAGGTCGTGACCCATACGACCGCCCAGTTTGAAAAAGATTCACCAGTGGACCGGTCCCAAATCTATATGTATTCCCCATCTGGAGAATAGTTATTTCTAGCTTTGACTTTTTTTTTCATATGAGCCCCATAGAAATGACACAGGTTTGTATTTGTACTTTATGCATCCATTTTAATCTAGTGACACCTCTCAAGCTCTAGTAAAAAATGAAATAGTATTACATATTGTTATTTTCAAAGCAGAACAAAGAAAATAGACTCCTATAGAAATTTCTATTTAAAGAAATTATTTAAAAGTTGTTAGGAAATACAGCAGCGTGAAGTGGTTTATTGAAATTCCAGCCACTGATTAAAATTTCAAAGGTGCTATATTTCAAAATATAATAGCTGAAGTAAATACAAAAAAGACACATAAGAAATCATTTAAATAAAATGTTGCTGAATTTTTATTTTGTGTAATACATTTGAAAAGTGCTGAAAACATCCTCTGGAGTAAATCGTGTAATAAAATAGATGCACAGCATCTATTGTTTTTTAATGTTATGCAATATTTCATTACCATCAAGTAGAAAACAGAACATAGCAGTTTATTGGTCACAAAATTACACTACCATTAACTGGATGAAAAATGTTGAACCTACTACAAAATAAAATATATGCAAATTACACTATTTAAACTAATACACCAATGTGTTTATTAAATTTTTAAACTGCGTAATTTGCAAATAAAATCAATCTCCCATTTATCCTTTGAGGTATGAAGATATCCTCCCAATACTCCAACATCTGATATTCACACATGGAATTGTGTTTGTGATTTTCATATCTAACAAAATTTCAGGGCAGAATCGTGTTCCATTTACAAGCACCCAACAATCTGCATAAAGTCATTCTCAGAAATAAACCCGAAACATTCAATTCTTTGTTACAGATCAGCTCACATTCACCTTCCAAACATCCAATGATGTTAATAAACAGGGATTGACATAACTGGTACGCAAGTACACATTCACCTTTAAAAGCAATACGTGCAGCAATCGATTAATGTAACAGCACGTATTTTATGTGCATTTGCACAGATATGACAAGAAATTACCGTGTATTTTAACCTCTATACCGCAAATTAAGTACAAATTAGCATATAAAGGTTAAAATGCACAAAAATTTCTTGTCATATCAGCGCAAATACACATAAAATACGTAGGCATTCACGCTGTTACAACAATCGATTGCCGCACATATCGCTTTTAAAGGTGAATGCGTACTTGCATACCAGTTTTGTCAATCCCTGTTAATAAACTGCTTTTCCATTTGTGATTGATGCAATTCATCCAAATACAAAGTACTGACACTTCAAAAGCTACCTGCAGGCTTGCTCCTACTCTTGCCATTTTAGAGTCCATGTTCACACTTCATTTTCATATGCAGTCTTTACTCTGACAGCGTTATACTAACTGCACCCATTTGATGGAGTAACATCATGGGTCAGGGAGGTCTGAGGTGTCTACTGTGACCTTAATGAAAATGGTGTCCTCCTTGATGTATGTGCCATTCTCAAGAACAGTCTGGGCAACAAAGAGAGGGCATCCTGATGCAATATTCATCTCAGCTACTGGTCGCCGGAAACTGCTGCTGTTGGGGTCTGGCTTAAAGGCATCACCAAGGTGTTTTCGAGCTGGTCCTTGGTCCATTAACATAAGTGTCACTTTCTGTTTGAACGGCCAAGGAAGCAGGGCATCATATTCTCCACGCATCACCACAAAGAAAAGCGATAAGTGTGTGCCCTTGCCCATGCCGTCACCATTGAGATATACCCTAGCGCACATTTTGTAACCAAAGTAGCCAGTATAAAATGGCTGGCTGTAGAGGGAGAGTGTCTTGGATGCTACGGCTTCCTGCTTCCGCCGTTTATAGTCCCTGATTTTCCATATAAGTGTACCATTGTAGCTGGCTGTTTCCAGCACCTGGAACCGTAAATCCATGTCAGCCAGGCGAATCTCATGTACACTGAGCAAGTCATCATGACGAGAGAGTTGATTTTCCAAAGAGCCTGGTGGAAAAGGCATGGAAAAAACAAATTAAGAAATGTCAACTGCAACCATTATATGAGTAGCAAAAACTAGAAAGGATGCTGTCAAAACAAAAGAAATGTATTCCCCACTTCCCCAGTTTAAGCTATATCACCCCTCAGCTTCTACAATTTCTAGAATTACTAAATTAATTGACTGGAAATGTTTCTACATGAATGCTGTGACTCTTAGTCATGACACATAACTCTGAAACTAGTATCTATTCATTTATTGAGCAATTGCACAATCTTTCCCCAACAATTGTATGGTTAACTTTTTTTCTATGTGTATGTCTTGGTGTCCATATTTTAACATTTCAGTTATATTATTTACATCCTTTATATGTCTAAATCTTTAGATTGTTTTTATTTCTCATTTGTGACATAACCAACATTTTCCATGACAACTGTAACATTTGCAACAATGGTAGATATGGCCCAGAATCAAATCCAATCAATAAAACCAATATAAACAAATAAACACACAAAACTGTCTGTGGCCCCTTTAGGGCTTTGTAGGTATAACTAAGCAACTAACTCCTCCACAGGCACAGTGGGGTATACATAAAAGCGGTAAAATGCACCAGGTACCAATCTTGTGAAAACTAAACACTAGCAAACAAACAAGTTGTTAAATTTGCAAAAAACTTTATTAAATTGCTCAGTCCAAAAATATGAGACCAATCGCATCCCATTTGGTTCAAAAGAGGATGCAGCAATTTATTTTTCAGTGAAGGGTGATCACATAATCCATCCATTTTCCAAACCGCTTATCCTTCTAGGTCACGGGAGGTCCGGAGCCTATCCCAGAAGCTATGGGCACAAGGTGGGGAACAACCCAGGATGGGGGGTCAGCCCATCGCAGGGCACACTCACACATGCACACCTATGGGCAATTTAGCAACTCCAATTAGTCTCAGCATGTCTTTGCACTGTAGGGGGAAACCAGAGCACCCGGAGGAAACTCCACGACGACGTAGGGAGAACGTGCAAACTCCACACACATGTAACACAGGCAGAGACTCGAACCGTGGGCCCAGAGGTGTGAGGCAACAGTGCTAACCACTGCACCACCATGCCGCCCCCGTGATCACATAATATCTAAACAAAAAAAGAACATACAGCATATACACAGGATTAGATACAAAACTTTTTGTTCTTACCAATCCCCTAGCCAAAAACCAACTAGGAATATTGCAGCACAAATGAGTTTGTCTTGCCTACTGTGTAAAGTTCCAGTCTGAAGGGCTAAACATGATAAATCGCACTTCTTTTCAGACACATACAATCATATATATATATATTAGGGGTGTGAGAAAAAAATAGATTGTTAGATGTATTGTGATGCGGACGTGGATGATTACGATTCTGAATTGACTCACAAATGTCAAGAATCGATTTTCTAAATGTTAATTGATAACATAATGTTCACAGAACGCAAAAGGTGGAACTCAGAAGTGCAACGCCCAGTCAGCACCCGTGCACATAACAGGGACACAAGATGGTTGAGCGAGAAATCTGACCGACACCCTCTGCATTAATGTATGGAAGCACTTTGGGTTCTATGAAGTTGAAGGGAAAAAGGACCTGGAAAAGAGCCACATTACATGCATGTTGTGTCAAACTAAACTAAAATATTTTCGAAACACGACAAACATGAGAAATCATATTACACATTTCCATCCGGAGGAGGAAGAAAAACACCCAGTTGCAGTTGCTGCCAACCAGAGGACCATTGTGCAAGTGATGTCAAAGCTTCCACCAAACTCGGAAAGGGCGAAACGAATTCCAAACTCTGTCGCAACTTACTTTTACTGCCAAGCATTTGCATCTGTATTCAGTCATTGAGAACCACGGCTTTCACGTCTTGTGAACAAGCACTTTGGAGCTGAGATACAACGTCCCATCTCGAAGATATTTTACTGACACTCTACAACTAGACCAAAACCGAAGTCATGGAATCACTGAAGAAAGTGGGTAGGATGGCTGCAAGATGTGATGCGTGGACATCCATTGCCACAAAATCTGTCATCTAGCTGCACATTTCATCACCAATGAGTTGCTGAAGTCCCCTATACTGAAGGCCACAAGCATTACTTTTGTAGAGGAGCTGCTGGTTCAGAATTCTATGTTTTTGTATGAAAGCTGTTTGTGATTTTGGTAAAATAAAATGTTTGGGGTTTTTTTGGTCTGAAAGATTATATTGCTCATTGCACATAACAGGAGGATGTTGTTTAGAAGTCATTTTTTATATTAGTGATTCAGAATATACTGAATTCCCCAAGCATTATTCTTGCATGAAAGTATTCCTTTACTACAAGTGCACCCTCAACAGTTAATGGCACCCCTTACAAGATTTGTAAAAAGGGTTAGAAAAAATCTACCTTTCAGTGAAGTAGCTCACACTGAAAAAATGAGAAAAATCCAACCTTTCTTTGAAAAAATATTAATTCAAAGAAAAACAAATCCTTCATCAAGAAATAATTATTTTAAATAAAAACACATGCCACGATTATTGGCACCCCTGTATTCAATACTTTGTACAACCTCCCTTTGCCAGTATAACAGCACCGCCTACAAAGCCCCAAACGAGCTTGATGGGCCGGATGGCCTCCTCTCGTTTGTAAATTTCTTATGTTCTAGCTAAGCTCAAAATAAATAAATCGCAGGGCCCTGATGGTATCTTATCTATAGTTTTAAAAGAGATGAAGGATATTGTTAGCCAACCTTTAACATTACTATTTCAGAAATCCTTATCTACTGGTGTGGTACCTTCTTACTGGAAGCATGCTAATATAACACCCATATTCAAAAAAGGGGATAGAAGTAATCCCGCAAACTATAGGCCAATTAGTTTAATTAGTATGATTACTTATGCGAATACATGGTTAACATGTGATTAGTATCATTAGTGTAACAATTACTGATACATTTGCACTACCGTGTAACATTTTGCATATTGTCTACTGCAATTACTTAATAAAGCTATAACTCTTTGTGCACCTAAGACAGAACAGACCCAATATGCCTCCCCTCCCGGACTACCAATGTCCAATTCTACTTCCACACTTGCATAACTGGAAAGGTAATAGAAGCTATAATCCAAGTGAAAATGGTAGATTACCTGGATACAAATAACATTGAGGGATAGCCAACATGGATTTAGGAGAGGTAGGTCCTGTTTAACTAATCTAGTTGAGTTCTTTGAGGAAGCTACA
>JAODKC010000117.1:17097651-17113729 GCA_026777985.1 Mormyrops attenuatus | reverse complement strand
GCAAGGCGCCAACCTGCACACCGGGAGCAATTTGGGGTTCAGTGTCTTGCTCAAGGACACTTTGATGGGGTCAGGAAAAACCAAGGCTTGAACCTGCAATCCTCCGGTTGCCAAACGACAGCACTACCATCTGCGCCACCATCTTCCCCCAGGAAAAAAAAGAGTCACATTCACAGAGAACTCAGTTGGTTAGTTGGAACACAATCTTGGTCTGGATTTGTACTTTCTGGACCTGAGCTTTCTACCTCAGATCTTCAATAACCTTGACCGTACCTTGACTGGGGACAAAGCAAACTAGGCTTCTGGCTGACAGTCAGTCTCGCATTGGGGTTGTATCCACAACTAGAGTGTATATTACTTCAAAAGATGATGCTGCATAACAGTGTGAAAACTGGGACAAAATACAGAGAATAACTGGCCATCGAACTTACAAAGGAGGCGAGCTGTGCTGCTGAGTGGTGCTCCGGAATGTTCCGTATCGCCTAATGGACTGGGGAGAGACGGCGTTTTCTCCTGACATGTTTTTGCATGTGGGAAGCACTCGCTTACGTGCGTGGGGGGTACTCCTCGCCAGTGGCTGGTAATGGCACCGTACTTAACAGTCCCATTCAGTCAGATGTCCACCCCTGAAATTCCAGTGAGGGTGAAAGTAGGTTGATACAGAGCCGATTCCAAACGACACCAGGGTATACTGCAAAATACCGCAGTGTAGGTTACAAAAGCAGTGATGCCTACATTTGAGTCGTTTGCTTTTATTTAGCAGAGGCTTTTTCCATGGCAACAGACAAATCAGGGAAATAGCATTTAAAATACATGCAGCTGTCAAAGAGTCGACTAGGCATAAGTGCAGTGACAAGGTAAAAGTGTAAGCAGAACCGGACTACACTGCATCTACCAAACAAAACGACAACTATTCAAATAAGCAGAGAATGCAGCATTAAGAGTATTCTGGGAACATAGAGTGGTGTAGGCCAATTTTTTCAATCCAGTCCTCGGGGATCCCCAGACAGTCTACGCTTTTGCTCCCTCCCAACTCACAGGGATTTGGGAGAGAGCAAACACGTGGACCGTCTGGGAGTCCCGAGGATTGGTCTGAGAAACACTGGTGTCGGCTACTAGAGGCGTTGCTTCAACAGATGGGTCTTGAGGCATTTCTTGAAGGTGGAGAGAGGTTACACAGTCCTGCCAGCCTCAGTGGAGTTACACCATGTAAACTAGTTCACTTCTCCATTACAGATAGTGTGTACCTGCTCAGAAAGACTGCTTTGTTTGCAATCCACGAAGCGAGGTTCACGGGCTTTTAAGGGACACTGACACCGTGTGTCTGGCAGCCACTGGGATGTAATGCAGCAACCAAATTAAAGGGGTTATTCTCGGGTCAAACAGGGAGCTGGGGGTTTAGAGACAGCTGAGTCTGCCAATTAGACACCAGTCGTTTTCGTGGCGACAGAAAACAAACGTCAAAATCTGCTGCGATGCAGGGGCGTGAAGCCGAGCCTAAACGGAAACGTGAAACATTTGTGGGAAGAGCTCAGAGCTACGGACATGTACAGCTTTGCTGAGCCGATTAAAACAGAGACGCCATTGTCCTAATATCCAAGACAGGAGGGAGAAACATTATCCAGGTCAACTGTGCAAGTTTTACAGGAGTTGGGCTTGAATGGCACGTCATAGACGCATGTGATTCTGTGCTGCATTCAGAGGCCGACTTTAGCTAAAGGACTTTGAAACACTGGCAAATCTGGCCAGTTCTGTGCCGTGACAGTGTGTGTGTGTGTGTGAGTGTGGATTAGGTTTATTTTACATTGTGGGGACCAAATATCCCCCACGATGTGATAAAAACCTGTTATTTCGATGTTGTGGGGACTATTTTTCAGGTCCCCACAAAGATCAAATATTGTGAATGCAATCAAAAAACTAAAAATGCCGTAAGTCTAGTATTAGGGCTGGGTAGAGGTTAAGGTCGTCATGGTGGGATTAGAGTTTTCCCCATAGAAGTGAATGGAGAGTCCCCACAAAGATATAATTACAAACCTGTATGTGTGTGTGTGTGTGCGCTAAGTGTTTATGTTCCACTCAAAATTTTAAGTTAATTGTGTAAGAAGGACATGAGTGGGGGGGGTGGGAAATTCACCACAGCAAAATTAGCACGTTTAAAAATGTTGCTAGATTATTTCAATTATTATTTAAATTCAAATTCAGCATGTTATCAGGTAGTTTGGTGGTGCGCTGGGCGGCGCAGCTGGGTCTCACTCCCACGGCTCAGACCCCACCTTGACCCTCCGTGTGAGGGGTTTGCCATGTGTGTTTCCGCCTGCTGCCCAGACTCTCGCCGGGGAATTGGCGTCTCCAGATGTGTGTCTGTGCCATATGATGCACGGGATTCCTGTCCAGGCCCCCCCATGCTGTGTGAGTCAGGTCCCTCGTCCCCCGCCCTGGAAAAGCAGACAAACGGCGGATGGCGATTATTTCACTCAGCTACGTGAAAATATAAAGTACAGCTTGTTGTTTTCACTGTTAATTGACGTCTATTTTTGTATTTATTTTTTTGTCATCTGTTTTGAAATCAGAATCGTATTATCAGCATGGTCATTATCTGCACTTAGCTAATGTTAGTGCCGTTATTCTTATGAAGAATGCTGGATGTGGTTGTTCTAACTAGAGAGAACGAGAGGCAGGATTCAAAGCGCGGTCTCTGCTGCAGGAGCTCTGCAGAGAACACGCTATCCTCCCTCTGGCTGGTGAACGTCTGCCAGCGGAGTCACTGTAGGGAAGGCAGTGAGTGTAAAGCCCCGCCACCCCATATCACTGCATGCAGCCGTGCATCCTGACCCCGATCCAGAGTGTGTATGGGCCCCAACCCCCAGCCCCCCCCAGTCCTGCAGTTGGGGCAGCATGTGACGATGAAACACACAGGCCCATACCTAACAGAGGGAGAGTCCCCATGAGAAGGTTACTTAGCAACTGGGCCGCAGGGGTCAAGGCGGATGGGTCAAAGGACAGAATCAGTAGCTTTATGGTGTCATTTGACATTTTAATTCTTGTATTTATTTTCTGTCTGCTGTTAAAAATCAAGACAGTCGTCAGCATGGTTAGTATCTGCAATTAGCCATAGTTAGTATAGTCACTCTTATGTGAAAACCAGAAAATATGACCTTGGTAGTTAATGCTAAGAAGACAGCACGTACCCCCATGGTTGGGGGTTCGAGTCACTGTGTGTGTGTGTGTGTGTGTGTGTGTGTTTCACAGGTTCCCCCTGCACTGTTTGGTTGCCTCTGGATTGTTTCTGCTGTCCAGTTGGTGCCTCATCCAGGATGTTTCCTTGCTTTTGGTTTCAGGTTCACCGTAACCCTGCATAGGAGGAGATGTCGGCGGATGAATATTGGGTTATGTAGTATTAATGCCTGTGACTGTCATGCTCTTTATTGCGAGGTCTCCTGCAGAGCGAGCCACTTCTTTTGTGACCTCCTTTCGGCAGGAAGAACACGGTGTCTGCAGGAGATACACCGCTACCGAATATATGTCTCCCGTCCCCAGGGTCCTAAACACACCATGACCCTCCGTGTCCAGACGGCTTTGCTGCCAACATCTGGGCCAAGAACGAAACGCTTTGCAGAAAATGTGGACGGGAGATGTTGGCCTCACGGCTCTGCCAGTCACCCATAGCATGACACAGTGCACAAACCATGGCACCAAGGTTGACTGTAGCCCAGAAGTATCATACGAAACAGATACTGTAGCAATGCAGCTCAGCAAAAACACAAACAGGTGTCATCTTTTGCATGAAAGTGTTGAGCACATCAGAAGTAACTGATGAAGCACAAATACCATTCAGCCTGGGCTGGGCTCTGGACTACCCAGAACGTGGTTCTGGATAAGTGGTTGGAAATTAGATGGATTGACAGATGTCATTAAGATGTGTCTAATGACGGTCTTTCATCAATATTTACCGAACGGTTTTAAGTTCTGCTTCTCTAAAAAGTATTGCTTCTATTCTATTCTATTGCTTCTCTTCTCTGCGAGACTAAATAGCACCAGTAGCTCCTTTGTTATGTTTAGAGGCTCTTCTGCCCTCCTTGAGGCCACTACCAACCCACAACTGTGTGCCTGACAAAAGGTTACTGCACTAATTAGCAAGCAGCGTCAAAGATGGTGCTGTAGACGCGCTGCTGTAGACGCGCTGCTGTAGACGCGCTCCCTGGATACACAAAACAACACTCTCAGCTTTTAGAGTCTCGAAAAAGAACACCATCATGCGACTGGTTAACAATGGCATAACATCGTTTCGGAGACACTGTAAATCACTCTTTAATCGACCACATCATCCATCCAGTTGCTCATGTTCGACCCGCTCATCCAGGTCTGGCTCATGGGGGATTGATACCCCATTAGCACGTGGCTGTGAGTCAGATTCATGCTGCTTGTTATAACTGATCCTAAGATACTTAAAACATGCCTTAGACATCCATTAAACTTTTTCTTTTACAATTTTTAGTGATTAATTGTCATTGTTGACATACCACAGCACACAACAACGAAATGTGTCCTCTGCATTTAACCCATATGTGACGATCCGACATAGCAGGGGGCAGCTAATTCAGCACCCAGGGGGCAGTGCTTTGGGGCGGTACCTCGCTCAGGATATCTCAGTGGTGTCTTGCTGGTCAGAGATTTGAACCCGCAATCATTTAATAACAAGCACGTGCCCCTAACCATTAAGCCACCACTGCCCGCAAAAAAAAAGCAGTAAAGCAGTAAAAAAGCTTTTAAAGCAGTAAAAGGCAAACGAAAATAAATCATGAAATGAAAGCAAAACAAAATAGTGATGCACATTTGCAATCAATCTGTTTAAAAACAGTTAACCGGTCTGATTTTCCCAAAAACTGCAGGTGAAAGCAATCCAAAAGCCCTGGCTGGTCTACATGGTCTGGGAGGCAAGCTGTCATACCGTCGAACAGAAATTAACGCAAACTAGCGATCAGATGAACGTTTCTGCTGAGCTTCCACAACAAACCAAAAAAATACATTTCATCGATAGTGGCTTTTTCATACACCTGGTTCCCGTCCGATTGATCCAGGAGACAAAGGCAGGTTAAATCCTCAAGGCTTGAACGGTCCTGAGACCGATGCGGCCCTGACGCTCTTAAGGAGGGCCGATTGCGTCGGATAGCGAAGAAGCCTTGGATAAGGCTCTCTGTCTAGTCAGCAGTGGCCTAGTGAGCCTGCCTGCCCCATTAATTTCATTTTTGAAATAAATCCTCTGATATTTAGCACATTAGATTATTTAAACCATATAATCAGCAAATTAAAAAAAAGCACGTACCCACATACACATGGTATTATGGCCTAATTGTTCGCTAATGGATTACTGTGAAGATGGGGAATTAGCATAATGCCGTTATTGGTCAGAGAGTGAAGGCACCTCATGTCATTATTCTGCCTTTCTCATCGCTCCCCCCACCCCCCCTACTAGCTTATCCCATAAAAAGCCTGGGCCTCCCACCTTATTTCGCTGTCCTTGCAAATAATGGAACAGCAGTACAGCGCAGACATGCCCAGATGTATGACTGCGCAGACATGCCCAGATGTATGACTGCGCAGACATGCCCAGATGTATGACTGCACAGACTGAAGAGATTCTTCCCATTAATGATCACTGCAAAAGCCATTCTGTGCTGCTCCTCCCTGTAAAAGTGTGAACACGACCATTCATTTTCAAGTTGCTGATGTTGCCCTTTGACCCCTGTGGCCCAGTTGCTAAGCAACCTTCTCATGGGGATGCTCCTGGGGTAACTTTTTGAGCAGTGTTGCTGACCAGTGCTGCTTGGGCACTTTCTCATTGGGCAACAAATTTGAAAAAGTTTTTGCGATCATTCAGAACCAGATGAGTTGCCCTTTGTCTCACCTGGTTGGCAGTTGCCCGGCAAAATTTCTCAAAAAATCCCTGTGTATCATCACTCTGGGCCTGTGTGTTTCATCATCGCACGGCTGGTAATGATGCCCTATCTGCAGGGCAGGGGGTTGGGGTCTATACACACTCTGGATCGGGGTCAGGATGCACGGCTGCATGCAGTGATATGGGGTGGCGGGGCTTTACACTCACTGCCTTCCCTACAGTGACTCCGCTGGCAGACGTTCACCAGCCAGAGGGAGGATAGCGTGTTCTTTGCAGGGCTCCTGCAACAGGGACCGCGCTTTGAATCCTGCCTCTCATCGTCATGCAAGTGAAGCTTTCCCGGTGTCTTTTCTCAATCGCACAACTGCGCCGGTTGACCGCCTGCTAGCATTCGGACCCACGATCTTCCTACCCTGGAGTGAATCATAAGATAAGCAAGGAAGATTTGTGATGTAGGTAGCGGCAGAAAATCAAGTAGATCCATGGAGCCGGGATGCGTATCGCAGGTTTCTGTGAAAGCGTCCTGCCATCTTATCACTAAACCCTCAGTGACATCATCATCACAGGATGTTTCTTGCTAGTGATAACCATAGATCCATCCCCAGGGTGTGCTGGGGGACACCGATATGGTTATTCACACATTTGTTCTCCTATGCACACTCATTTTGTCTGTCCCCAGGAGGGAACTCACATTCCTGATATGTGCTGAAGGTCGTAACTTCACATCCCTTTAGTAGGAACTGGGAGGGAGCAGAAACATGGACTGTCTAGCAGGGAGCTGAGAGGGAGCAAAAACATGGACTGTCTAGCAGGGAGCTGAGAGGGAGCAAAAACATGGACTGTCTGTGGGACCCCGAGGAAACACTGGTTTAGATCAAGCATCTACGTCAGCACTCGCAGAAATGACAGCTGTGCACTCACTATGGGATCACCAGTCCTCTGTCACCTTGTTCTCAGCATCTCTGCTCCTGACACATATCAGGCAGAGCCAGACGTGTGAGGACTGTCCAGGCAATATGATTACAGGTAGGGACCAGGCAGGTTGCCTCAGATGATAAGGAATAAATTACATCCTCAATTTGTTCACCCTGAGTTCGAAGGACTGTTTTGATTGTTACATTGGGGCTGCACCTGAGAGTCTACAAGAATGTGAATGGCTTGTCCTAGATCCTTACCTCCCATGCAAAGCTACATGCAGGTATCCTGTCAGTGAAATCTACACATGAATAGCTGGTTGCATGTCCAAAAATAGCATCAAATACATCACCCCCTTCCATTTCCACTCCCATCCAGGGGCCTGATTTAAAAGATAATTAGTTAATCAATCAGTCAATTGATCAATCAGTCAATCAGTTTATTTGGCTTGGTGTGACCGTTCCCCTTGCTGACAACTATTCTAAGCTCTCCCCTGTTCCACATCTCTTCTACAGAGTTCCGTTGTGTGTACAACGGCAATAAAGATATTCTGTTCCATTTGTCACTGTAACAATAGGAAAAAAGGCTTTTTCTGCTCTCACGGTAGGAGGTTCTAACCAGGACAGGAGAGTAAAGATTCTGCAAGGATTCACAATCCAGCCATTCCTATGCATTGCAGCCGCATCGGTCACTTCGGGAAACCAGTCCACGGATCGTCAAGGTGAAGCTGGATGTTGGAGCGTGCACAGCGGCGCTGGGAGCTTGGGACTCGACACCATTGACCCCTGTGGAAGAATAGATGAAGCACGCTGCTCGTGTGGGTGAGGCAGGTCGCCGCCAAGTCCCTTCAAGTGACAGCCGTCGCTGTCTCTTCCTGATGTCTCACAGCTAAAACGCAGCACCGATGGGTCCCCTCGGCCCAGCCGGCCCAGTGGATCTGCAGCGGATTGCCGTTCTTCCTGGTTCCGGGTTATCTGCACCGCATACACTCTTTGTCTCTCTGCAGGATTATGTCACAGATTTCTTCTCAAAAAAATTTCCCCTCCCTCATGTTGAAAATGAAAGACCCGTCTTACCGGGAATCGCAGCCTGAATTACATGCCAGCTACATTTGGATGGTGACGATCACGGAGCTCCGGACGGAACACGTTCAAAGGCCTTTGTGCACGTAGCGGCTTCTTGGCCCGGCTACCGCTATCTCTGCAGAGTGCCCCTGAGTCTCTCACATCCAAGGACTTTCATCTCAATAAAAATGGAAGAAAATCTTGTTAATAAAAAGCAGGGTTTAAGCACAAAAGGGCATACAGACCGTACAGGGCCTTTCTACTCATGTGGCTTTGTCCTTAATGTCAATAACGCTTCTTCGTTTGTTTATTCCAGCTGCAGGATGTATTAGGATCCCAGGTGCTGACAGTTGGCTTTGCCCCCCCCCCGCCTCTCCTCCAGGATCACAGGAAGTGACGCGCAGATGTGCTGGCCGACCTTGAGCGTCCTTGCGGAGGATTGAAATGATTGCAAACACATGAAGGACCAAAAAAGATGGACTCATCAAATATTTATGGTGCAAATCTAATAAGGTTCAAAATGCACTGTGCAGCCATGTTAGAAAACCTGCCACGGGGCAGGCTGTCAGTCTGGAGGTCAGATCAATACATGCATCAGTCGTGTCTCATGTAGTACCATGTCATTTCAGAGACTAGATTGCTTGAGACAGCTAAACTGTAGGCCGCAAAAACAACGACACCTGAAGACAAAAAAACTCAATGATACCAAGAATCACATTAATTTCCCATAATCCCCTCTGTCTGAAGAATGGTGTTTCAGCCATCAGCCTGAACTACTTTCTCCTGACCTGCAGGCAGATCCAGTTGGCAGAAATGTAGGTGATAGAGCTGGATTTTCTGCACCATTAGCCAGGAACCAACTACCTTCTCTGTACACTGTAGCTTCCATGCAGCGGTGGTACGACCCGGTCCACTCTGCCAGAAGCCCCTGTCTCTCCTGGGTCACTTTTTATCGTCTCCTGTCCCTTGAATTTGTCTTTCATGCCATAAAGTACTGAGCACGTTCGAGATAGGACAATAAAAAGTATATTGTGTGGAGTAAATGTCCCTCAGCTTAAAATTATCATCGATGTCTTAGGCTCAGACCCTGAGCCTTCATTGTGTGATCTCTTTGCCAGAGCCCTGGTGTGCACTTCATACCGCCCCCTGTCTCTCCCATTCACCTTGGGCGCACATAGGAAGGCAGACAGACACTCGTGGATTGTCAGAGTCGGGCACCGAATCAGAGCGGGTGTCCAGATAGAGCCCTGGGGGCCGGATTGTGATTCCAAGGCAAGCCCCATTACCAGACCAGTGATACAGAGAAAATGAGTTTACATCTCTCGCTAAGTCAATTACAAATGCTTCCGTAATGAGTTTTACTGCAAATTGCCTCTTAATTATAGTGTCTGACTCCACGCGTCATGCCTGATCTAGTCTCCCCAGCAAAGCTGAGTGAGATGTTGATTTTGATTGCTATGCGTCATTGATCAGCCATAAGGGGGCGCCCTTGCAAGACAGATGGCTCCCCGCTCAGAGCTGGGACGCCTCCCCCAACGGGCCTCTGTTGCTACGACCTGGCTCAGTCAGCAGGAAAATGAAAACTGGGAAGCCATCAATCAATCAATGGAATCACAAGAAGAGAGTGTTAATTGGCAGAACCCAAACCCAACTCCCCCAAATGCAGCCTTTTACTGCTTAATCATGCAATTAATAACTTTGTTTATATATTACATAAAAGTCTGCAGCCTGACCTTTTACCGGCCATTAGCAGGTACAAGTGAAGCTCTCGGGTTCTACCCTCATTAAGGCATCAAACACATAATGCTGCTTGGCTTCCTTCCCCGGCTGTAACGCGAGCTTATACGTTAACATCTCCGGTCTCTGGGATGCTGGCGGGGGGGGTGCTAAGCCCCTGTAATGTACAATTTACAGGAATCTGCAGCACTTCTCTCAGCCTGCTCTCGTTCCTCTATTGAATTTCAATACAGTAGGAGCTGAGAAGGGAATAGGAAACAGACAGGGATACAGTCCCGATACCTTAAGTGGGTTGGGGGGGGGGAGTGCGGATACAGGTGCACTGTTGTACCGTAGCGGGTGGGGGAGGCTGGATTGGTCTTTGACTCCAAGATGGATTTCTCAGGCTTGCTTATGAGCCGCTCGCTCTCTCCATGGGGGGGCGGGGGAGCAGCCTCACCGACGCTGGCTGCTTCACGCCCCCATCTGATCCCGCTGCAGGAAGCCTCCGCCGCAATGTGTCAATTTTTGAGGAATTTCAATAAGCCCCCATTTGCCACTGTCTCCACGCTCACGTGTGCATGTGTGTGAGTGTGCACGCGTGTGTTCGGCGGGGAGCACATTTCCATTCCACGATGGGCAGACACGACATCTGTTAAGGAAGAAACTGGGAAACTGCACTTTGTAAGTGAAAATAATGTATTTTTAATTTTCTCCCCCCAGTCACCAAGTAATGGATCCCACTATGGGCCATGCAATTCCCCCACCCCCCCGGGGCCTTGTCATCCCTGTCTGTCGACCCAACCCCCACTGCCTCCCCGCCACACTGTGCCTGGGCCCACCCTCTCTGTCCTCATTTCCTGTCCTGTGTAATTTTCACCTGCGATGACTTCAAATAGTAAAAACACAGACGTTAAGCTCACGCTCTCACACGTTGGACTGCAGGTTGACTTTGATGTACTGTCTCGGCTGCCCGGGAGAGCTGAATGTCAATGAGATGGAGTCGGATTCCAGAAAGGCAGTCTCATATCCGCAGCGTAAGCGGATGAGTGCCCCCCACCCCCCAAGCGCTCCCACGCCAAGGCTGTGTTTCATGGTTATCTTTGGGGCCCCTGCATTATTGATCAAGCTAAAAGTATTGTGTCACTTGGCCGTTTATCTTGACTGCAGACGTATAACAGCAGTGAGTGGGCCTTCCTCATTGGTCACCGCGGCCAGCTTCCATTGGCTGTCTGTTATGGAACACCATGTGTTTTGTGTACGCTGTAGGTCATGTGTAACACAGCTCTATGTATCTTTGTATCTTATGTAAACCGTGACAGATTCCTTTACACCGTCTCAGAATATACTGCTGAATGATCTTATTCTGTGCCTCCTGATACCTAGTTATTGATGAAAATACGGGAAAATACGGGAAAATACGGGAGTCCCAAAGGCATACTAACTTCTATTCTTAGAGGCAAAAATCATACCTTTAAGTGGCGATAAGGTTCAACAAATTCAGAATTATCTGTATTTCCTTGGTTGTCAGCCGACCTGGAGCGGATGGTTTGTAGTGTCTCTTTGGAGGAGGGTGGGAGGCGGGGCACAAGGTGAAAATGTACTAACAGAAAAGAAATGAAGGGATTGTAACTGTGATGGTTTCCATATAAAGAGAGACGTTTGCGCTCAAGGCTTTCATTTATAGTGTCTTTGTATTAAAGCAAAAGAAATGGGAACTTAAAGAATAATAACTCAAAGAGCACTGAAGCTATTCTATTTAAAAAACATAAATCATGGCGAAATTACTTAAGGATTAAATCACTGTCTATCTTCAGCATTTTGGCTGTTTCTGTAAGCCTGGCTCAGCCGGATCCTGGCCTCTAGAGACAAATGCAGCACATTTTCTGCAGAAGCTGAACAGACCGTTCCCGAAGGGAAATTTTTCTATTTTTTTGACAGTCAGCTACCAATTTGAAAGAAGACACCTTGTTGTGGAAGCAGAAGCCGCGACATGGGCTTTGTATATCAGCCCATTGTCAGCACTGTAATATTACTCAATCATATTACGCAGGAGATTGTGGGTTAGAGAATGGCGTGTTTTCAAATCCACGGTATATATAGTGTGCATACACAGGGAGAGAGGTAAAATTTTTAACCTTAAGTGACATTAAGTTAACCTGAATTGTTTCAACGGCGTGTAAAAATGCGCGTTTTTGATGAAAGCGCTCCTGAAGGAGATTAAATCTGCCACAGAGACTGTCTCATGTGGAGGGTGATGAAACTCAGGTTTAAGTTGCAGAGAGCCGTGTATCGCCGCCCCATCTGTGCTGAGACGGTGGACCGACGTGCGCGGCAGTCACAGGAGCCCGGCACACACGGCCCCTGCGCTTCTGCGGAAGACATCAGAGCCACCGCGCCAGTGAAATCCCGCTTCCTTAACGGCACGCTGTGCACCGCTAAAATTAGCTCTGCTCCCCAGTCCTGCCCACTCGCCCGTTAGGTGCGCAGCTGTCGGAGCTCGGCGAATAAACCATTTTTCCTGCTGACGGTGCCGCAGAGCACACTGTTTCTCACCGGCTTTTTCTGGCTATTTATTGCTGAGATAACGCTCCGTCTGTATGATGCTCATTCACCTTTATTATCTTTTCTCGTGTATTAACCTCCAGATTAAGTCCATCTCCCATGTTTTGCGCTTGTTTCCAGCTGCTCTGGTCACAGCAGACAAAGGAGCAGAGTACAGGATGCTGGATATGGGTCACATGGTACAGGGATGGCTCAGTGCTGGGTTATCCGCCGCCTCGCGGCTCCGAACCCCTACGACCTGCACTGGCATCCTGTCCACTGAGTCTCCTGCCTTGTGCCCTGTGTTTCCTGGGATAGAGCCCTGGGGACCTGGGTTATCCTGGTCTGCCGTGACCAAGTACTGGATAAGCAGTGATGGAAGATGGATGGATGGTATTTGTGCTGCTCCACCCAAGAGCTCCGTAAAGGGAAGTTAGGAGACTCCCAAGGGCCTCTGAGTGACCGGGGCCATAAAAAACATACAACATTATTGGGTTGGTGTACGTCAGCGTCCCATTATGATATGACTTTCTGAGGCCCAGAATCCCTAATCGCACCCCTGGCTCGACCCAAGTCAACCTCAGGTACTTTTAACTCCACCCTGTATGTATATTTCCAGTGAAGGGACCCCCAGTTACCCCTTCGGCATGGTATATAGTTACTATAGTTACTATAATAGTGACTCATCATTTTCTGTTCTCCTTACAGTCGGGGAACACGATGCTGACCAGCTCTGAATGGAACTTGGGAACATCTGCGTGGCATCGGCGGTAAGCATGCCTTTACAGTCTTTTCACGTCACACTTTTTAACTGCTTGGCGGGTATAAATGCCCGCTGCGGATTATGTAATCTATGGGGCGTTCAGACTGATATTCCTCCAATGCAGTTGTGTTCGGTTTTTTATGAGTACAAGTCAAGGATCGCACAGTCAGAAGCCAGGCTCCGTAAATGTGACCATAAGGCGTGTTGGCTTTCATCTCACTCACCTTCAGCTGCGTGTGTCATTCTCAGGTATTAACAGTGCGTGGGTCAGCCTGCCTTTGTTTCCACTCTGCGTGCTTCTCTTTGGCCAACTCGCATCTCTTGGCTGAGCTCAGGAGTTTGCTGAGCTCCTGAACACAACCTGGGGCGACTGAGAAGATACACAGACGACGTCAGTATTATTTCACGCCCCGAGCGACGGGCCTAATTTTGGACGGGGCGTGAATGGCAAATGTGGACTTGCTTTGATTCATGGGCCCAGTGCTTTTGGTTGATGGCGTCACTGAGTTCCTGGGTGCTCTATCCAACACCGGGTCTCTCCATGACATCTCACGCAAACATAACTGCCAACCTACTGAACAACTCAAACACAAGTTCTGCCTGGATGTCAGCCCATCATTTTCCAGCCAGAGTTCGTAATAAATAACATATTTATAATAACACAGGAGCATTATGTGGGAAGATACTCAGACTGCGAGTCGACGCTGCCTCACTGGGAGGCACCATCGCCTCGTAGGTCTCGGGATGGTGGTGTCTGAAGGTCACATCTCTTCTGTGTGTGTGGAGATTGTGTTTCCTCCTGCAGTCCAAAGACTCACGGTTAGGCTAATTGACGTTTTTGAGTTGTTTTTTGTTTTGTGATGGACTGGCATCCCATACAGTATGTCCTCACATATTGCCTGGGCCACCTCTATGACCCTGAAAAACAGCTGGAAGATAACAATGGATAATCACAATGCTTAAAGTGTTACATGTCATTAAAACATTGCTAATCGATCATTTGTTTGTCATATGGAGAATTCTCCAAATTGCAAAGCTGGTTCCTCTCCACCTTCTGACATTCTTGTTATGATGCAAGCAGGCTTCCCAGAGCTCTGAAAACTGCAGTGAAGTCTTCATTATATATAGTCAGCTTTGACCTTTCTGCAATCAATATACCAGGTGTCTGATAGGAGATCAACCATTTGCCTGTGTGTGTATGTGTTTGTATGCGTGTGTGTATGTGCGTGTGTATGCATGTATGTGTATCTTTGGATTAGGTTTATATTACATCATGACAACCAAATGGCCTGCACAATGTGATAAAATGCTATTATTTTGAAGCTGTGGGGACCATTCTTCAGGTCCCCACAAAGATATGTAAATGCAACGAAAAACTAAAAATGCCAAAAGTCTCGTATTTTGTTTGGTTACTTATGGTTAAGGTTAGGGCTGGGTAGGGGTTAAGGTTATGGTTAAGGTTAGGGCTGGGTAGGAGTTAAGGGTGTCATGTTGGGATTAGAGTTTTCCTCATAGAGATGAATGGAGAGTCCCCACAAAGATGTAATTACAGACCTGCGTATGTGTGTGTGTGTGTGTGTGTGTGTGTACGTTTGTCTGCATCTAGGTTGCATTTTTTGTTATTTCTCTGCTGTGTGTTTGTTCTCTCCGTTCCTCTCTACTCAGAACATGCCGAAAAGATCTTGCCACATCCCCCTCTCTCCTGACACTGCATCATCCACGGCTTCCTCTCTCTATTCATCTGGCGCGATGTCGTCACGTTGCTTCTCACCTCCTGCTGATGTGCGTGTGCAATCTGTTATCTTTCCACTAGGACTCGCTCTCATTAAGGTCCAGCGTTTGGCCTCAGGGTTCCCAGTCCAATGGATACTGAGGTGTGTTTAATTAAAGTGTCAGGAAGAGGTCAGTCTGATTTTAAGGCATGTTTCGTTATGCACTGCAGGGAACTTTTGTTGTCCTTCATGCTTTTGGCTCCTTATTCTTCTAAGAGGAGAGGCTTCTGTACACTGGATTCACAACATCCCACTGATCCAGACACTCTTATGTACATCTTGTTTTTCTTGATAGTTTCACTGACGTTCACCTGTCCAAGTGCTGCCAAAATTTACATCTATTAGGAGACACTTTTGTCCCAGGCGAAGTGCAAGTGAGGATCAGAGAGCAGAGTCAGCTGGTGTCCTTGGAGCAGTGGGGTTGAGGGCCTCGCTCAGCGGTGATTTGATGACCCTCTTGGCCACTGGAGTTGAATCCATGACCTTCGAGCCATAAGCAGTGGTCTCTGACCACATGACCTTCACTTTCGTCAAGCATGTTGTTAAACATAAAGCATTCCATGACTAAACGTGGATGTTTTCTCCGTAGCTGAATGATTATGTGAATCTTGTTTGCGTGCATTCAGGGATGGAGGACCTACCAGTCGGAACTGTTAGTCACATCTTAATGGAGGTATATCAGGTGTAGATCACCCTGGTAGTACCGACTCTATCATTATTCACGAGGGCTCTGCAGGAGCTACTGGGTTAAGCAGCAGTGATGCAGTGTTAATATGGTGGGCTCTGGGAATATGGTAATCACTCCCAACAGCAGCATTGTCATTATTAGCTCGCATCATCCCACCAGTATCATTGGCCTGGGGCCCTGAGCACAGAACCTGTCTGTCATCCTCTATTTTCTGCTTCACACCTCTCCCAAAAATATCTCGCTCTCATGACGACGTTCAAATCAATATAAATAGCATCCAGCTGAAAAAAAAAATTCAGAGCCTGCGCTTGTATCTGAGTCCCAGTTTGTATCATGGTATTACTATTCGAATCCCAGCTTGTATCATGGTATTACTATCTGAGTCCCAGCTTGTATCATGGTATTACTATTTGAATCCCAGCTTGTATCATGGTATTACTATCTGAGTCCCAGGTTCTATCATGGTATTACTAGCTGAGTCCCAGTTTGTCTCATGGTATTACTATCTGAGTCCCAGTTTGTATCCGGGTATTACTATCTGAGTCCCAGCTTGTATCATGGTATTACTATTTGAATCCCAGCTTGTATCATGATATTACTATCTGAGTCCCAGCTTGTATCATAGTATTACTATCTGAGTCTCAGCTTGTATAATGGTATTACTATCTGAATCTCAGCTTGTATCATGGTATTACTATTTGAATCCCAGATTGTATCATG
>JAODKC010000117.1:17084574-17097408 GCA_026777985.1 Mormyrops attenuatus | reverse complement strand
ACCATATTCTACCTTCCATTTCTGTATCCTATGCATTTGTTGTTTCCCCTTGGAGCAAGTCTTACACACAGGTTTAGTGAAATTCTGGATAGCTACACACCGAAATACAGAAATAAAATAAAATTTATTATATTTACATACAACTTGCCCAGTCGGCGTCAGTCAAGCAGACCTGGTTGTCCTTCTGATCTAGGAGAAACTTCAGCCGTAATTAATACATTCAAAATACACTTGAGCGTCATGTGTAGAGAAAAAGGGGATTGAACATCTGCCCACATTAGAACAGGATTGTCTTCCTGATGTAAACCATCTGATGCTAATTTTTGGCCAAGTGTCAGGGATCTGTGGCCTGAACCGTTGTTACCTAATACTGAGGAGCCTTGCCAGTTCATGTTACACACATAGGAACTGAGGAAATGTAAGATTGGGAAACATGGTTTCAGCATTTGATTATACATCCTTACCATATGCTGGTGGATCAATTGCTTTCCCCTGCTGCTCTGGTTCTGGGGTTGAGTCCTGGAGGTACGAGGCAGAATGGATAGCTGTCATGTGCTGAACACTGAAAAGTAAAATCTATAGCAAGTCTTTGTGTTGTATGCATCACTTTATCCAGCCATAAACCTGCTCCCTAAAGACATCTCTACATCTTAGTTTTCTATACTGCAGAAACTGCAGGCTCAGGGAAACTATTGACACATCCACCAGAGATCCCTGCAAATTCACAATTTCTGCAGTATACAAAGTGTTATGGTATGTGAATGAAGAAGATACAGATTGCGACATTAGCTCCCTGTTTCCTGTCCCTGCTCCAGCGTGTTGAGCATGTGGCTACCTGCAAATCCATTTCGTCGCGTGTTGGAATCCCACCTCCTCTGTTTCTGTATTTAGTTCGCTAGTGTTTCATTTGTATGAGTTTTTCTAGTGTCTGATTTGTATTTGGTTTTGGTTTCATTCTGTGTGCCTGTGCTTGTGTTTCTACCTGTATTATTCCCCAGTGTTAGATTCTGTTTTCCCTATTTCTTGGTTAGTTCTTAGTTTTAGTTTCTTGAGTTAATTAGTTCCACCTGTTGCCTGTTCTTGTGCGTGCCCTTGTGTGTGTTCCTGATAGGCCGTTGTCTTGCACCTTCCCCGACTGGATAATTGTCTGTCTCACTCCTGCTGTCTCGTTACCCAGTTCAGTTTTAGTATTTAAGTTCTGCCTGAGTTCTGTCCCTGATTAGTTCATTGTTCGTTGTAGTTTTGCTGTTAGATGTATGTACTTCATAAGTTCTGTTATTTGTAACCTGCCTGCCTGCCTGCCTGCTCCTTCTTTGCCCTGACCCTAACCCTAACCCTAACCCTGACCCTAACCCTAACCCTAACCCTTGTGATTAGTCCCTATTTATCCGCTTTTGCTTTTGACCCCTCGTGGTCCTTTTGTTTGCAGTGTTTTCTGTTTTGTCAAATAAACCCCTTCTGTTCCGGTGAGCCGCAAGTGGGTCGTCCACATTTCTGTTCCAACCCGCACTATGCCTCGTTCACGCCCGAAACCCGCCCAGATCCCTAACACCCAGTCATCTCAGCCTGCGTCTCTGTACCTCCACATTAAACTCCCTAAATGAATATGGCCCCTTTATGTAATAATGACTTCTACTTGTGTTGTAAAAGCAGGAAGGCAGGACAGTAACCTCACATCTTCTGGGTTGTGTGTTTCATTCTTGCCCCTGGCTCCCTGTGTGAGGAATATGGATGTCCCAGCTGTGTTCGCATGCAGCAAGGAGAACGTTCTCTCTTCCTGCAGTTGCCGATCGGTGCCTTCTGTGCTCGGCTAGCAAAGTCTGACCTGTTTGCTCTCTCTTACATCATCCTTCATATCTATTTGTATAACCTAATTGTGTCTATAAACTATCGAAACACTGCATCTTCTTCTTCTCAGTGTTTTCGGTCTTTCTCTCATCTATTATAAGAGTCTTTTGGTTCTTGAAAAGCTCTCGAGAGAATTTATAGAGAAAAGCTCTTTATAAATGAAGGTATTAGTCCATTGCAGAAATTTGATTCACACGCATTGAATAGGTAACATTCTAAGGGAAAGCTTAAAATAAAAATATTTTAGTAAAAATCAGATAATATATAGTTCTCACATTCGACAAAGTAATAAAACAATAATATCTAAAAAAAATAAAGTAAAAACGTCTTACACAAGGTCAGATTCCAGTCAGTGGAGCAAAAAATGTGTGCATTACACACTTGCTATATGGATCTTTGGGTTGGACATAAAAGATTTACTGGTAAAATATTAAATATTTAAGTGTGAAATGTTTTTCAGAAGAGTTCATGCTCCACTTCAAGCGTGTCAAAAACCTTATTCTGTGCCGTAATGGACGCACAGCAGACAAGGCACATCATTTTGGGATGGTGCTTCCTGTACCTGCAGGCTGCCGACACGGACACCGTGAGACGGAATTCAGCTCAGAAGATGAATTATAATAATGGCATCTAGCTGCTTCCGCTTGCGGTGAGGGATGCGACATTTTAGGAAGTTAACATGAAGGAGTTTCCGTCTCCCCCCCCCCGTCGTTTGTTTTGCAGCATCTCCTGCATTTCTGTCACTTCTCTGTCCCTGCAGAGACGCAGGTTGAGACTTGCTGCGGGGTACGGTGTCATTATGGAAGAGATCGCTTTTGATGACTACTCCACTTTGAAATGGAACGTATAATTTAGCACAAACAACCCGGCTCCAGACTCACTGTGAAACCACACTCAGGGTAAATTAAATCTGAATTTAAAAAACCTGAAAGAAGTGGATTTTGCATGCATAACAAATTCACTGTGATTCCAGAAAATACCAACATATAAATTATCTCATAAACTGTGACCAAATTGGACTCTGTATGTGAACAGATCACTTAATTATTTTCTCAAAGGGTTGCTTCACTGGCTGCTATAATCGGCCCTGCCTTGTGTGTGTTCACTGGCTGCTATAATCGGATCTGCCTTGTGTGTGTTCACTGGCTGCTATAATCGGATCTGCCTTGTGTGTGTTCACTGGCTGCTATAATTGGCTCTGCCTTGTGTGTGTTCACTGGCTGCTATAATCAGCTCTGCCTTGAATGTGTTCACTGGCTGCTTTAATAGGCTCTGCCTTGTTTGTGTTCACCGGCTGCTATAATCGAATCTGCCTTGGGTGTGTCCACTGGCTGCTATAATCAGCTCTGCCTTGTGTGTGTTCACTGGCTGCTATAATCGAATCTGCCTTGTCTGTGTTCACTGGCTGCTATAATCGGATCTGCCTTGTGTGTGTTCACTGGCTGCTATAATAGGCTCTGCCTTGTGTGTGTTCACCGGCTGCTATAATCGAATCTGCCTTGTGTGTGTTCACTGGCTGCTATAATTGGATCTGCCTTGTGTGTGTTCACTGGCTGCTATAATCGGCTCTGCCTTGTGTGTGTTCACTGGCTGCTATAATTGGATCTGCCTTGTGTGTGTTCACCGGTTGCTATAATTGGATCTGACTTGTTTGTGTTCACCGGCTGCTATAATTGGATCTGCCTTGTGTGTGTTCACTGGCTGCTATAATAGGCTCTGCCTTGTGTGTGTTCACCGGCTGCTATAATCGAATCTGCCTTGTGTGTGTTCACTGGCTGCTATAATTGGATCTGCCTTGTGTGTGTTCACTGGCTGCTATAATCGGCTCTGCCTTGTGTGTGTTCACTGGCTGCTATAATTGGATCTGCCTTGTGTGTGTTCACCGGTTGCTATAATTGGATCTGACTTGTTTGTGTTCACCGGCTGCTATAATTGGATCTGCCTTGTGTGTGTCACTGGCTGCCATTATCGGATCTGCCCTGTATGTATTCACTGGCTGCTATAATTTGCTCTGCCTTGTGTGTGTTCACTGGCTGCTATAATCGGCTCTGCCTTGTATGTGTTCACCATCTGCTATATAAGTTTCTTCTGGTCCTCTGGTTTCCCCGTGTAGTCCAATGACACTGCAATAGACTGGCATCTTAACTCAGGTGGCCCCCTGCCTTGTGCCCTCTGCAGGACAGGCTCCAGGATAAATATTTGAGAGATTCACAGCTTCATTCAGGGTGGCACAGTGGTTAGCACTGTTACCTTACAGTGCTGGGACCAGGGTTTGAGTCTCTGCTATGGCTACATGCGTGTGGAGTTTGCATGCTTTACCCGTGTCATTGTCGGGTTTCCTCCGGGTACTCTGGTGTCCCCCCACAGTCCAGAAACCTGCTGTGGCTAATTGGAGTTACCAAATTGCCCATTGGCGTGTGAGTGTGCCCTGTGATGGGTTGGCACCCTATCTTGGGCTGTTCCCTGCCTTGTGCCCATAGCTTCTGGGATAGGCTTCAGGCCCCCTGCAACCCTGCATAGGATAAACGCCTACAGAAAATGAATGGATCTGTCCATTACCTCTTCCTTGAGAACTACCAAAATCACATTTAGGCCATGAAAACATTCAAAAAGTTTTTTTCATGAAAAGCTCTTGGATTTCAGAATTGCTGCAGTTCATACGTTCTACATTTTTTTTTTATCAAAGGTGCATATTTATTTTATATGCTGAAATTGAAATTATGGTAATTTACTGTATGGCAGAAGGCAAGTCTAAACCTTATTTCACACCCAAAGATGATTGTGATGATGACTGTCTTTAATTATATTCTAAAACATAAACAGCCATATGTTATAGAGCTATAAACCAAAATGAGTTTTTTCACAGGTAGCCAGCAAAATGAAGGAAAAAGTAAGATTAGAAGTATTAATGTGGTATTGAGCCACCATGACGGGCTACTTCCAAAGCTCATTTGCAAAGATTCTGTAAGTATCTGTAACCCTGCTGAAGGAATGTGTCTGTATCCTGAGAAATTTCATCACTTTGTGTTTTGTTGATGGAGATGGACAAGACTGGTCTTGGGCGCTGTTCTAGATGTTTCCATGTATGTTCAATTAGGATTGACGTCTGGTGAGTGAGAGAGTGACGGTGTGTGGTTAACATCATTTTCACGCAAATCAAACGTTTTCGTGGCTGTTCTTGCCCCGTGGATGGGAGCATATTAATCCTGAAAGATTCCGTCGTACAAACATTTCACTGTAGGACGAACGTGATCCCTCAGTTTGGCTTTGTCCATATCGGCGTTTTAGTGTTCCCTCCAAGGCCACCTAAACCATCTCAGACAAAGGCAGCTCGCACTACAGCAGGGCTGACAAGAAGCGGCCCTTCCAAGCTATAGTAGGCTTCCCTCATAGCGCGGCACACAAGGGCTCGTCCTCCCGTCGAGATCTGGGTGAACGGTGACGCATCACACCGTGTTAATTCTTTCCCCCGCTACTCTTGAGGCGGCTGCCTGAGCTCTTTGCAGCACAGCTCTCACCAAAGTGCACTTTCAGGTGTAGTAAGTGGTTTATGCTGTGTAACCCGACCGTAATATCGCAGCCCGCCATGTCTTCAGCTTCCTATACCGTAAAACTGCCTCTTCGTGCCTCTGTTTGACGTTTGCCCCATAATGTAGAGCTGCTGTACGATTTTTGTCCTGCACGTCAGACCAACACAAAAACTCTGCACTTTTGTCCACAGTTGCTTCTTATAGATGACGCCTTTCCATTAGACTTTCATGGAAATCCACCTTAGTAACTGTTCCGTGTCAAAAATAGCCAGTTGAGCAATCTGTAGCATTCAAAGATGCTGCCAAACGAGCCCTAAAGACCAGTCTTTACCTCTCCCATTGCTTGTATCTCACACCATGGCGGCCAAAATGATGTGCATCTCAACTTCCTGGGAAACATCACCTTAAAGAGCAACTAGAGATCAATCTCTTAATTAATTCAGCAACCACATCTGTCTTTGATATGCTTTGTGTCTGTTATTTACTCACATTTCCCTTATTTGGGAGTGATTTGTGCTCCAAAACAAACAGGCTTAAACATTCATAACCACATTATTGCATTTTTTAATTTAACACCCTGGGCTATAGATATGACGGCTAGTTATTACCCTTCTTAAGGTCTCTGTGTAACAATAGAAGTGTTTGAGTCTTTAACAGCACTTACTCCACAGTGTAAGGAATATGCTACCGATATGCTTAGTGAAAAATCATAGCTACTCACTGGTGCTATCGCTAAATGCTCAATGTGTTTCTTTAAGCTGCCGACCTGAAATCCAGTACATTCCCCGTCTGCAGGATACATGTTTCCTGAAGTATGATATGGAGGAAAAGGACACTTAAGCTACCCGCACACAAGAAAAAAAACGACGACACAAGGTAACTGATATCGAAAGTATTGATTGTTTGGTCTTCGGAGGTACCACAGGCCGTCCGGAAATAGCCAAGGGCACCTGACAGAGCAGCAGCAGAACTGCGCTAACGGTCTCCAGCTCGTTTACGATGTCCACCTTGCCTGTCTGTCTGTCTAGCTGGCTGGGGATCAGAGCCGTGCTGCTTTGCTGCACATCTCCCTGCTAGCGCCTGCTTTTCAGTGGAGTGATTCACTCGAGCACGCAGCTCCTAAAAACAGCACAGGCCCGCTGCTACCCACACTCCCACGCGGCACATAACGAAAGGCAGCCCTTCCGAACAGCTACCACCACGCTCCGTCTCCTGGCACTTCAAGGACTTGGATCACAGTTCAAAAGCCTCTCGCCTCCAGGTGATCAAAGCCATCGCTACCTGCCCATCCCCTTTAAATGCCAACCGCACCTTCTGTCCCAGTGCAGACACACCCTCCTGATAGAGACCTGCTGTAGCTGGTTACCGACACACCTGTGCCACCGGAGGGCGACGCCTCTCGCTGCCACACACATGTATCTCCAAGAGCTGCCCTTGTGCGCCTTCTTCGCGATTCCGGGTACATGCTGAGGCTCTCGCTAACGTCACAGAGATTGCCCTCCATACTATGTGAGCCGAGGCTAAAATAAACGCTGTGACGTTCGGGATCCGACGAGCTCCGTGGTGGTTTATGTCTCCCCAGGTGGCATTACGTGATTAATGCTGGCAAACACCCAGCCCGAAGAGTGCTATTAATGCAATTATCGCAGCGACATATTATGACAGAAAACCGAGAGAATATCCAGTAATAAACTACAACAAAGCCAAGTGATTAAGGTGACGTGAACTTCCTGGTTTGTGCTAGCCTTTATAGCGATCCAGAGTGGTGGTTTACTGATAAAGCAGAAATTACACAGTAATTAACAATATTGATGAAATACAACTTTTATGGTTAAATACGATTTAAATAATTGTCCTTCAGTTAGTTAACAGGGGAGATGGAGGTCAGGTGACTTTGCGAATGTTTTCATTGTGAAATTGATTTAGCCCATCGGCAACCCCAGCATCATTATATCGGCCCTCTGCTGTCACGCTGCTTACGACATCCTGGCCTTCGCACTCTTCCAGGAATCGAGGACAAAGGGCAGCAGAGTGGCCTTATTGCGAGGCTCCGCTTTATGGGATACTGTTCAGTCATTAACAGGAAGCACGACTGTCGGCCCGCCCTGTGAGGAGGCTCGCACTGAGCATGCTCAGTGTACCGTCAGCCAGGAATAATGGGTGCATCCTCAGCCAGGAAGCAACAACAAAGGAAACAACAGGTAATGTCTACTTGAAGCATAATTCAATATAGACTAATACAAATACAAATGTATATACAGCTCAGGAGGGGTGGGGCTTCATCTACTCCTTGTTTTATGCATAGACTCATTATTATATATGAACTATATAGAACCTCCTAAACCAGTGGTGCTCAATCGGCTTGAGGACCAATAACTGCCCTAAACTGTAACAATCTAACTACGAAACGTAACTGACTTTATGTTTAATACCTATTCTGCAGACTCGTAAAGTGTACAGGAACATCAACACCTTGTAACATAGCATGTGGATATTTATAGACAAACACCTAACCCTAAGTATTTGATGCCTAAACATCTATGCCTGATTACAGATATTTTATAGCCCAGCTCCAAAGGCGGGTAGTTCAGGTCCACGAGGTAAAAATCCAGACTGAGGTTTTATTTCAACCAACCAGCTGAGTACACTCTGACTGTGACTCTTTATGCTCTTTGGTTGGTTGAAACAAAATCCTGGTCTGGATTTTACTCTCTGGACCTGAATTACCCACCTCTGACCAGCTCCTAAGCCAATACACCGACACAGTAACTTACATGTTCAGTTTGATATCTGCTCTGCAGACTCCTAATGTCTAGAATGACATCTACACCTTGCAATAAAGTATATACACATTTATTCGGCAAACACCTAACCCTAACTAAGCGATTCCAATGCCAATGCGCACACACGCACTGACTTGCAGTATGTTCAGTTTACTGTTTACTCTGTAGACTCCTAATGTCTAGAATGACAGATAATTGATAGGCAAACGCAAACCCCTAAAGCTACGGACACGCATCGTGCCTTCCTGTGCGTTCAGTTTAAGACGCCCCCCACAGGCTGCTACAATCCTCACAGTCGCCAGCCCCTATGTCTCCTTTCCAGAAGTGCATGAGCTTCATGAATGGAACAAGCAGTGAGGAGGCCCCACATTTCAGGCAGCTGTCATGGTAAATAAATGAGGACTGCTGGGAAAGATGTTGACATACTGTTCCTGTCAAATTAGAGGAAGGAATGACAATGGATGGGGGGGGGGTGGTGGAGGCAGGGCTTTGGCAGAGCTACCTGCCCGTTGTCTCCCCCGCATATGCTCATTTCACATGCTGGCACCCCACGCCGCCCGCTCCGCCACTCCCGCGGCCTCTGATTGGCCGCCACGGTCCTGGTGCCCACTCCACGCGTGCTCCACTGTCTGCCAACCGTTGCCCTGGCACACGTTGTCATGGAGCCCAGATGGCGAGGTGACTCCCCCTGCTGGAACCCCTTGACGAAGAAGCCACGGGAGCCGGGCCGCGGTCTGCTACGGAGCATCCCGATACGCAGGAAAAAGCTAAACCTCGGCACCTTTTATCTACTCGGGGGCTGAGCGGGGGCCAAGCATTGGTACAAATGCAATAGAGTCCACCCTCCCCCGGTTTCTGCCTCCCATACTACGCTGCCTCCTATAGGCCACGAGTACGACAGGACCTTCGGGTGACCGGCCTGCCAGAGTCAGGTGGCGAGACACCTGGCGGTCACTCAGGCTGGTCTGCACCCTGAGGGCCCGACAGCCCGCCTGGACCCAGCCTGGCAAAGGCTCAGCCAATGAAGATTGGATTCAGCTGGCTGAAAGAGCACATTAGAGATATATATACATAAAGTCAGAGGAAATTCACCCAGACCTATTGTTCTTTGGAGTGTTAGCAGAGTAACATAAAATTTCCTTCCACTCATATTATGTATGTAATGCTTCAGTATGAGTCCTGTGAGGCATATTGGGTGTGCGGCTGGAGTCTCCTGCAGGCATTAGATTTAGCCGACCATCTGTGCGACTTCTCTCTCCTTTTTGTCAGCCAGTGACCCTCAGAACTCTAACTTAGGGCCATGTGCAGCAGCTTGAGGTCAGTGTCAGACGGGGTGCTGAACTTCTGTCACATTCCCCATCCTTGTTAAGGGTGCTGAGTATTAATCTATTCATGACTGATAAGTAACACGAACACAATATTCTCCCATGACCCTGTGCAGGACAAGTGGTTGCGACATAGTTGGATGGATGGATATATACTGTTCTACAAAAGCAAATTCAAAACAGCCTGAAACATATTGTGACTCAGTGTGAGTGTTAAGTATCATATATATAATGTGATGTCACTGGATTAAGATATGGAACCTGGAAGGTTTACATTATAAAATCAACCAGAGTGACTGGAATTGTGAGATATCATGTATAATCTTTTTTGTTGTGATGTTACTCTGATCACATCTTACATCTGGACTAATATGTGTGATGTGTGTTGAATGTTGTTATGTTTTGCAGCGTTATCTCGCTCATTCCCCACATACCTCTCTCTTCTGCTCAATACATGCTCTTTACTAGCAAGGACATTTTGTGGGATTTTTAAAATAGACACGGCACATGGTCTCCCAAAAATCCTGTGCCTCATTTGTGGTACGGAGCAGAAAGGTAGGGAGGATGTGGGGTGATATTTCGGACTCAAGGCCGACTGTGTCTGGCAGCTTCTGTCCACGTTAAGCCATGATGTTCAAAATGATGGCTGCCTGCAACCCTTTGACCTGATTCTAAGTGGGGAAGGAGAGCTGCGGCTGCAGTAACACCGCTGCCTGGCAGTCCGGGTTTTCACCCTTAATCATCATCGTGATTAAGATTGGAGATCCAAGGCCGGAGTTGTGGTTTAATGAATCGAGATCCGGAAAAACAGGTTCAAAACAGGATCCCAGAAATGTAGCCAAGGGACAAGTCTAAGTCACCAGTGATCCAGAGTGACATATATACGCAAAGATCCAAATCACTATCCATAAGCACAATCTGAAAATGGACAAAATTTTCAAAACTAGCAATCAGGACTATAAAGGCTAGGTACAGTTCAACAAGGAGGAGACACAACGCCTCGCAAAGGTATCTGATCAGTGCGGTCTATCGCCCTTAGAGTAAATAAGATGGGCTGCATGTGTCTTCTGCATCCAGGTGAGTGAGGGCGCATTCTGATTGGGTACGAGAACTGAGAGTGCTGATTGGATGTAGTAGTGACATATATATCCTCCTCGCATATAAAATGTAAAATTCTAGTAAGCCAATGGAGATTTTATATTCATCTGGTGTATGTAGGCCAATAAATATGTGCCTGGATATTTAAGATAATACAGAATAATAGTAATAGGGTTAGTATAAAAACAACATATAATAAGTAAATTAGGAAGCAGTACTCTGAATTTAAAACAGGGAAGGAATTAAGACATAACCAGTTTGTGAGACATATTTTGAGACAGGCTGCATATCTGAACACAGACATGTCATTTTCTGTGGTATGCAGGATGACAAGAGACACAAGACTGCCAACATATCTCACAGAGTCACACCCTACACTTAAGTTATCTCGGAAACAACTCCAGAACTCAGCAAATGCCTTACTTTAATGCATTTTTGCAAGCGTCTCGTCTCATTTCACAGAATATATAAGAATTCTATTAAACACAAAATAAACACTGTTCACTTGTATTTCATTTTATTTGAACTGAGACTTGATGAATTCCAGACTGGAATTCAACATATCTAAATTAAAAACAAACAGAACATTTTGTTTGTAAAAGCTATACATCTTTACTTAATGATGTCATTAATGATCATGTCTTCTAGCCTTCCACCTAAGTTAATCCGATGTACTTGTTATAGTGCATGTCTTCTATATTTTTACATACTCTATTGTTTGTATATGCTCAGTATCTTGGGGGATTTTATTTTCACCTCCGTTTCTTTTCTAAAGAATGAAGGTGTCTGAAACTGATATTGTAATAGATATTGATTTAACAGAAAAAACAGGATTATCATTATGTTGGTCCTCTAAACCATAAGCACTATTTATTTCTTGCCATTTTCTGAGAAAAAAATAGAATCTTATTTCTCCGGTTTCTCAAATACTTATCTAGAGAAGCACTTCTCTGAAATTAAACCTACGACAAGGAGAAATATGTCATCCTGTCCTGGGTGTCCCCTGCCTCATGCCCTGTGGGGTCTGGGATAGGGTCCTGGCTCACAGACCCTGGCCTGGATAAACAGTGTGGAAAATGAATGGATAGATACGTATTCTATTGTTTTTCATTTCAACATTTCATAGTCATTGCATTCTTGTAGTTTATCCAGTAAGAGGTCGGTTTTGCACAGCAGATATGCCAAAAAACATTGAATGCAAGCAGGTGATTCAGAAAAGGAAAATTGATGTTTGAACTTTTTGGTCTTAAAAACATTCCATAATTGACTAATATGTCCATTACAATATTGCTCATGGGACAAAGAAATAGTGACAAGTAGGTCTAATCATTTCTTCTAGAGGGTATTATGATCTACACAGGAACCAGTCAATGCCAAGAAAAAGATGGAAAATAAGGATGGATTTGTCCTGAATGGATGACTGAATCAATGTCAATGAATATCCAAAGGTTGAGTCACATAAACTCAATAGGTATCAAACGCACCGTTAGAGAACCAGAGGCATTTTACATTCCAAAATGACGTCCCCTGAAACTATCAAACGTTTCACGCCGAAATTACAGAAACGGAACGATCTGAATAAATGTCTCAGTTAAAGAATTCATACATGACCTCCAAACGTGTGCTTCAAAGTACTCCAATATGCTACGGCATCTAAGAAATGTTTCAAACAGAGAATGCTTATAGGAGGAAAAATGAATAGGCCTAAAAAATTATTAATACAGGAGAGTATAAAAAATAAAACTCGGGGAAAGCGCATATATAAATGAAACGAAAATAAATATATACATATACATTTTAAAATGATTTTAAATAAAGATTACAGCTATGCGGCTTTATATGTCTAGTTTTGAATGTGTGAATAAACATGTTCTTCTTCTGTCCCCTAGTTGTACCACACGCCGCCTTTCCGCAGCGGTTTCCGTCGCGCATCGCTTCGCCCCCGCGGGCCACCGGCACCGGCCAGGTATCGCGCACCGAGTCCGGCCGCAGCGATCACTGCGCTCGCACTCGGTCCCTCCGGCTCGGCTGTCGCAGGTGCAAGGGGGCGGGGAGTGTCGGTAACCTCATCGGCTGCTCGTCCGCCAATCGGCTGCGCCTAGCGCGTCATGTGACCAGGGCTACGCGCTAACCGGGGGGGGGGGGGAGGAGGCGGGTGGGGGGGGGTGGGTGGGGGGGGGTGAGTGAGAGAGACGGGGGTGCCGGCCTGGGGGTACCGTGAAACGGGGACCGGTGGGGGGCGGCCGTGGT
>JAODKC010000117.1:17015110-17026451 GCA_026777985.1 Mormyrops attenuatus | reverse complement strand
AGCTATTAGTTAAGTTCTCCCCAAACGAGCTCGATGGGCCGAATGGCCTCCTCTCGTTTGTAAATTTCTTATGTTCTTAGATGAAAAGTGGGAACAATTTTTTTAAATCTGTGTTCCAAGTTCATGCAGTACAGAAAATCTCAGCAGCTAACATGGAGCAGCGTCAGGAATGGCAGGGGCGCTGCTGGGTTAAGGCATGCAGCAAATGTGCAAACGAGCCAATAAATTTGGCAGCAAACGCAGGGTGCGTCGCTGGGGAGACCTTCACACTCAGCCTCACACATAACAGCATCCTGACTTTGGACTGCTGTTCGATTCTTAATCTGCAATCTATCTTCATGGCTAAAAATTACAGGCCACTTTAAATGCAGTGTTATTCCTGACATTTGCAGCACGCCAACAACATGGCTGCAGTGCTTCGGTTTCCCAACCCGGTCCTTGGGGATCACAGCCAGTCCAGGTTTTTGCTCCGTCCCAATCCTTGAATAGTCTCAATAGGTCCACTCTTTCTTAGATGTTGCCGTTTAGCTCCTGCTCTGATGCAGCTTACACTTGTGCCTGGGCATTCACTGGAAGCTCATGCCTGATTGACTCCTTGCCTGCATGCACGCTTTTCCCGGTCCAGGTATATGTCCAGTTGTAGAAATGCAAGCATATAGAGTTGGTAAAATGGATCAGCGCACATTTGGCCTGATGTCTCTGCTGTCATGCACTGCTAACTTACTACACAGCTCCTCCAGAGATTCACCACACTTCGCCTGCTGTGTCACTGGGGAGCCTCCGGTTACATTTTTTATTACTAATGAACTGTATGGATTCCCAAACAGATATTAAAATCTTGTCCTGTGTAACTGGTCTTTCTTGACTTTAAAGCAATGTTTCTCACCCCAGTGCTCAGGAACCCCCAGACGGTCAACATTTTTGCTCCTGCCCATCTAGGGGTTGCCAAAGACTGGGTTGAGAGACATTTCTTTAGAGACCACCTTTAAGATTATGGCACTCAAAATACTAGATGATTAGCCATTGAAACACTGACTGAATACTTGTCTTCACTTAAAAGTCAAAGCACAGAAAACGAAGGAAGTTTTTTCAGCAACTTAAAAACAACTAAATGATGCAAAGTCCTGAAGACCCCTGGAGCATACAGAACCCTGAAGTTTTAATCCACTATTTTTGGTGGAAAATCCATATTGGAACATTAAAACTGGAATGTGGTCAAAAATGAAATTTACTTCTTGGAATAGACAATGTGAAGAAAATAATAAAGGCAAAATCTTTTTTATTTGATTCCAAAAATCTAGGGAGCACAATTTTAATATCCGGTGCTCAGGAGATCCAGTGCTGTATTTTGCCCATAGCAGAATTTGCATGTTCTACATCAATGTTTCCCAACCCTGTCCTCTGGGAGTCCCAGACAGTCCACGGTTTTGATCAGTGTGTGAAATACTAGGGGGGGTCCGACACCCCCAATTAACCCATGAGACCCACCGAAAGCCTCAAAAGCAAAATTTTAAGGGGGTCTCAAAATCGGTATTGCGTAACAATACGGAGATGGGGAGCCCCCCTGAATATTGACGGGTATTTCGCACACTGGTTCTGATCCCTCCCAGTTTCCGGTAGGAAGCAAAACTGTGAACTGCCTGGCATGGAGCTGGGAGGGAACAAAAACATGGACTGACTGCAGATCCCTGAGTACTGGATCGGAAACCCTGCTGTACAAACCTGGTTGTATGCCATGAAAAGCCTTTCTGGAGTGGACCCGATACCACACATACAAACTGATGCTCCATTTTATGGCTCGGCAGAAACTGACAGGCTTCATTAACAGTGTTTTTCTAGGTCTACCACTATGCTCAAATTAACAGACTTAAAAACTAATTAATACTCTGGCTTACCAGTTCTGTGAATCCAAAGCTGAGCTCACATGCAGGTTTTGAGTGTGGTAGGGGGCCTTATTTAAGGTGCCCCCAAACAGGATGGAAATTATATCCTAGATGGATTTGGAAGCCTAACGGGTCAATGAGAAATGAGTGAGAAAAGGACCGTAAAAGACACGGAGGTTTCGGAAAGGCCTTCACGTAATGGGATGCGGACGACAAAGAAGCAAAAACAAGTAAAGATTTGTGGAGGAACGCAGTCATCAATCACAGAGCCGGTTCACATGTACCTCGTTACGACTCTCAGCCCATTAGAGTCGGCCTGTTCCCTTTCTCTTGGTTGCTATGGTTTCCCAGCCTTTTCTTCACACTTATTCTGTTCCACCCCCGTCTTGTGTGGCGTCCACGCTCCTCGAGGAGCATGGCGGGAGTTCTGAGGACTCCCGAGAGTCACATCCAAGCCAGAATCATCAGCAGGACTCTGGAGAGAGTCAGCACTGAGAAAGCAGAGGCTGCCTCGAGAGGATTGAAGACGAGGACAGAGGGAGGCGGTGGCTCTGGAGAACAGCTGGGCAGGCCGGGGGAGAGAGTGAACCGTCAACCGAGAAGATGGGAGCGTGCTGGCGGTAACGCAGGTGAGATCCTCCTGAGAAACCTGCATCCCGGTCGTGGGTTAGGTGACGCTAAGCAGAGCATAGATTCATCACGCGAAGTATGAACAGTTATAAGGAGCATAGTCACCATGTGAATTTAATTCATATCCGCTTTGAGCACAGAATGTCCTGAGGACTGGGACAGTCTGGACATCATAGCCAATTCTTAGGTATCTTCCATAAGCGACATTAGACCATTGTTTTAAATTACACAAAATGACGACTTCATTTTGTGTTTCTCTGTGCTTTTACAATAATACAATAAAACTACACAGAAAAGACTATTTATCACGTCCTTAACTTTTAAAATCACTGAAATCAGAGATGATGTTGGACATCGGCCCAGGTAAACAGCAGCCTGAACACCAAACACTCTCCTAGGCTCCACCTTCATAACGATCGACCTCAGTTCACCTTAAACTTCATATTTCAATTTTTTATATGAATTATATTTAGATGGTATTAGATATCCCCAAACTGCCACTAAAGCGATAAGCTGCTTAGGCTCTAATGACCGTATAAAGCGATGACTCTCCCACCACAGGTGTCACCGGTGGCATAAAATTTAACGAAACAAAAAAGGAGGAGACGAGTGTCAGTCTGTGTTTATCACTTGTTTAGTTTATATTTAAATGCATGAATTATACACAATGCAATCTATTACTATTACAACATCCACACTTCCATAATGCTGGATGAAGGTACATTTTGGCATGTAATGAATGTAACAGCGGTTTGACATTCCAGACAAAAAGCTTTGAGCATCGACATAACGAAGTACGTTAGGCAACATTAGTATAGTTACCAAGGAAAACAGGAATACAAAAAAAACAAACTCATATGCTTCTTATATACAAACCAATGCCTCTCAAAGTCAGCTTCCGCAGTGGAAGCTCTCCATTAATCACAACGGCAACGTGAGCCAGCAGGAACCCATTATAAATATGTTTAAGGTGCAAAGAGCTGGTGCTCCTCTGCTACAGCACACCTGAAAGAGACCCTCCGTACGCGCACAAACGCACACGCACAAACGCACGGCCGTCCATTCCCAAATCCTTATCGAAGGCCGTCAAGAGACACCAACCCAAAAATTCTGCTTTTAACTAGCAGATGCCAGAAGTCACCTGGGCCGAGACCATCTCTAATCCCGCCCATCCTGGGAACACATGGTCAAAAGCAGGGCTCGGACTCGGGGATGCTGGCTATGCTGGGGAGAGGTCCCCTGACTCGCCCAGGCACCCTTGGCTGGTACCCGCCTCGCTGCGGTCCCGGCCCAAGCCGGCACGCCGATGGCCTTTTACAGTGGAAAAAAGCCCCCGAGTGGTGGCCCAGCATCAAGTAATGATCAGAGTGGCGTTTTCAATGATTATAGCGACTGTCAGTGAGTGCAGCGATTCGGCACGATCGACGCGAGGCCTTCCTCGCGGTTTCTACAGCCTGAATGGCACCGACCTCCATTTTCACATGGTAAAAATGTCAAAGGAGCCCCATTCAGCTCACACGCACACACTCACACACACACATATCTATACATCTGAACATATGTACTTATGTAAATAGAAAACAAAAAACGGCATTGTTAAAGAGAATCAGGAAAAGCTCACAAGTTCAAAAAGGAGGCCGTTAGCACTTGTACCTAGATTTCAACAGGAGTTTTGTGCAAGTACCCTGAAGCAGGTTAGCAGATGGAGTGCTCTCCCACAGGGAAGGCCAGTCCTGGCTACTCCACAGCCACATCCTTACCTTTTAAATCAGCGTTCTTCAACCCCGCCCTCAGGGAGCCCCAACAGTACAGGCTGTGGTCCATCCCAGCTCACGGTAGGTTTGGAGCTGGCAGGGAGCAAAAACTTGGACTTTCTGGGGACCCCAAGGACTAGGCTGACAAACACTGTTTTAAATAATCAGTAGTATACAGACTCCCCTAAAGTTAAAGCCTTTTTAATTTTAAGTACATGTTGTCGTCTGGGGCTGTTGTACCCTAAGAATATTGTCCTTTTTAAAAACCCCGTTGAGTATTCACTCTGGTCCCGGGAGTGAGCGTGGGGGGGTGGGGGTGGGGTGAGGGAGGGGGCACTGCAGTGTCAGCCTCGCCCCTCCCTCTAGCTAGGTCGTCTCTCTTCCCTGGGTGCCCGTCACAGTCTTGATGGAGCTTAACGTCCTGTTGAACCAGGTTTTCTTTGCAGCTTGGACCTCGTTCAGCGCCAGACCCAGGTGGTGCTCCAGGTCCTGGGGACGGACAGACACTGCTGAGCCAGGTCCTGTCGTCATGCCAATGTGTAGAATTAAGGTAAAGCAGCCAAAATCCATAATCTGACAGCCGTCATTATTGTTTAATTTGATTAAGTTTGGCAGAGCTAGGCTGGGGATTAAGGAGCGTAATGCTGTGTGGAGACGGGGAAAAGCGAGCAGAAATCACGAGGGCAGCTCAAAGACCCACGTCGCCCCCTAGGGGTCGAGGCTGGGCCTGACGGGAATACCTGGATCCTGCACTCGGCTTCCACCAGCTGCAGCTTGGTCTGGGCCAGTTCCAGCTCCATCTCACGCAGCTGGTTCTTCAGGGCCTCCTTCTCCTCATCCGTGTCATCCTCACTGCCTTCCTTGGTGGCACTGCGCTCCTTCAGACGGCCCTCCTTGCTGAAGAGCACGCTGCACTTCTCACAGCCCTCCACCTTTTGCTGAGAGGAGAGACGGGGGGAGACGGGGGCGGTGAGCCTCGGGGGAGGGGTGGGGTGGGGGCAAGCAGCCACTCGTCATGTGGTACCAGGTACAGCTGAACTCTGATTCGGAGTCGTTACTTCGCCAGTGACAAAGCCGCCATTACCCTGCCTGTCATCGCGGAGATGAGGAGGACAGTGGTGCATTTCGGCGGTCACCGTGGAGACAGAGGTGTTTACCGCGTGCACTACAGGGAGGCCATGCTGGCCAATATTACACCTGTAGTGGGGGGGGGGGGCTCTCGCACTCGATCTAGGGCTCCCCATCACAGTACCCCTCCCTGCCCACCACCTCATTATTCCTCCGCCTCCTCCGGCCCCCATCTCTTCGTCACTATTTGCGCTGCAAGCGGCACACGTCACAGCTGCTTGCTGTCAGACGGAAGGCAGATTGTGGAGACAATTGTTTACACCCCCCCACACCCCACCCCCACAATCACTACACACATGAAGAGCAGCTTCACGACGTGGGCCATCAGCGAGACAATAATGAATGAATCCGGTGGGTGGGGCGAGCTTTCATCTGGGTTCCGACTGACAGCCGGATGGACGGACAGCCCATCTTCACAGAGACGATCCCCTCAGGCAGGAAGATGGCCGCCTTGTCAGCTCCCAGATGGGATAATGAACGTCAATACCGGGGCCCCTAAATCTCAGCGGCCATTCAGAGGAAGCACTTACTGCCAGCTCTTAAACTCTCTATACATCTTCATGTTCTGACGGGCTGGGAGGCTCATCGAAAGGGACCATGACTGGATGCAGAGGATATCGATGGGCACAGTGATGTATGTGTGACTGGGGATAACTGCTGTGTGTCCATGTGGCAGCAACAGTGGCTGCAGACAGGCGGACTCACCCGGATCTTCTCCAGCTCCCCCTTATTGGCCGCCTGCTGCTTTTCCAGACGCTCGCTAAGCTGGGAGCAGATCTGCGGGATACGGAGGAAATTAGAAGGGTGCTTTTAAAAGGAGGTGACCTTCATTCCAAAAGCGATGAAACAGAGAAGGGTGAAATCATCAACATGGTTGCCAGGCCGACATTCGAGTAAGTTCTCCTGTACTGGGTAATGCCAGGCTTTGACACACTGGCCCATGGCACTATTTACAATGCACAGGTGAGAAGGAATCATCCAGTACTATTAAACAAGTCTTCTGGGGTGATAAGTCTCCAAGGAGAAGGAACCATCCGAACAACTTCCAGATGGAATGAAGTAGCCTTTCATGAATGCATGTTAGCAGTTTTCCAACACTCAGCTCAGGATCCCTGTAACCCAGAAAGTAAGTAGGGGATTAACTCCACAAAGGTCAAAGATGGATTAAGGTGCAGATTTTATGAGGAGATAATGTTCCATTTATCAACGGCAGACTTGATCACTTTAATTCTCCAGCCAAAATGATCACAAGGTTCCAGAAGTTCACTCACTCCTAGAGAGCAGAGAAATACTGACCCTTTATTTTTCACACTAGATAATGCAACACTTCGAAGGCAGTGGTAGGGGGGTCAGCTCTTAGATAACTGTTGTCTCTGTACCCAAACCCCCCCCCCCCTCCCCCAAATCTTGCCATCTTGTCTTTCCTACCTGGTGGCTGTTTGTGGCTCCAGCACGTCTGAGCTGCCAAAGTACAACGCTCCTTTGATGCCATGGAAGCGAAGGCAGACCTCTACCTACGGCCGCAATAAATCATCCTGCCACGGCGGCCATTAAAATGTGATCACGGGGGAGAAGCCAAATCCACCTTTAATGAAGCATATTTTCCCCGCTATCTGACTTGAGAATTATTCACTTACAGGAGGAGGCGTCCCTGATAGCATCGTTTGTCTGGGATGCCTTATTAATTGGGACGTCGGCACGGTTTGCCTGAAAGGAAGGCACGGTCGCTCAAAAATAGCTAGAAATCGCTTTTCAAGTCAAGTGTGTAATGCAAACACCGATTTTTCAGTGCTGTGCTTGCCACTTAACTTCACTGTAGAGGGATTTGGCATTACTCATTATGTTTTTTTTAATGTATTTGTAAAAAGAATATTTCAGCAAGACTCAGCCCATGATAAGAGTCTGAAAGATGGATGGGTGCCTGGAAAGATTCTTTCAACATGACTTTAAGTCTTTGGAGAACAGGGTGCCATATAATAACACGGGGCTCCCTTAGTGTACAGCCCATCCCAAGTCACATACAATAAGGTAATGAATACGTTGAGCTTCCTCATACAGGCCATATTTCCCGCGGGCTTCCCACACCTTTCAATTATGTAGCCATAGTGCAAACATACAAATGACAGCTTTGGGTAATAACCCGCTTCAAGGCTTCCCACATGTCAATCACTCTTCTGCAAACTGGCAGAGGAAGTAACAAAGGAAACTTGTACGTTACTGAATAGCAAAATGAAACTGAGACTGGGCTGGGGGGCTGATTTCTGCTGCGTCCGTTACGGCTGTGCTTTGGCAAAGGGTTCATTGGCGGCCAGTCTGACCTGCTTGTATTCACCGATGATGGAGCCATTCTTCTTGATCTCCGACTCCGACTTGTCCAATTCCCGTCTGCACATCTCCTTGAGCTGGAAACAGAGTCAAGTTTGAGAGAAAGATGAAGGATCGACCTCAACATTTTCCTGATGACCAAACCACGAAGGAGACCTCATTCCAACTGTATGACCTCGGTTGGTCCTTACAGTTGACGCACTACAGCCTACACACCGTGTGTCGTGTTTTACCGTGTTTGACTCACTGCAGAAGGACTGTCTTATCGTGCTTGCCCTTGAGTAAGTCAAAAGGTAGTTGGTTTGTGGCCACGTTCTCACTGAGGATCAGTGGCAGTGCCGTGTCATCTCAATAAGTGCAAAAACCAGCATGTCCCCCCCCTCGCCAGATGCACCTGTGCCGATTCCTCCTCTAATCGCCTCTTCTCATCCTCGGAGTCAACAAGCTTCTGCTTGGTCATCAGCAGCTCCTTGTTGAGGGCATCGGCCTTCTCCTCCGCCTGCCGGAAAGGTTACCAGAGAGGCGGGATGGGGCATTAGTACAGTTGTACTGTAGGGACTGGTGACTGGGCAGCGGGTTAAGGTGGTCTGGGGGGAAATATGCTCTGCATCTCCATCGCATTGGAGCAAGATGGATAGGAGGCAAATCTGAGCAGGGAGCGAACTGGGCTGGTGACGGTGATGGGGATCTCACAGTGACGGGGATCTCACAGTGACGGGGATCTCACAGTGACGGGGATCTCACGCTAGCCAGCCACTGGCTCACAGCACTGTGGGGAAGACTAGGAACCCAGAGGCACATAGACAGCTTACAGATTAACTATCAGGGTGACAGTCAGCCGTACTGTAAATAAGCCGAGCCAGCTAACCCTTTGCTCCCTGAGACTGGCTGTGCTGGTTTCATGAACACAGCAGGCAAAAGATCTGAACTGCAGGCCCCCAGCCAGGTGAACCAGACTCCAAACACAAGATAGAGACAGGACCCGCGGCGGGGGCTGGCACTGTTGGCCTCTGAGAAGGCGCATCCTTTACCGTAATATCTGATGCCTTTTCATCTTGCCTGACAGGCATTGACCTCTCACTCCTCTACATTTTTCAAACTGTTACACGTCTCGGGGCCAAAGATGAGCAAAATGATGTGGCCAGATCTGATTCTGTCCGAAGTGTAATGACTCAGATGACTGAACTAGGAAGTCATCACACAGTGACCAGATGTCATTAGCAGGAATCTGTGGCTGCAGCCTTCAATGTAAACAGCTGAATTCAAGAAGGGCCTATTGTAGACCAGAGTGTTTTAAGATGGGTCTTAGCAGCGGGCTAACAAAACATCTCAAGGTGTCACCAGAACAAAAACCAGGAAACGGCAAACATGGCTGTCCACACTCACATTGTCCAGGTCCTTGCGCAGGGCGATCTTGCTGCTGACCAGCTCGTGGGCCAGGTCGTCGTTCTCCTGCTCCAGTCGCATGTTGGCCTCCTGGAGTCGGCGGTTCTCCCTCTGAGGAGGAGAAGCCAAGTGGACTAGGCTTATTCCCCCGTTAATGCCGCCCCCCCGGCAAAGCACCCGGAGCAGCCGCCCAAAGATATTCCTCGATGTAATATTTAACGGTTCTCATAAAGAAACAGCCTTTGCACACCGCGGCTCAGATGTTGATTAAAAATTGACCAACTCGCTGGATGCCGAATGCAGCCTGCAGGGAGCCTTTGTGGTGTTAGCCAGATCCACACAGACCACCCTGATGGGCCGCCAAGCTGCCTAAAAATAACGGAATATAAAACTGCAGACTGGACACCGAAACACGTGTCCCAGTGAGGCTACGTGAGCTGACAGGAGCCCGGAATGACTGATGTGCGTGTCTAAGCAGCCAAGTGACCCCCACCCGCCATCTGCACCCCCACCTTCCCCAAAGCGCCAGCGGGACAGGCTTGCCTCATTAGCAGGCTCATCCTCATAGCCGGGTGTGAAACCTGCCACTCTCTCAGGACCAGTAAAACACAGAATGTACGGGGAGACCCTGTTATTCTTGTACAGAAGGACGCCCTCTGCTGGCTAAACAGGCTTCCCATCATGCATCCTAACTGACATGCCACGGAAGAGCGGACTGGGCTGGACCCTGGCCTGACCATAGAAAGGGGTCATCGGCACGTACCTCGTATCTCTCAATGGGCGCCTCCTGCTGGGCCTGCTGCTCACGCATGGCATAGTACTCCTTCTCAAACTTCTTCAGCTTCTTTTGGCTAATCTATGGCATGGAGGAGAACGACAGTCAGGAAAGCAAGACGACACCAGGAGTATCCTTACGGCTGCAGGAGATCAGAAGCAGGTGCCAGAGTGAAGCCGTGACAGGTACCGGTTTCACCCAGACGGGTTAATCTCGTTCCCCTGTCCTATTTCTGCCACGTCATGACTTGGCCTAGTTGTTCATTCTGATGAGCTTTCTGGGGTTCGGCAAAGAAAAGTCTCGCTCAGAAATCCGCTGAGAGGACACCCAAGGACCAATTAATGGGAGGCTGCTTCACCTCTAAAGTTTGGGAGCTGTGAACTCCTCTGAGACCCTCACAGGGGTCACGGTGAGTGTTGTGTGTGGAACAAGCACAGCGACAGGCCAGCAATCGGGCTGCTTAAGGGAGAGACTTGACCTCGGGGAGACCGTGAAGCGCCCACCCATCACCAAGGTGCAGAAGTCTTTCCTCTCATTGTCTTTGTTCTAACCCAGTTTTCTGCAATTATACTCCTAGATATTTGTCACCTCAATCAAGGGGCACCACGAAGGGCGTAGATTTCGGCGTGGACAGTAGGGACACGTCCCTACTCCCTACTGCGTGTGTTGGGGGCGGGGCTGATTTGATTTGATGTGGTGTGATGTTGAAACCAAACATACGCCCTTGGACACCACAGTGAGGCCCAGAACTGGGAGAGGTATCACCGAGTCCGTTGTCTGGCACCAAAGGAACCTTCGGCTCCGAACCGCTTGGCCTGACGACACCCACGTCCTCCACTCAGCAGGGCAACGTGATCGTTTAAGCTAATGGCTATTTTACCGGATTAATGGGCCAGAAATAAAATATATATTCTAGCCAAGGTATGACGCATATCAAGGTTCGGGGTGAAAAACACTACCCTCTATTACGGTCCATGTTTTACTTTTAGAAGCCGAGTTAAACGGCATAACAACCACACCGTGGAACACCGGGGCTTTTTTTAGACACATTATTTTTAATCAACTATTAGTGTAAATTACCCTCATTTACTGTGAGCGGCACGGAGTCTGGCTTGTTTGGCGGCAGCGGCGGTAGCTGCCACACAGCGGCGGTTCAGCTCCTCCTTAGCTGCGCACTTTGGCTTTATTCTGCTTCCCGTGGGGACACCGAGTCAAAGGTGTCTGAGATACAATAGCCAGCGAGCCTGTGATTGGCTGTCTGTGTGTGTGGGGGGGGGGGGCACTGGAGAAAGCCCCATGCCTTTGACCTTCCACTGCATGCTGGGATACTGACAGCAAGCCCTGCCCTGAGTGGTAGAAATAAATGTAGGGGTGGGGAGCGGGGCTCAGCGGGAGGTGAATTTATTTCTGAAATATGTGCCCCCCCCCCCCCGGGCGGCGGGGCGGGTCGGGGGGGAGGT
>JAODKC010000117.1:16952189-17015023 GCA_026777985.1 Mormyrops attenuatus | reverse complement strand
ACCCCCCCCCCCCCCACCAAATCCACAAGCATAAAAGGTATCAAACCATGGCTACAGCTGAATTAAGGGGGTTAGAGGAAATGTTTGTTTCTGAGACTTAGCCTTGAACGCAGGGGGTGTTGATGGGAGACGGACTGAGAGGAGCTGTATCAGAGTAAATTGGAGTAGATCGGCGGGGGGGCAGGAACATTATCTGTCATGTTCCCCAGTGCAGCACTGACAGCTGTAGCAGGAGAGCAGCAAAAGCGGGACGACATGCCCCCCAAGCCTGGGATGCAGAGGGGGCCCTGGGGACAGCGGGGGGGCGCTTTACATTTAAACACCACCACCACCGCATGAAGGTGTGAGCACAGAAAGCTGTCTGCGCAGAGCAGGCCAGGGCTGCCTGGGGAAGAGCGAGCAGATCCGGACACCGAGCTGGGGACCGTGGTTCCGGCCACAGAGAGGCTTTCCGGTTCAATCCAGGTCCGCATATTTAAACATGACTCCTTACAACCAAGGTCAGCCGCATTTAAATGGGGTTTCAAAGCAAACCTTCGCCAAAGGAAGCCCCCGTCAGCCGAGAGATTAAACACCTTTTAAAGAGCAATATTTACCTTTCTGCTGAATTTCGCCAGAGACCCTTAAAACTCTTGATTATGAGAAATCGGCAATGCTGCCAACATTTATCGCGTTTGTGGTCACCCGAGAATCAGCCTTGCTGAAAAACAAATGACGGATGCAGGAGAGAACACACAGGACACTCAGAGCCGCACCCTAACGATGTATTAATTCACAGCTGCGCAGTTAACACCTCGCCCTAACACCTACGCACCGTGTGCACTGGTGACACCAGCCCCCGCCCACAGCAGCTGGTAGACGCGCTGACAGTCCTACTTTATTCCCGTCTAAGGCAGGCAGGAGCAGCTAGCTGGGTCGCGTGAAGCACATCCACCTTCTCCCTGCCAGGCTCCGTTTCTGTCTCGCTTCTGGCTGGGAAATGGGAGCGGGTGACATCAGCAAAGAGGCACTGGGAAGCAGCGGGAAGCAGCCGCTCGCTGTCAGGGAGGCTGCACCTCTTCCCCTCGAGCGCAGGAGCTTTTTGTTCCCGGGCCTGATCCCTCTCACCTGGCTGGGGGGGTGTCACTCACCAGAGGCACCACGAGGGCCGGGCATTCTCCCACGGGCCACTAATCTCCCTAATCCCTGTCTAAAGCTGACTGTCAGGCCCAGGCAAGCGGACTGGGTCTCCGGAGACAGAGGTGTAAAGATCCAGTTTCAGCTGCCATTCTCTCTCAAACATGGCCGCCTGGCCACTATCCTCAGTGTCAGAGACAAAGCTCTAACTGGACAGATCATACACAGGAGTCAGCATATAAATCTGCACACGACCGCATCCTCATCAGAGCCCGACGGGGAACAACGGCGACTGCGGCTTTAAATCCCGGCTGACTCAATTCGGTGTACGTCCCTGAGGACTAATCCCACAAAAGTGCCACAAATGCCATACCCATCCTGCACAGGAGCAGGACGAGCCAGGTCAGTCCTGAGGTTGGGAGGGATCCGGCTGTGGACGGACTACGCCCTCTACTGGCAACTCCGGAGAGCATCAAGCATAAATGAGGGCGAACGACCACTTCTAATTACCAGAAAAACAACCTGCTTGGATTATTCCAAAGAAAATATTCACGGTTTTTTTAAGGCAATTAAATTTCTCCACAGTAGTATACCTTAAAAAAAGGAGTAAGCACTGACAGACAGCAGTGTGTGTACCTGTGACATACTCTGCCAAGGGAATCCTTCCTCTGCAACTTCGGAATAAAGCCGATTTTTACACAGCTGACAGACTTCCAGCCTGTTTTCCCGATTTTCCGTATCGGTGAGTCGGGCTTTGCCGCATTCACCACGGCCAAGCTCCTGACAGAGATGCACAGTGAACACGCCGCGTTGCAAGGAGATGAACATCGGCATTACCTTCATGCTGCAGGCCAGCTCCATCAGCTTCTTGGCGTTCTCTTCGGACCGGTACCGCTTTGGGACGGGTACCCGAAAGAACTTCAGCGCTCCCTCAAAGTCCGTCTGGAGGAGGTCATCCTTCGAGGTCTGCAGGGAGGGACGTCGGAATGGACTGTAAACCAAATTCTGGGCTGACCGAACGTCGAGAGGGGGGCAGGGGGCGCTGGCCCACACGCATTCTCTGAAGTAAAGCCCGTGTGGGCTCGGCATGGCACTGACATCACGGCCTGTCGCCGTGACAACGGGGCTCTGTGGCCACACAGCTGCACAATCCGGTGGGAAATAAAGGCATTTCTATGGCCTGAGCGCTGTTAGCATTACCACTGCAAGCCCCAAGAAAGAGTCATTAGCGTTAGCGCTCCGACCCCCAAGAAAGAGCCCTTAGCATTAGCGCTCCGAGCCCCGAGAAAAAGTCGTTAGCGTTAGTGCTCTTAGGCCTGAGAAAGAGCTGTTTGCGTTAGCGCTCCAACCCCCAAGAAAGAGCCCTTAGCATTAGCGCTCTGAGCCCGGAGAAAGAGCCCATAGCGTTAGCGGTTCAAGCCCCAAGAAAAAGCCCTTAGCATTAGCGCTCTGAGCCCGGAGAAAGAGCCCTTAGCGTTAGCGGTTCAAGCCCCAAGAAAAAGCCCTTAGCATTAGCGCTCCGAGCCCCGAGAAAGAGCCCTTAGCGTTAGAGCTCCGAGCCCCGAGAAAGAGCCCTTAGCGTTAGCGATCCAAGCCCCGAGAAAGAGCCCTTAGCGTTAGTTCTCCGAGCCCCGAGAAAGTGTCGTTAGTGCTCTGAGGCCTGAGAAAGAGCTGTTAGCATTAGCAGTCCAAGTCCTGAGAAAGGGCATGTGTGTGACACACATGATTTTGTGTGACTGCTGGATCCCTCACCAGGAGGGGGTGGGAGCCAGCCTTCAGGAAAGACCGACAAGCCTGCAGGAACACATATACCTTGGATGGACAGACACGGACTGACTTACCTTTAGGAGCGCCAGAGCAACATTGAAGATGACGCTGATGCCCTGGGGGAGGAAGGGAGAGGAGGTCAGTGGGCCACAGGGAGGGTATGAAGTGGGGTGAGGAGCAGGGCAGGCAGAGTGAGGCACGGGAAAGGAGCAGCCTGGGGCCTGAGGAAGTCGGAGCGTTACATTGCAGTCACACTCCATAAACGGCACCTTTATACTTCATAAACAGTCACGGAGTCTGCGCACCTACTGCTGCGCAGCTGTAATCTGCCCGCTTCCTCCTAAAGAAAAACACTCCGTCCCATCTGGCCTTTATTAGCATGTAAACCTCAGCACAGGCCTCTTCACAGACTACATCTTCCATGGTGCCCCCTACCAGCGAATCAGGAGGACTACACCCCACTGGGAGTGTTCCCATCGACATGCTCCAGTGTAGGAACGGCCTATCTGACCTCATAATAAAAATATGTGCTGTATATCATTTACAAATTTAACACAAAGTATGAACCTAGACGGAAAGGTCTCCTGGTGAAGCACAGTGTATGTAAAACACAAGGCATCGTACGCCGCTCCCCCCCCCACATACCTCACAGAGCAGAAGGTCGATAATGTGGAAGACCATGTAGAGGGGGAACTTGGCAGTGAAGAGTGTGAGGAACCATTGAGAAGCATACATGTGAGCCTCCAGGCTGACATTTAGGAAGTGACTGTACAGGTCTGGGATGTATTCCTGCGAGGGTAGAGATGTGATAAAATGTTCCTCTAAAGCCCCCCCCCCCCCGCACACACACATTTACCAATCAATCATCACAAGCAATTTACATAGTCATTAATACATTAAAATTCCCAATTACATTCCTACGACATAAAATATATATATTCTTTTATTCTTGGCAGGAACACTCCTAAAATCCACATACACACACACCAGAGTCTGCGTGGGTGTAATACGGGCGCTCAAATTCATTACTGAGCCTCACACAGTATTATATAATCAAAGGAATTAAAGGTAACCACTAAAAATTAAAATTGAAAGCGGCATTCAATCTGCTGCTGAAGAAAAGCCTATTAGTTTGAGCGCTCGCTCAGGACAAAGAGCAGAACACAGTGTGTGATCTGAGGGTCAGAAACCTCCATAATCCCATCAACTCATGAATAAAGCATGAAAGCACCTGCCTCCCATCTCATTCCCTGGCTCCTGGAGCACAACAAACACCACTGTTAGCCCTTAGGAAGCTGAACGAGACTGCGAGAGGATGAAAGAGGGACGCGGGGCTCTCGCGTTTCGCAGAAACAGAAGGTGGCCCCACAGCTCCGTGGGCAACATCCATCTCCATGACTACAGAATCATCTCCTCTTCAGCTCCACACATTTACCCCCAGTAAGGAGTGAGGACACCCACCTGCCTAAAACTGTAACTTACTGTGCCCAGATGCCACACACAGGACTTCCAGGGAGGCTTGCCCCCCTGGCAGCGTCTACTCACCTGCATGAGTCGCTCCAACTGGAAAAACTTGCAGTGAAGGTCTTCGAAGTTCTGCTTGAAGAGCTCCCTGAGTCCGTAGTCAAACATGATCTTCACCAGCACACTGAAGGCTTGCTCCTCCGGCATCTGCGTTAAACGGCGACACGGACAGGAGCTGCCAGGTCCGTCGGCTGCAAAGCCAGCCCCGCCCCCCGCTCCACACCGTGGTGAGAGCAGGGGGACCGATTCCGGCCCACAGTCTAAGCCAGGGGTCAGCTTCCATGACGGCTGCCATTCTGATTAAACCCCAACCCTAAGCTAAGGGGGACCTACACAGCCTGCCTCGTTAGCATGTGTGATGATAATCATGTGCTGCTTCTCTATATTAAATGTAAGAATCATCACACTATCTCCCATGATACACCATGTGCCCATATGTTACACTGGGCCACAGCGCGCAGCGATGCAAATCAGCTCTGGGGGAAAAGCAGTAAACAGGTTGTCCACTAGGTGCCAGTATTGCTCCTGAGATTGGCACAATGAGACATGCCTCTCAGAGGCATGACATCACTCCGCATGAGAGCCCATCGTGTGCTGGGGAGAATCCATTTGATGTGGAGAGGAGGAGAGAAGCGGAGGACTCACGTGTAGCAGCAGCACGGCGGCGAGGAAGGACTGTCCCTGGCAGTAGCCGATCTCCTCGTCGTACACGGAGTACGCCTGTGGGGGAGAGGCCGGCACAGCCTGACATGGGAGTGGCCAAACCAGGGCTAACCAGGGGGGTAGGCTTCTAAGTGGGGGCTTAAGCCTCATTTGTTAGCAGGGTTCAAGAGTGCAAACTGCTGCCTTTCAGTACAAATATCAGCAAGGCTTTGAACAGGGAGCAGGCTGGACTTGCGGACACACACAGCCTGCGGTTCAGGCATGGAAGCGGGCCTGCTTAGGTTTGTTTGCACGTCCCACATGTCCAAAATTCATTCCGGCTTTGTCCCTGCATCATCTGCTCAAGGAGAAAAGCTCAGGGAGTCCAGAGGAAAACGCTGAACAAGCGCCGTACGGAAATGAAGGCAGTGCGCGTATAAATGTGAGCTTACAGAATACGGACTCTCCTCACACCTCGTAGTCTGCACTAATTCAGATTCAACACATTCAAATGGTCAGCATATTATACGAATTACAACACGTTAAACCACTGCATGCCGTTCCTTTTAAAATCACTTTTAATGGTTTTAGCTGCAACATTAAAAAATTAACATCAGAAGGAGCAGAATGGCCACCACAGGTTCCCGTCAACAGGCGTCCTGCAGCAGAACCCTGGCCCGGCACAGAGGGGGCGTGGCTAAGCAGACACAGTCCAGATGATGCCTCACTTAACTGACACAAGCAGGCGACGTCACTTTCCATTAGAATGTTTAAATTTGCTAGAGGCGCCAATGATCCAAACTGCAGACTGAACTCTGCCTATCGACCCGTGAGCAATGAGGCTTTCATCTCCGTTTCTGTGTTTACAGCCCGGAATGAGAAATGGCAGCTACTGGTTCCTCTGGAATATGTCCGACATCCTCAATCAATGTGCCACTTCACGGATTTTTACAGGAAACACACCCATTATAATGAATCCTGTTTTATGGTGATGTAACGAGAGCTAAATGAGAAAGCGATTCAGCCCTCATACACCGGATAATAAATCAAGGCGTGGTGTTCAGCACGCGCTCGATACAGACATTTTCCCCTGCAGGGGGACCCGCTTGGAGTCTAGAATGACTTATGAATTATTAAAGGGAACCCGTGTGTTTTTGCCCCCAAAACGCCGTCGATACTTACGACGCCATAATAACTGCACATAAATATCTGATTACACGGTAGCAGTCTCTGGTGTGTTTAAATTCGATATGTATTCAAATCGCGGAAAAGTGTAAGATTACACGTGACATAGTGGCCCCCTTCAAACCTACAGCCTGCTCCACACAATATCTTTATTCTACATTGTGCTTAAAGTGTATATGTACAAATACTTTTTTATAATGTGCAAGTAAAATGCTCTCTGGTAAGACCTGTGAAATGCCCATTTTCGTTTGGACAAGATGTAATTAATCTTTGTAACTGGGACAGACGATCCCAACTAACCCCACTGTATAAAGACCTCCTCCCTCCTCACTAACAGTGGGTTAGAGTAAAACGGCCTAACAAATGTCGTTAATTACAGCTGGGTAGAAAGTTGTCTTACCTTGCAGATCTTGTAGAGGGAATCCTGGCCGTCGCCTCCCGTGTCTTTGAAGTAGTCGTGTGCGGGGAACGTGCGGTTGATGTCCCTGGTGATGGCACTGTCCTGCGGGGATTCCTGAACAGGTGGTTGGGAGACACAAGAGTCGTCAGGGCCCGTCCCACCGGATCGATGGGCCCGCTGAAGTTGGGGCTTCGAACCTGCCTCTGAATGTTTATATATACGATTAGCAAGTACTGTGAGGCAGTGAATTATTGTTCGGGGAAAAAAGGGTTTAATATTTTTTACAAGCTGAAAGCAAAAAAATCAAAAGGTATTTCTTTAGAGAGTTTATTCAGAAAACTAACCAAAACTGTACTAAAATTATACAAATATGAGCTAGGCTTGTCCTAACCGCTAGCAAAGCACCAGGAAATGTGCTCCGGTTTGATAACAGCATTAATACAATGTGTCCCAGCATTACAGCCCTTTCAACCACTATATTTTTGGCTAAACTCCCAGCAACACTATTCCCGGAGGGGTGGGGGAAACAGCTATGCATGTTTGTCTGCCCCCCACTTAAACACTCCATTTCATATGTGACTATGAAGTCCATGAGTGCGTTCCACTAAACTACCGTGTGGATGTCCGTCTGACTGCCCTCTTTTCTTTATTTTATTTTTTAGTGTTTGCCAGGCCTGGACTTCGAGGAAAAGCTACAGTATTAAGCAGTGAGAGGGAATGAGCAGTAAGAGCCCTGGAGACTCCATCAGCAGGCAGCAGCAAACCTGTACAGGGCTCCGGGTCTGAGGTCTGCTGGCTTAAATTAAGGCAGAAAGGCAGCCTGGAGGCCTGCTGCTGCCCAGGAAGCAGAGGGTTCGGCAGCAGGACCCTGCCACACACAGCTGCACACAGCCGCACGCAGACGGCTGCGCGCAGACAGCCGCACCACAGTCACAGACAGCCACACGCAGACAGCCGCACCAGAGTCACAGACAGCCACATGGACGCAGCCGCACGACAGCCACATGCAAACAGCTGCACCACAGTCACAGACAGCCACAAGCAGACGGCCGCACCACAGTCACAGACAGCCGAACTACAGCCACAGACAGCCGCATGGATGCAGCCGCACGACAGCCACAGACAGCCACACGCAGACAGCCGCACCACAGTCACAAACTGCCACACTACAGCCACATGGACGCAGCCGCACAACAGCCACAGAGAGCCGCACGCAGACAGCCACACGCAGACAGCCGCACCACAGTCACAGACAGCCGCACGCGGACAGCCACAAAGGCACCTGTCTAATCTTGGCAGATGCTGTTTATCACTATGGTGCTTTTTTCGGTAATATGTTACTGGAGGAGGCACAGATAACATAGTATTATACCATTATTTATGTATTAACCACAAACTAAGTGGTAGTTACATACTGATCTCATGTTAATTCATCATTAATGTGTGACACATGTCTCATCTCAAGCAGTTACTGTATTTGTTACTATATCTGTTAATTCAACAAAACTTTGTGAACTACTGAAGGAACAAGTCATGAATAACACCAGTGAAATACTGATCAAATGTTTGTTCATTAACGAACCGTGACGCATATTTTATCTCAAGCAGCTACTAGATTTCTTCATGATTTGTACTTCAGCAGTAGCCGAGTATTTGTGCCCCTTTAAGCAAAGTTACCACTTTTTCCATTTCAATAAATTTAACTGAAGTCACAAGCATCTGCAGGAACCGGCTCAGTGCTGCCACCCCGTCACCTGGCCAGCGCCAGGCATTACTTGACATTGTTGTTTTTTTTAGCTAAGCTTATTATGTCACCCACCATGACTGCAATAAAGGCCCCTGTGTTATACATGTAATACAATTACTGAAGCAATTAACGCTTCAATTAAGCAAATAGTCCCTTCTGCAGACTACATCTGACGCTTGGCCTGACGGTATCATCGTATCAGGTCCTTAACAGCTACAACGCTGGGCACAAAGACAAAATAATAATATCTTAAACATCAAATATCTTTCTGCAGATCAGAGAACAGATTCTTGCAGATGCCTTAGGCCCATGCCCAAAAATATGCAGGCCAGACCGCTCAGAGAAGACAGGCGAAACAAAAGAGCTATTCAGACGAGCAATAAACAGCACAATCACAGGATAGCAAAGGCCTTTAGCAGGTCTTACAGGACAGGCCACATTCACACCGTGGCGTGGATCAACAAGCATCCTGTATGACAATCTCCTGTCCTGGGGGCAGTTTTATTTTAGGGGGGCCTCATGATCAGTGTATGACCACATGACAGGTAAGGGACCTTTGGAGGGGAACCCTCTGCAGGGACAGGGGGCAGGACCCCGAAGGCCTGTGGTGCGGACAGGAAATAGGTCTATTATATTATATCATACATTTTTAAGTAGGACACCTTCCTAGAGCCTGTGATCTAACAAATGATACACTGCAGCTCACCAAGCACAGAACACACTGAGGGTAGAACTGTAACAGAACATTTCACCTACTTTCTCAGAATAAGCGTAGCTGTGGTGTGGCCAGGTGCTGCTAGAGGAGTTAACAAGCTTAACTCAATATCCCGTTTCATCTTTTTGTTGTAGAATATAAGAAACGTACGTTCTTCAAAATGCATAACTCAAAACATTGATATATTGATGAGAATATGGGTATTGAAACTATTTCTTCTCATAAAGACAGGTTGGTATATAGTAATGTATGAGCTGGGCCATTCAAATAAGTAAGGTTAGGAGGGTTTATGAGCATAAATAAGGCCTCTAATCTCAAAGAATGGTTCACAGGGAACTATGTCAAAAAGTGACAAAAAAAACGCGTAAACGGCAGAAGGCAGCCTGTGAGGCTCCTCATTCCAGCCCCATTGTCTGTCCCTCGAGGGAACAGGTCAGGTACAGACCAGCCACAACACGGAGACGCTTTGCTATCTTCCCCAATTAAATCCATCCATCCATCCATCCATCCATCGTTGCAGGGGGGCCTGGAGCCTATTCCACACTAAACTATAAACCATTTCATAGTAATCAGGCCCCCATCCAGAGGGACTTGACTCTCGCCTCTCTCAGAGCTCATTACAGCCCCCACAGGCATTACTCTCTCCCTGTAAAAGTGATTGATGTTTGCTATCAAACAATTCCAGCGTTACATTATTTATTCCCTATATAAGAGCCGGCGCAAGGCGGCCTGCAATAGGGACACTCTGTCTCCCGGACTCTCACTCGCCATCAGCACTAATTACCTCATTTAAATATTTCAGCACCCTCCCTCCATGCAGACTTGGACTGGGACAACTTACGCCATGTCCACCTCCGTAAGCAGTGCGCCCCCTAGGTCACAAATGGAGCACCAAAGCTCACTTCTGGGGGCTTTCCCATGTATCCAGTGCTGACATTTGGCTGGAGAATCTGGATAATATTTAATAATGATTACAGACTCTGAATATATGGACCACAATGACAGCAGTAGAGTACTAGTGTTACTCTAGATAAAAACAGACTGCGCCCCCTTCCTTGGCATGTTTTCGGGGCAGTATAGAGAGCTTTACTCTGGATAACTGCAGACAGCGCCCCCTTCATGCAGGCCCGGCTGCGACTCAGCATGTTTTCGGGGCAGTATAGAGAGCTCTACTCTGGATAACTGCAGACAGCGCCCCCTTCATGCAGGCCTGGCTGCGACTCAGCATGTTTTCGGGGCAGTATAGAGAGCTCTACTCTGGATAACTGCAGACAGCGCCCCCTTCATGCAGGCCTGGCTGCGACTCAGCATGTTTTCAGGGCAGTATAGAGCTTTCCTCTGAATAACTGCAGACAGCGCCCCCTACCTGTAGGCCTGGCTGTGACTCAGCATGTTTTGGGGGCAGTATAGAGAGCTGTCCTCTGGATAAGTGCAGACAGCGCCCCCTTCCTGCAGGCCCGGCTGCGACTCAGCATGTTTTCGGGGCAGTATAGAGAGCTTTCCTCTGGATAAGTACAGACAGCGCCCCCTTCTTGCAGGCCCAGCTGCGACTCAGCATGTTTTCGGGGCAGTATAGAGAGCTTTACTCTGGATAAGTACAGACACGTCACTACCTTTGAACCGTAGGGCACTGCTCACTCTAACACAATAAGCTGCACGTTGTTCCCACGGCACCCCTTCCTGCAGTGACTGGCCGTTCCCATGTTCCCAGATGTATCCTGCATTCGGCTCTCCGTAAAAGCCATCTGCTGGACACCATGTGGATCCCAGCACGGGATGCCAGACATTTTCCAAAGGTTCTCCAAAACCGGTGTGGGACACAGAGGTGGATGCATGACTGCTAAGAATTACCTGCTAAAGGGAGTCACTCTTCAAAGATTAATTACCCCTCCTTACATTATTCATGCTCTTTTTATCTGGAGCAGAAAATAAAGTCTCTAAATAATAGATCTGTGGAGCCAGAAGCAAGTAGTGCAGCATCCACTCGGCCATCGCACAGAGAGCCGGGGACCTGACGCGTGCCGGGCCCCGCATTTGGCCACCGCACAGAGAGCCGGGGACCTGGCACGTGCCGGGCCCCGCATTTGCACAGACGCCCCACCTGCAGTTTCCATCTCTCCGGGACTTCAGACCAAGCGTAAAACATAGCAACCGGGTGGAAAATGAAGGCCGCAGGTGAAGGAAGTAAAAGATCCATACAGGGTTGGTAAAAATTGCAGGATGGAGAGACTTGGAGTGTGAGGGGGTCCCACTGCACTGGATGAAAAGGTATTCCAGATGCAACAGTAGGTCCAATGTATGATCAGCAACTGCTCCTTAAGGATATGACATGCAGTAACATGGATCCGAATCTGGTCCTCCAGGTCCCCCAGACAGTCCACATTTTTGCTCCCTCCCAGGTCCCTACCAGGAGCAAAAATGGAATGTCTGACAGGGGGATGGGAGGGAGCAAAAATGTGGACCATTTGGGGGTCCCCAGGGATCAGGTTGGGAAACACTGATTTAGTCACACTCTCTTCAAACGTACCCTAAACACTAAGGCAGCATTAATGTCTAACTGTCTTTAAAAAAATGACCAAATGCAAATAACCAGGATGCAGGACAGTTAGGGACACAGACCCGCCTGTAACTGTGGCTTTCAGAAAAGGTTGAGCTTATGTGCTGCCTCAGTGTTTTGGAGGAATCTGCTGCAACATGTGGCTCATATGGCAGCCAACTGGGGAGATAAGGGCATGTGAGCGTGGCTCCATGTGCGAGGCCCCCTGCTGGCAGGACACGGACGTAAAGGGGTGTCATTCAGCCAGGCACAGCCACCACCCCGGACCGACGGTGTGAGCGTCCCCTCTGCCCTGGCTGCTCCCTGAGCCAATGAGGATGGCTGCTGACCGGCAAGTGAGAGACACCCGGGAACACTGGGCTGGGGGGTGACGCTGGGTTCAGGCATTCAGCATTAATATTGCCTCTGCCTTTGTCTGCATAAGGATCTCATATGTTATGAACTTCTATATTTAAACTTGAGGAAGCACTTCTTCACACAGCTTGTAGTTGGAGTGTGGAATAGTCTTCCTGCTAGCGTAGCGCAAGCTAAAACCTTGGGTTCCTTTAAATCTGAGCTAGATAAGATTTTAACAACTCTGAGCTATTAGTTAGGTTCTCCCCAAATGAGCTTGATGGGCCAAATGATCTCCTCTCGTTTGTAAATTTCTTATGTTCTTATGTTCTAAAATGTAATTTATGAACTTCATTTTCACAATCACTGATTAAAAAAAAAAAAAAAACATTAGCTTAGGCTAGCGCTCCTCAAACCAGTCCTCAGGGACATAATGACAGCCCACGTTTTTATTCCCTCCCAGCTCCCAGCACACCTGTATGTATTTGGAGTTCTTGACTGACTGGGAGCTGGGAGAGCTTTGGTGCTGTCCAGGTGTCCCTGAGGACCAGGTTGAGAAACACTGGTCTAGGCCATCAAGGTTTTTATTTAATTTATTTTTTTAAGATCCATTTTGTTTAAAAGAAAAGCTTAATGCATTTCCCCCCTTTAACTTAACATTTAATTAAGCTCAAATGATTAATTATTAATTTCAAACTAGTCATAATCATTTACTAGGAAAAGTATGATGCTACCAAAAATACATTTTAAAAAATACTGATACAAAATCAGTCTTGTTTTTTTTCCTCAGAAAAAGGATCTTAATATGCCGTACGTATTTGAGCAAAAATAAGGATATTTGGCAGGATATTCCATGCCGGTTTGCTTAAATTGTTTTACGAAGTGTGCTGATTTTAATCATTCTAAAAAAAGCGCACACACACCAACTGGGATAATTGCAATTTCCTGAAATTAACTACTGACCAAAAAGAATTCCGGCAGCGTCAGTTGGTTTCAGGAAAATGTCATGATGGTATTTTACACGGCAAGCTGTCAGGCTAACTGGGAAGCTGGCGACGGTATCGAATGGGTGGCCTTCCTGGCTGAGACTCTCCCCGAGAGGAAGACGTGAAGCGAAAGAAAGAAAACTGAAGAAGAAAGACAGGAAGAATGAAAAATAAAACGACAAACCCACAGCGGGTGGAAATCATGAGAACGACCGTGTTCTAGATCGGCCCCTGCTTCCCAAATGCCGCCCCACAGAGAGCCCGATACCGACACGCCCGGCCCAGCGGGGGGCGCTGATTCTGATAACCATCAATGTTTATGGACCTAGGGTATCTGGGCTCCAGCAGTACCAAAGGCCCAGCCGTTAGGCTGATTAGGGAGCGACGTCCCTGTCAACCCTTTGCGTGCGGGGGAGAGAATAACAGCAAGTGCAGGAGTGACTTCCATGGGAAACGCTGCGCTCCGCCCCTCCCCCATCATTGTTTATAATGGCCATTTTTTTGGTCACATAACAATGGTTAAAGTGGCATTTTGTTTTTCTTCCGAGGCTGGCTGCTATAGCCTGCGGCAGGGTGATGAAAACTGGCTGGCAGGGAGCCACGGAAGCTGGGCCCTTATCGCATCTCGGGCATTGCGTGGCTCAGGGGCTGGGCGTGGCCAGGCTAGAGCCCCGATCCGAGATCGGTGTAAGCGTGCCAGTCAAAGAATAAGTGGCCCTGTGGAAGAGGCTTGTACTCCTCTGCATTCCCTGTGATCAGAGACATAGACAGCGGGGGGCGCGTTGCCCCTCCCACCTGCATCACCCTGGTGCTTCATCAGTGAACACCGAGCATGAAGGTCACTCGGGACAGTCAGACACTCATAAGGCAAAGCATCAGAAAACAGGAAAAGAACCCTTTAAATGATGACATTTATTTTGTCAATACAGATATGACCAGTATATAAATATATTGTTGACGTGTTTTCCCAAACGTACAATACAAAACAAGATACTAATGCAGCCCATTTACACACCATGGAAGACATCGAGCAAAATGTCGGCCTGTGGGATTTCTAAAGGAAAGCATTCCAACTTTATTACACAGAACCCGACCACGGCCCACGCCAGACACACAAGTTATTAGAAACCCCTTGCGCTTTGGGACATTTCAAAACCAAAAACCAGAACCATAGACTGTTTGCTTTCATTTTTCCCCTGATACGATATTTTGGAGCTAAATTTCTATACTAAGCGGACTCCATTAAAAGGTTGGCTTTCATTAAAAGCCAGTTGACTCATAAGAAAAGTCGTCACAGACAGCGGACGCCGATGATACGGGAGCTTCTGACCGAACCGGGGACAAGCTGTTCCGGCACAAATCTGAGTCCCACCAGGTTTCATGTCCTAATATGGCACTGTGGAGTAGGTCACCACCGGAGGCCAGGCCCCCAGGCACCGCTAACCTTTGACTCCGATTCTCAGAGAGCAGCAGTTTTCCCACAGGAAAAAGGGAACAGACTACTCGTTGGCATAAAAGTGTCCCAAACCGCACACTGAGTGAAACCTCACTCTCTCCTTACTGTCATAGACATTCTGCGCCATCACTGCTTCCACCCCCAAAACTTTAATAAGCTCAGCATTCTGTCTCGGAGGTACACACTCACAAACGAGCATCAGCACTCGTTGAAATGGTCCAAAAGGCATTTTTTGTGTCAATGGAGGGAAAAAAACAACAACAAATCTCTTGTCAAGACTGCTGAAACCACATCAGCACAAGAAATTAGTGCAAAGTTCACCATTCAAAAAGTAAAAATACAAACATCTGATAACATCGGATAATCGGTTTATTCATAGACCTTATTTTAAATACAAATGAACGTATGACCGATGCAGTATTGCTCAACATTGGACCTTCAGGACTCTGCTGTCCACTGTTACACACTGTCAACTGTACAGGCACACGATGCTGTGTGGAAATTAATTCTTAAGTTACAACAAATGTAAGTTCACAGGAATAGCACTGTAATCTAAGCCTCTGCCCATGACATCGTTATCCCCTGCTTGACATTTGACAACACAAGACTGATAAGGGATACTTGTTTTCAAAGATACAGGAAACCGCCACAGCCATCTGAATGGGGACCATCTTGGAGTCCCGATGTCAAATATTTACTGTCATGCCTCAAAGCACAAAATGAGAGAGAGCTCAGTGCCTCACATACACAGGAGGAACCTGCAAGACACGTGTATTATTAAAGCACTATCAAGTCTGGTACAAGGCAAATATGCCCAAAAAGTTTTATTTTTTAAAGAAATCAAAAAAGAGCAGACAAACGCTCCTGGATTGGCACCTGCTGTTTCAGCATCTACAGATTGAAACCTCTCATTTCGAAACCTACTGGAAACACTTTGGAATTGCACGAGAACGAAAAGCCCTTTTCCTATAAAGTGGTGATATGTTTTTGTTGTCTCCAACATTAGTTCTTCAGTTTGGAACACATTAAAAGTATTGCACTGTCCCTTGCAACAGCATAGCGATACAAAACAGTCTGTGAGCCCATCGTGAATCTCCGCCCAATGACTACTCACAGGACTGGGTTCAAATAAAAACACTCTTTCATTTATAATATGCTCCATATATATAAGAAAATTGTAAATAGACGTGAAATTCAACACATGCTAAAGACGTGACAAAAGACATCAGTCGCATTCAAAGGTGCCTAAAGTATCACAATAAATTAAACCCTTCTGGAGAAGAAAATGAAAGAGGAGGTCTACGCAACAATATTGCATTCAGAGGCCTGAGAAGGAGTCATGATCAAAGTCTATCAGTCACTGAACATCACACGCTGGACGGTAACCACACATTCTCCTCTCGACCAAGTCAAGTACAATTTTTAGGAGAAATAAAAAAACCTCAGAGTATTAAATCATCAACTTTGGTCTATTAAAAAAAAAAAAAGAGTAATACTATCGTGCACTTAATCATGACCAGCACCAGGCTAAAATGGGATTTCAGTACAGCAATGGTGCTCCGATGAAGAGCCGAGACTCAGCGGGGCGTTAATATGGAATTAATGCCGCCCCCCCCCATCAGCAACCCGTTTCGCCACAAAGACGCGAGAGTGAATCACTGGCTTCAGGCTTCCAAGGTACGGCAACGTCCTGCTCATATGGCGCGTTGGACCAAAACATGCCTGAGCCAATCACTCGCCAGGGACCTACATACAACCTGCCCGGTGCGGAGACTGCCAACGAATGAGAGTGGAGCCAAGCATTAACTGGACAGTGCCGGCGTGGGTATGCCTGTGTAACAGCGGCTCCAGCTCTGAGATGGCTGCCCACTAGTCTAGCTGTCTAGTCGCTTCTCAACATGCGAGGCAGACTCAAAGGCAGAATGTCTGCAGGAGACACGCTCTTCAGCCGTAATTCAACCCTCGGTGCCTCTCCCTGTCATGCATCTGTTCCATCGGTTGCGCGTCGGCTGGGAGAATCGTCCGAAATGCTGCCTTTTCAGCCGTGACGCGTGCTACATAAAACCTTCATAAAAGCACTTTCACAATATGAATTGCGGGCAATCCAGACTCTGCCTGGCCATCAACACATTCAGAAAATCTTCTCAGAAAAACAGCCTCGGTCCTCATGATTAAATTTGCAGCGTAATCGCGGGTCGGAAAGCGGCGCGCTGAAGGGCAATGACGCAACGTCGCCCCAAAGCTTGACATATTAACGGGCAGAAAATAAACTCCCATTTGAGAGAGCAAGTCAATAGGATTCTACAGAAAGACGTTGTGGTGCAAGTCACCAGCCATGGGTCAGCTAGAAGCTGTTCCGAGATAAACAGCTAAACAAATAAACATTTCTCCTTCCTATGAGACATTCCTGGATTGTTAATAACACTAACCAAATGCAGGGTGCCGGCCAGCATGAAACACAGCATGCTTAAGACAAGGGGGCAACATTAGTGCAGTGAAAGGTAGCCCTCCTCTGAAACACAACACTCTGTAAACAATAACAGCTATCCTAACTCCTAACAGTGCTATGTGTTCAGGTCCAGGCCCGCAACACCTTGGAATATATAAAAAAAAAATCTGCCAAATGTTTTCCCATCCTTTGCCGAGCGTTAGGGATTTCACATCCCTTATTGTGGAGCCCGACGTGCTTGTGGTATGCCTCACGCAGCCATGCCCCAGAAAACAAAACATGGGTACAAAACATCTGTGAATGAAACCTTGGAAAAGTATACAGATGACGACATTAAAGCCATCACAATAAGTTGTTTTGAAGTTAAACAACTAAATACTCCATCCGATGCAAACGTGTCCTGGAGAGTAGCACTCTGCTGTCAAACATTGTCTTTCGCATCCCAGAAAGGCCTGGCAAAGAAGCAAGGATGTTTCACACAGTGCTAAGACGTACTTTTAGACGGTAGCTTGTTTTTTAGCAGAAGACTATTGTTTGAGAAGGACTACCGAAAGTACATCATGATAAACTCCCCGATGCTGTGAGCTTCGCCCCTTCGGTTCAGGCGGTTTGAGCCCATCCAACACCCGCCTTTCCGCTTCTGACTGGGGTGCACTGCTGCTCCCCCAGTAGCCTATGGATGGGATGACTTCTGCCAAGCTATTACCCAGAATCCCCGGCTTGGCTCATACGTGACAGGTGGCCCGAGGACCGGCAGCACCCTCGTGGATTCCTGGGGGCTTCTTGCTCTCCACCCGGCGCAGGCAGAAAGAGCACAGGCGCTTGAGACCCTTGCGGAAGGCGCTATTGGAGAGGCTGTAGATGAGGCAGTTGCAGAAGCTGTTGCTGATGGCCAGCCAGGTGGTGAGAAAGGAGACCACTGGGTTCCGGTAGATGTCTGCGCTCTCCAGCAGGAAGTAGATGATGTACGGCAGCCACAGGATGTAGAAGACGCTGGTGATGCGGAAGAGCACCATGGCGTAGCGCTTGTCCGTGCAGGCCTGGCCCTCGCCGGTGGCACCTTCTTGTGGGCCAAAGCGGGCGCGGCGCTCGCTGATCTCGCGAGTGTGCTGCTGGCAGATGCGGAAGATGTTGCAGTAGGTGAAGCAGACCGTGGAGGCGGCCGGCGCGTACAGCAGCGCCACAATGAAGGAGGTGAAGGGAGGCTTGGTCCTCCATGACTCGGCACACCACCGGATGATGTCGCCGTGGTAGCCGGGCTTGCCCATGCCGAAGAAGGATGGCAGGAAGATGAGGCTTGAGTAGAGCCAGATGAGAGTGATGCACACACGGAGCCGGCAGGGTGTCACCAGCGTGGCATAGGAGAGCGGCCGGGTGATAGCAATGTAGCGGTCCACACTGACACACGCCAGCGACGCCATCGACACGCTTTTCAGCACGGACACCATGTATCCAAACACCTTGCAGGTGAGCTCCTCGTCCAGACCCTCCAAGTAGTGCAGCAGGGACAGGCAAGGGATCAAACAGCTTACCCCCACCAGCAGGTCAGCATACGTCATCGTCTTGATGAAGGAGCTGGTGGTGTGATGGTTCAGCAGCGGCGCACAGTGGAAGACAAAGATTACCACTAGGTTTCCGGAGATGATGAGGATGGTGAGGAAGAGGATAATAGCCATCTCCAGGATGCAGGTATCAAAGAAATGAGAGTAGCTCACATCCAAAAGACAAAACGGCATGCTGCTCTGGTTCATATCCACAGTAGAGTTCATCCTGAGGTGGGTCTTTAGCTCTCCCAAGTTCTCATTTTTTGGCAAGGAGATTTTACTTAGGGTGCCCTGGAAACCGCCCGCACTCCCACCCACCCCCTCCCCCGCCTCTCCTCTTCCTTTCTCAGCAAATCCTGACAGCTGACGTGCCCCAGCGAGAGTCCGCAGATGCAGGCGCATACGGCACCTGCCATGTCAGCAGCGATGCAGCGAGACCCAGAGAGGAGCCCCCCCCACAGGAGCAGCGCATTCCCAGGAGCAAGCCAGGAGCAGGTGCCGGGACGGAGGCTGTGGTGGTAGTCCGGGCCCGACTGCGTCCTCCAGGAGTTCACTCGGCAGTGACAGGGCCAGGTGCTGACCAAGGGCAGAGGGAGAGAACAGCGGGATGGAGAATCTAGACGAAGACCTTATCTTCTCAGTTAGGGGAAGCTGCCGGCCTGTTAAAGGAGGAAGGTGTTGCCACGGTGACGACAGCGGTGGCTGGAGCGTTCAGGCATGGCCGGGGAGCCGGGCAGACGGAGCCGGCACTCAGCTCTCTGGGACGGCCCCGAGGTGAGAGATGCAGCTCTTCATGACAACTTTAGCAGGGGAAGCCAGTGGAAAGAGTTCTCTTCACAGACACGAAAATAATAATAGTGATAACAATACTAAAATCACGGAATGTGAAGACCAGTCGAGAGAGCCGCAGACAGACAGTGGTGCACGGAGCCCTGAAGACGTGCAAATCCCTCAGAGAGGCGGCGGTGTCTGGAATGTAGATGAGGAGCCTCGCACCCCAATGCAGAGAAGCAGCTTTCCTCCTTTGCCGTGGCCCTGATGCAGCTCTGCTCCCTCTTTCGCTCTCTCACACTCCCTCCCTCCCCCTACCTCTGCTTCTCTCTCTCTCTCTCTCTTCTCTGCTTCTCACCCCGTCTTTGCAGCGATGGAGGCAGCAGAGAGCCCCACCCCCAAAAAATCCAGCCAGTGAGCAGCTGAAGCAGGAAGCGCGAGCAGGGAGGAGCTGCATGCCGTCACTCACTCACACACAAACACACACGCACACGCGCCCGTGAGCACACGCACACACACAAACATTACTCACTGTGCCACTGAAGCTTTTTCAGGGCCTCATGGATCATGTATGTGAGAATTAGACACAATCCCCCCCCAGTGTGTCTGAGCAGTAACACGCTGTTTGCTGTCACACCCAGCCGAGCCGAGTCTAGCCGGGAGGCCGGCTTTGAAGGTGTTGAGCCATACGAGGTCCCGGGTACGTGACCGTATCCGTACAGCTAGTGCCCGTCCTATTGTATTTAACTGCAGTCCTCTCCCTGGCCCAGGAAGCCGTCAGGACGCGGCTCTGTCCCCTGAGCCGTCCTCGTGGCTCTCCGTGCTCTCCAGCATCCCGAGGACCCACAGCGGCTGACTCCCGGGTCAGCAGAGGTCACCGTCTGACCTGGCGGTGGTGCCGTGAGCGGCATTGCGGTCTGGCTGGCTACACGTATCCTTGGCAGGGTCTGTGCCTTGCGAGAGTGGCCTGCTTGCTGCGGGGGGGCAGCTCGACAGATGCTCGCGAGATGCATGATGAGACACTCGGACATTGGCCGGCCGGATCTATTCTGCTGTCCTCCCAGCTTCTCCACTAGGATTCCTAGGGTTTCTACATGTCTGCCACCATCACTGTGTTCCCCTCCCTGAGATTATTGGGGTCACCGGAGAGGCTCAGCGACAGTGTGGCATTCACTCTACATTTAACACCTTCCTCCTGGAGCATCTACAATGTGGAGCGAGGGTGGCAGGTCCACGGCCATGCATTACGGAGACACGGATGAGCTTCAAAACGGCTTCAGATGAGCGAACCTGGATCGATTTCCCTGAACAAGGAAGCTGGTACTGGGCATCCAAGCTCTTGTGAGCTTTGTTAAATCCACCTCCATCTATCTGGCTTTAGCTTGCCGCCGCTGCTTCTTTTAACTGTACAACACGTTGCGACCGCGAGTCAGCAGATGGATTCATCATTCGCTAAAAAAATGTGGGGGACTGAATAACAAAAAACTGCTTTATTCCGTGCTTGTCTTGGTAGCCGCCACGCCGTCCGCACTCGGTCCCATGTGACAAGCCAAGGAAGATGGGCTTTAGGGGACTCGCACAAGAGGATCAAAGCTTGAAACTGGGACGTGGCCTGGGCCCTGATCTGTTCACGCCACAGGCCAAGCCGAGTCGGGAAGGATGGCCGACGGATGCAGGGAGGTACAGGATCCGCCAAGTCATTGCCGACGTGGCAAGACCCAGGGAGGACGCCCCCCGCAGGACAGGTGCGACCCCCGCAGGGAGGACGCCCCCCGCAGGACAGGTGCGACCCCCAGAGCTGCTGTGGGGAGGGGTCGCACTTTTGGCCTTTATTCGCAGACAGTAGAGTGAATCATTGCTCTTTTTGTTCTGGGGTTGGTTTTGGAATGCGAGGTTCTAAGAATCTGGGTACAAGAAGAAGCTAAGAAAAGCTAAAAATGAAAACTTGGCAACAGGAGGAGTCGCGTTCTGCAGGGCGATTCGCGAAGAGAAAAGGCAACGAAAAAAGGGTGAGATTTATATAACAGAGCTAATGGGAAACATTTTGCCCTGTGGCTAACAGACGGAAGCATTTAAGAATCTGTGAAGCATGCAGACCTGCGGGGCAGCTGCGGCCATGCGGGAAGTCTCGCTCGCCGCCTGCACCTTCTATTCAAGGCTCTCTATGTTTGGGAGGCTTTTCCTGCAGGTTTATTCTGAGCAAATAAAGAAAGAAAGATAAAGGGAGGAAGGAGAATCAGACCGCCACAGGAGCACACACTGGGTCTCGAAATCACGTTCGCTTGTGGTAGCATTAAAAAAAAGAGGTGTCTGTTAGTGAGATTCCTAACATATGCTGGGAATGAGAAGAGAGACAAGCAGAAAGACTTACAGGAGAATCGAATGAACCAGGAGAACGAGCAGCAGAAAATGGACAGCGGGAAAGCCTTCAGAACAACTGAAAATTTCAGTTATATAGTGAGCACAGGTAACCTGCAAGCTAGGAAAGCAGTTTATAATCAGTTTATAAACACAAACTGAAGAACATTTCAACTACACGGTATGTCTGACTTCCGAGCGAGTTCTTGGGAGCTCATTCCAAAGCCGGCTGGCCTTACGCTCTGAAAGGCTGGTATGCTCACTGTAGCAACACTCCTGTTTAGGGGAAACCAAAACACAGAACTGCTTGCTCTAGGAATCTCCATTGTCAGCTTATTAATCACGAGCACCCACAATGCAACCTGGTAAAGCCACTGCTTCACTTTATGCTGAATAAGGCTACTCCAATGTCATTTTAAACAAAAGAGTCTATCTGGCTTTATTTCCACTGATAGGCAATTCTCTCAGATCCTTCTGCACGGTACAGACAACCGCAACATATCAGTTTTCAGACAAAATTAACAAAATGATCGTATCCACTTATCAGACCGGCCGTATGTTTCAGAACAGAATCACACAGGCAAATAATTATTCACCGCACCACTGAGGAACAGCAGTCCCCAAAGCCATTAAGACAAGGGCCCCCCCAAGGCACGCGGGGCAGTGTGGAGAAGCCTCTCACTGGGCGTGAAATGATCTTCCAGGGAAGCCCCCATGTGACAGAGCGAGGAGGCTGCCCCCAGCAGCGAAGACCGCCAGCCTCTCAGGCTGCAGGGGAGACTCTGTTCAGATGCTGGGTGATGAGTCTGAAGACTCGGGGGCGGGCTGGGGGGGTGGGGGTGGCCTGCAGACACCTGGGACTCTCCGGCTGAAAGCGACCACAGACAATGTGCTGCGGGCCAGGAAAACCACGAGGCTGCCGGAACGGCAAAGCCCAAAAATGCCACCATAGCCCAAAGGTCCCTATATGGAAAATTCCCACGTACTTCAGCGAAAAATTATTTTCGTTACAATAATAACAGCGGCAGTTTTATTTAGCCGACATTTATGTAAGGCAACTTATAAATTCGGCATTACGGCAAGAAAACTGCAGAAGCGTAGTGCAGGAAGACCTGAAAAGTCACTCGAATACATAGCACTGTCGCCCATATCTTCCTAAGCTCGGGTCTGGCTTCAAAAAACGTCCACACGGTAACTAGCCCACGTATAGCCGGCACAGCCCCATTCCATCAGGCTGCCCCACGGCGGCTGCCTCTCTTAACCACAACCCGCTAAAGGATGAAGAGCTTTGCCTAACCAGAGCCGTTAAGCACTGAATGGTGATGTGCACAGACAGAAGAGAAGTGAAGGGGGTTAACCTAACATTATACAGAAGGGTTTCCAATCTGCTCCTCAGGGACCCACAGCTACTTCGTGTTTTTGTTCCCTCCGAGTTCCTTGCCAGAGTGTCCACATTTTTGCCCCCTCCCAGCTCCCTACTGGGCAGTAAAAACATGGACTGTCTGTAGGACCCGGAGGACCGGACTGGGAAACACTGTTACACAGCATTACTGTGTGCTGCGTGTGGTCTGGGCACATTTCTGCCACACCAACTGAAGTGACTGAAGGTCACGTGACCACAGAACCACAGGGTGAAGAACCACCATCCCAGCTGCCCCCAAAACAGAACCTGTGCAACCTGAGAGACAAAGCACAGGGAAATCAGACGAGAGCCATTCCTGCAGACTAGGACATTAGCGCAGTCAGTCATACTCAAGGGCAGCAGTCTCAGTATCTCTGTGAATGCTTCTCACACCCAACTGGACGATAATGGGAATGACTGCGCCAGCAGGGAGGGGCAGTCTTGGGTGGTATGGAAAACGGGCAGGGCTGCATGAGGGGAGGGGCCAGACGGGGAAGGGGGGGCAGCTTTGCAACACACATGGTGAGGCTCGTTAGCTCAAGACCCAGACGTCCGTTAACCAGTAGCTTACAGTCCCCCACACGCATCGCCTGAGGGAGGGGCCTACCTTTGTGATGAGCGTGCGGTATTCCTCCACCTGGTGGTCGTTGTTATGGCAACCGGCCAGAAGCTGCCAGACCTCTCCCCGAAGAGCCTCCGGGATGCCGCTGCGGACAAGCGCGGGCAGCTGCTTCGGCCGAACAGACAGGTTCATGTGCCTGGACCCCCCCAGAGAACCCCGCAACCGTCAAGGAGGTGCTGACTGCAAAATCATAATCATTTTCATCCTTGCATCCTTTCATCCATCCGTAAGAAATTTATTATTAACACCTTTTGACTTTATAAATATCCCAAAATGTTTTACAACGACATGACATCGCTATATTTACAACAAAATCACATCGCTATATCAGCACACTATATGTGTCCTAGTATATTAAACAAAATACTTTTAAAATTTCTTCTCATGCCATCCGGATCTTTTTGTTGTATCTATTCCTCTGACCAGATTGAAATAATTTCTTCTTTTTAATCGTTGTTTTCTGAGTTCACAACTGTTTTTGGTGCTGGAACTTTTGGGAACCAGCACTTGACCGGAAGTCAATGGAAAAGTGAAAGTACCGAAAGTACCATACTTGGTGCAGTGTGGCCCCTAGAGAACCAGCGAACCACATTAAAAACAAATATAAACAAGTATAAAAAGGTTTACTTTAATTTCAACCCTGTTTCTATTTATATCAACAAATGATATCAGGTCTATCCTTAGAAGCACAGAAAGTGATACGCACATTTTAAGTATTTATACCCTGTGCTGAATGTCATGGGTGCAGGCGGCCTTTCAGTCCCTTGTGTCCTGAGTGTTACCTTCAGTGCGACTGGAAGAGGATGAGTCACGTTATCCATGGCCTTTAAACCCAATGGAAACGTAGCTGCATCTCAGTACCACAGCTCAGCGCATCCCTCATTTCAACGGACTAAGACAACGTGACCAAGCTGATGAGTGACCTTTGATGGCTGGGCTTTCTGCCGAAAGTGGGCAAGAGAGCAGTTAGGGCTCTCTGATGACACGTCTGTGCATAAGCCTCCCGTAATAGAGAATGACGAGCTTGACGGAGGCTCTGTGCGGAAAAAGCTGCATTGTTCCGGCAAAGCTTCTCAGTGCAAAACGGGGATCGTTTTACCAAAGGAATAGGACATGAGCTACAGCTGATGACCTGTAACCAGGAAACCAGCTACCTCCCTGTCCCAGACGAGTTTGGAAACGTGACCGCTGCTACCCATGTTTCACACACCAGGACGCCGGTAGGAGTGTCCAGAAATACAGGTGGCAGGAAGAGAGACAAACAAACCAATCTGAAGGGAGGGTAGACGGGCAAAGCCTTGGGGCTGAACACGCCCGAGCTTCTGATCTGAATTCATCTCAGCGTGTAATAAGGACAGTAAGAGCCTGCAAACGAGTGGGACACCTTATATCAGGGATCCATTGGCTATCTAATGTCTCATTATGAATGAATTATCCAAACTGCGAAGTGTGTGTGTGTGTGTGTATGTCCTTGTCCTTCTGAGGGTTCTATAACGTGAACCTTATCTCTGCGTATTACCCAGCAAAACTTTACATTTAAACTGTACATTCGAGAATAAAAAAACATGAACGTTTGTCTGTAACACAAAGAATCGGACACAATTGTAAAAGCAATTCCACCCATAGGCCGACCACTCATTTCCTATGGCCAAAAAAAGCAGAGTGGCATCGACGGTGCATACAGTACGGGGTTCCTGCTCCAGCGCAGACTTTAGGCCAAGTGGAACGAAGTAAAAACAACACTGAAGGAAGACCTGAAGGAACCGTGAGACTTGGAAAGGATGAAAGTTACCTCAGACCAGCGCCGGGAATCACGGGCCCCAATGAGCGCTTTACGGGCCTAATCAAATCGACAATACAGAAACCAGACTTCCGGGTCACGCCTCCCATCGGGAAACGATCCAGAGATGCGCAAAGATCGAGTTCCATCAAGCCAGGAACCCCGATTCTTACTGACCTGCCTCCACTCGCCTATAAAAGGCTGCGTCTCATAAATTCACTCTGCAATCTCAGTACGTTCTGGTTTGAAGGTACTGTAAAAATCACAAAGGGCGACGGTGCAGCACATGTCAGAATCTGAGCCTGGAGCAACGCTAAGGACACAAAAATAGCCAAAAAACAGGAGCGGGGGAGAAAAGGCCAAATTTAATGTCCATCTGTTCCATTTAAAATGGTAATATGTGCTGGGGGAAGGCTCCGTAACGCTTCATGGGTCTCTGTCCGGCTAGACGAAGCAGGGCCGCCTTTATCGCCCACGTAAACCCCACTGCTCATCACCAACAGCAACACGAGCGACAAACACACCCACCAGCGCGACCTTGAAGCGCCCCCGCACCTTTTGCGTCGTTCCCCCCCAAAAAGCCTGAGTCCTGGCTCAGACATTCAGGACAGGCCAAATGGCACAGGGAGGTTCAGCTGGGGGGACACAGAGCATCGGAACAGATGTGGCCCCCCCAGCGCAACCAAAGGTGAAGCCCTCCTCCAGTAGCAGCTCTGAAGGAGCCACTCGCCCATAAAGCTTCCTGGTATGTGACTTGTCTGGGGGGAATGGTTTTTTAGCGGCCTATTGGACGGGAGCGTACCTGATAAAAAATGGCTGTCTAAGGGTTACTGCTGGAGGCTGGGAGTGTGAGCGAGGCTGCAATCAAATGGAACCGGCAGACCAGAGAAGTACTTCACATGAGTGAGGAAGGAGAGGTGAAAGCTAACGGTCAGACAGGAGAGGAGTCCAGGCCGCTCACCACTTGGACAGCAGCTCGCCCCAGGTCTCCAGGATCTTCTCGGCACACTCCTTGGACACGTCCCCCGAGCCACTCAGCAGCGGCTCGTCATTGTCTGGGGGGGAGGAAGTGCAGGGTCAGCACGATGGGGCGGGGGGGTGCCATTGCAGGCAGGTCAGGACTGGGCGGGCGGGGTGGACTTCCCAGGCCACCTTTTTGTCCCCCCCACTTTATGTTAAGCCCACATCCATACCACAATAAAGACTCTGCTAACCCTGATGATCTGGTCCCCCCCACCCAGAGCAAGACTCAGGCCCACCTTCCTCCTCCTCGTCCTCGGGGGGTGAAGGCACCATGGGGCCGTGTGACGCCGACGGCAGGATGCTGGGGCTGGCCGTGGTCTTCCTCTTCTCCCGCTCAGACTCGCTCTCCAGGCTCACCACCTCGTACAGCGTGTCCGTGTTGCTCTTTCTGTCCTTCCTCTCCATCTGGGATGAAGGAGAATGGCAGCAGCAGGTTACAGGGGGGGCATGCTCCTCTGCTTTGAGTCTAGGGGCACTTTGGCCTTCACTGCACTCGACCTATTAGCTGGCACCACTCAGCAGATTGGAGATGCAGTCCTGACCAGTGGAATCCAGAAGGCTTCTTAGCAGAACATGACGTAGCAGGCTAATGACCCAGCGTAGATGGAGACCTCCCACTCCTGGGGAGGATGCTTACACCTCCTCCCCTGTCTTAAAGAGCCCCCCCCCTCTCTCTCACACACTCTCACACACTACATCCTCTCACACACTACACCCTCTCCCTCTCACAGACTCACATTCTCACCTGCTTGAGTTTCAGGTAGAAAGTCTCGGTGTAGCTCCGCTTGCTGAAAGGCCAGAAGAGCCTCTCGTTGGGGGAACAGACTCGCACCCGTGTCTCCAGCAGGAACCTCACGGGCTCCTCCACCTCCGTGATGACCAGGTCCACAGCCGTGGTCATATACATGAACTTATCTGTGGGACACAAGGGGGCCACATCAACGGAGTCCTTCCAGGCAGCGAGAGGCACGCTGTAAACAGCGTCCGCGTGCCATCTCCTTACCTTTGGGGGTCTCCTCGTTGACGGACTGGAACTGAGGGGTGTTGGGATTCCAGCTCCCTGTGATGATGTAAGACTTGCCATCTGAGCTTTTCCCCATCGACTCCTGTGGCGGCAGAGCAGGGGTGTCGGCATGTAAGCGACAGTGAGGGGAAGCGGGCCCGGCCGGGCCAGACCGGCAGGAGGGAGCACTCACCAGGTCCAGCAGGTGCATGTCACTGTTCCTTACATCTTTGCCTGGGCTCAGCAAGAGACCAAAGCACCTAGCAACAAGGAGCACCACATGATCCATCAGCGAAGGCTGAAGCTACACAGGAACCAGGCGAGATCCGAACAAATGCAACCAAACGTTCTCCTCTTCATCATATTCGTTAATGAGTTTATCAATAGGGTGTCGCCCAAAGACATCAACAGAATATTACACATATATACAGTGAAAGTAGCCAAACAAAGAAGATGTGAAGGTGCAAGTAATAGTAAATACGTATTTACTATTAGCCAATTAACCTTACTCAGAACGTTCTCCAAAATAAAATTAGGTAATGCTCAAATTAAAAGATCTTAATAATTAAAACAAACACATTTCAGTAAGTGATGACCGGCGTTCTGTCACACATTAAATATTCATGGTTAACAGATGAGGCGCGGTACAGCTGTGAGTTACTTCAGCGGAAAGCGCTCTGTGGCGACACCCTTCTGCCTGGGAGGGAAAGCAGCCGCGCGTGGGTCACCTCTCTATCGACAGCTCTTTGTTGGAGGTCTGCTGCACGTAGATCACTATCTTTTTCTCCATCCCGGGGCGCAGCTTGAAGCACTGCTTGTCTTTGTCTTTCGACACGGCGCTGAAACAGAGAGAGAGAAACGGTGTTGGTACAGCACTGTGCAAAAAGGCTAATGGCCATCAAGGAAAATGACGTTAAGGCGATCTTCGTGTTGGTGTGAAACTGTGAGAGTACGTCTGTTAAACAGTGCCCTCTCAGCCATTTCAAAATCTCTCCTAAAGTCGCCTCAGTATTTCCAATACACCAGTATATTTGTTGACTCAATCACTAGCATGCTTTGCTTGGGTAATCAATACAACATAAAACAATTTAACAGATTCAGCTAATTAAGTGAACTGGTAGTGGCAAGTAACAAATACATAGAATGGCTGAGGTGCCCCTGAGGAGAGGTTTGGGAACCGAAGCGGTGTTCATCTAGCCGTCCAGCAAGGTACCGTTTTGGAGAAGAGGGGAAATTCTGTTTTTTGTTTTTGTTGTGTTACTCATCGTTTGCATTAATCATAATGTTTTTTTTCCTGAGCAAATATAAATTTACTACCAAGATAAACAGCTTGAAACATGTTCTTTGACTGCCTAAGAATCTTGCACAGTGCTGTACATCTCGGCACACAGGCTCATGTTAGCATCCTGTCAGCACGCGTTTCGCCCAAACAGTCAGTCACCCTGCTTTGAATATTTCACCTCGAAAGGTCCGCCAAGCATCATGCCAATAACTGGGCCGGTCGGCCTCAAGCGTGATTGTTTTCGAGATGCCGCAGGCCCCCCTGGTTGCGGGAGCCAAACCCACATTCCATGAATATGCAGACACACCATCCGCCTCAAGCCAGAATCCTGCCTAGGAGCCGCAGAAACAGGAGGAAATCGTGCTTCTCCTCACCACACGGCTGCTCGTGCCTTAACCTGATGTCTGGGAACAGGCTCTTACTGGCATGGAAGATTTCTGTTTATGATTGATATACGTTACAGTAAACACTCAGCAATGAATGACAGAGCTGCATCACTGCTCCCCCTGCTGGTAGACACGGTGAGACGCCCCTACCCCTTTCCTACCCCTGGAACGTTCACGGCTTAATTCGGGACTACGGCGAATATAAATAAAGTCTGGTTTCAGCTCCTGCGGATTATGGACGGTCACAGATACATGGAGCTGTATGAAAAGAGATTAGTGCATGAATGCGCCAGCCTTCTCAGAGGGCAAAGGAAGATTAACCTGAGAGCTAAACCAACAGCTCCATCAAAGGGGAACCAGGAATGGATTGATGGCGTCCTCAGGAACGCTGCATGCCGTTTAGCGCGTAGCCTGAGTTACACATACAAACCGTTAACAACATTCCTTGGTGGGCTTCCGTATTCTTACCAACAGAGCAGACGTGACTAAGCTCTGTAAACAGACACAATAACAGGACTCTACCCGGTTTCTGAGTCTCCCCATACCTACTTAACACCGCTGCTCACATCCTGCCTCAGAGCCCAAAATCACAGATCAAAGATCCTAATCACTAATTTACTTTGTTCTCCAGGAGACTAAAAATATGCTTCTTTTGTTTCCAAACAATTCAGAAGATTGGTCATTTGTGAGGTAGGGGAAACTTCGCTATTTCTATTTTTTAGCAATGAGCAGCTTATTTCCACTCCAACAGGAAGTCGGAAAAAAGCACCCAGTCTGAGCTGGGACCTGCTGCTAGTTCCCAACCTGTCGACGTCTGGAGAGGCGGCACCCAGGGGCCTATGAACGTGTGGGGGCCCGAGGCTGACTAGAGGGGTGATTCAAAATCCTCAAAACAGCCTAAAACACACAGTAGCCTGCACCACGTGACGTTCAAACTGCGACTTAACACTCCCCACATCAGAGGATTCCTGTGCAGAATCACGCCTCACTCAGAGTCATGGGGGACGAATCTCAGGATGTGCAAATGAGGCCCTGAGGAAAATACAATATAATAATCATGGGGCTCATAAGCCAGCCATCCATCCATCCATCCATCCATCCATCCATCCAGATACTTCTTATCCAATAGAGGCTTGCCTATACCAGGCGGAACAGGGCACCAGGAATGGGACAGTCTGGATGGGATGCCAGTCAGTTACAATGCACAACCGCACTGGCACACACTCATGCGCTATGGGCAAATTGGAGACACCGATTCACCAAACCACAAGCCTTTGGACTGTGGGAGAAAATGGAAGTTACCAGAGGAGGTGCGAGGCAGCAGTCCTGAGCCCTAACTGCGAGCAGCTAAAGCAGCCCTGGAGGTGCGAGGCAGCAGTCCTGAGCTCTAACTGTGAGCAGCTAAAGCAGCCCTGGAGGTGCGAGGCACCAGTCCTGAGCCCTAACTGCGAGCAGCTAAAGCAGCCCTGGAGGTGCGAGGCAGCAGTCCTGAGCTCTAACTGCGAGCAGCTAAAGCAGCCCTGGAGGTGCGAGGCACCAGTCCTGAGCTCTAACTGCGAGCAGCTAAAGCAGCCCTGTCAGGTCCTATAAAGTGTGAGACCGATAAGGGCTTTATAGAAAGTACACACACTCTGGCCCTTATCAGAGAGTATGTCCCCCCGTTGAGCAGGGCTACACACGGCGCATGAGCCGCTCTCCCTCACCTGTAAAAGCCTTTCCCATCATCCTCCTTGATCTCAAGGCAGACGGTGAAGGTGAAGACATCACTGTCGGGCGTCAGGGGCGGGGCCTGCACCGCCTGCAGGGGCTTGCTGGCCGACCTCCTGAAAGCAGTGGCGAAGCTGTACAGGATCCGACTAACCTAGAGGATGGCAGAGGGCAGAGGTCAAAACGGGGCAGATTCTGATCCAGAACACAGTCCTTAGGAAATATCACACAGTATTCATGAGTGGATGAGACTCAGGTCAGGAGTAGGGGACTGGAAAGCACCAGCAAAGAAAAAAAAAAAAAAAAAAAAACATATAAACAGACTGGGCCTGGCACTCTCATTTCTGGGGACCAGCAGATAATGTGGTGATTGAGGCTGAACTGAATGGATCAGTGCATGTGATCAGAAGGTTGCCAGTTCAAATCCTGGGATTGGCAGAATTGTCACATCACTGTCAGGCCTTTGAGTGAGGGCCCTTAAAGGACAGCAAGATGGGATATGTGAAAACTAAAGAAACGGCAAATAAAGTATCACTTCATTCACGTCTGCAAGGCATACCCTGGTGACAACATCACACCCAGAGCAGCTAATGTGTGTTTCCCGGGTAACAAACCAGCTGTGGTACTGGCAGCCAATCACGGAGTTCCTCATGCTGACAACAGGCATAATTTAGTGACGGGTGGCTGCCCAGACCATCAGCCTCTCGGCGCTTATAACCACTATGGGTGACACTGCAGAGAAAGTGTGTTTCCATCAAGGCCTCACCGCCTCCTGGATCTCACAGCGGAAGACGTGGATGCGGAAGATCTCGGTGTTGTAATGGCTCTCAGTGAAGGCGAAGCAGTCGCTCTCTGGGGTGCCGTCGTGGCCGCGCACACAGAACAGGATCTTGTGGATGGGATAGTTGGCTATTTCTGTGCTCGTCTGGGGATCCAGCAACCTGTTTCAGACACGGAGGCATTCAGACTGGGAGCTGAGATTAAAATCAGGAGTCTGAGCTTAGTCTCAGGACCGAACACAACGGGACCATCCTACTGGGTCTCAACATGGCCGACAGACACACGGAAAAGGCGGCGCTGAGCCTCCCTAGGCCACACAATGGAGGTACAGGATCTCTCCAGACCCCCAGGTATCTCTGAGCGGCAGGTGGCATAACCTCTAGGGTCTTTCTAAGGAGCCGAACTAGACAGCCTGTGTGTGTGTGTGAGCATCCTGCTATGGGAAGGTATCTTTCCATAATTCACCTGTGCCTCCCAGGACAGCTTGTGAGCGGCCGCGGTCCTCTGTCAGGTGGGCGGGGCAGGGCGGGGCGCAGCAGGGCGGGGGGGCCTGTCTCTTACCTGACGGTGCCCTCGGAGACGCCAGGAACGGACAGCGTGACATCCAGGGGCATCTGGCACTGGCCCCGCAGGATGCTGATCATGCGCAGTGCTTCCAGCTCACTGCGGGGGGCGTTGACGGATGCGCAGCCCAGGTACGTCAGCTTGCTGAACACCACGCTGTCCTCATCTGGCACTGGCGTGCTGGGGCTGGGCTCTGACGAGTCGCCAGGGGACCTCACAGACAGAACGACCTCTGCGGCGGGGGGACAGCGCAGAGAGCGTTAAGCATCATGCAGGGAATGCGGGAGAAATGCGGGACAGCACAGCCAAGAATTATTCTCAGCTAAATGACTATGCCACACTAGCAGGGTCTGCAGATATTACACATACGTAATACTGTGCAGAAGATCAGCTATTTAGATTCTTAAAATTTAACACTTCTAAGGCACGGTTTAGCCAAAAATCCAGCATCAAACAACACAAATGGGCGATTCTGATGCTATTTAGGCCGAGCCAGATGACCCCACCCATCTTGTACAGCAGTCTTACTCAAACCCAGGGACAGAAACATGGACTGGCAGGGAGCAAAAATGTGGACCGTCTGTGGGTCCCTAAGGACGGGACTGAGAGTCGCTACCCTAAGGCCAGCCTAACACCCCTGTCAGTGGAGCTGCACTTCCCGCTCTGCTGCCCCCACTCACCTTCATACATAAACTCGCCTTCCTTGGCAGACTGGACAGGCAGCACCATCTCCAGCTTGGGCTGGGCTCCTGGGGCCGCAGACATGGCGCCCCCTACCTGCTCCCCACCGCTGGCTGCCTGCTCAGCCATGGATGGATCCATCAAAACATCTTCCAGCTCACGCCGGAGCTGCTGCTCACTGCCGTTGCCGACGATCTGCAGGGCGGGGGGGGCGGGGGGGTGGAGAGACCAGCATGCAAGCACAGGCGCGGCGTCAAAAGGCGGCAGTCGGCCCACGGTCACAAAAAATGGCGCACGGCGTTATGGAGCCCAAGGGCACCTTGGCGGGTTCTGACTCCTTCACCCTTTTCAAGCATATCTGCCGGAATATGACCAAGGGACCCAGGATATCAGTGCAGATAACAAGAAGACAAACACCCTGCATGATTACCGGAGTCTCTGTGACTGAAGGAGGCATTGTAGTGACTAATTAACCATATTAGCTTAATGTTAGTGCACACAGACAGACAGAAATTTTTGGTAATTTCCAAGAATGAGAAAAAGTGCTTTGGCTTGAATCATATAATTCGGCTTCTTTATTTCCTCACAACTCTGCAATCCCTCAACTGAGCAGTAGGTGGCCGGCAGGCTGCTGCACACACGCATCTGAGAAGCAGCTAATGAGCAAGAGAGAGAGAGAGGCAGAGCACACGGAAGGCCGGGCACGTCTACGAGGCGACCGCAGCGAGGACGGGCTGCGGCCAAAGCTGCGATAGCGCTGAGCGGCGCCGAGGGAAATTGCTCAGCTTGGGGCTTCCCGTCTGATCGTGTGAAAGACGAGAACATGATCCGATGGACGACCAAATGATAACAGACACACAGTACAGACAGCGTCACCACAACAGAAAAGAGACGGGGAGAGAGACTGACCTTCAAGCTGACACCTTCCTCAGAAATTACCTGCGTAACAGACAACACGTTTAGAGACGTCTAACACACTCCTCCGTGTCTAACTGCACAGGGGGACAAACATCAGCATGATCCTGACGTTTCAGCAGATATAACTCACACAGAGCCTTTACTCTGCAGTGTAGTTGGCCTGGCAGAGGGCCACATAAAATGGGAACAATGTGTTCAAAAGGCATTCCTGAGTATGTGTAAACAGAAAGTGAGTCCTATGGACTGTAACTGTCAGTTAACACAGGTGTAGCTCCCTCTTCTGGCAGAGACAGGCTAGTGATGTACGAGTCCCATCGGATTTTACAGCACACATAAATAACAAAACAAGGTAGATGGGTTCCCTTTGCCACAGAGCACCGCCTTGCTAATTGCAGAACATGAGGACACCAGGGAACTTCAGTAAAAACAAAACAGGCTCAGTATATCTACACTGAACAACTATGATGTCACAAAGATGTACAGCTCCAACATATGCGGCAAATCTCTGTGTACAGCAGCCAATACTGTAAAGATTCACTAACTCATGTTATATAGCTCTAAGGACCGTGTGGTCAGAGCCCTCGATCCCGTGTGGTCAGACCTGATATTATAAAGCTTTAAGGACCGTGTGGTCAGAGCCCTCGATCCCGTGCGGTCAGACCTGATATTATAAAGCTTTAAGGACCGTGTGGTCAGAGCCCTGGATCCCGTGCAGTCAGACCTGCCACTGCTCACTCAACCTTGCCACCAGCACAGAATGTCTGACTGTTCTTCACTCTGTGAATTAGGGGCTCAAGCTGCACTGGGAAAAAGAAAGGAAGCAGTGTCTGTCACCATGGAGACCTAGCACTGGTCACCCCCCCCTCCCCGGGCTACACGATCCTTTCAAGGAGGCATTCAGATCACCCTCAGATGCCGCAAACATTGGGAGAATCATGAAGGAGCTCAAATCTGTGAACAGTGTCTATCTTTCAATACATGATTTTTTTCCCCAGACTGTGCTCTTGGTTGCCTAAAGGTTACAGTACAGTCCTTGCAATAATCATGATCCTATTGTGGCCAAGAGGAAATCAAGATTAGACAGCAATCAGTGTGGAGAGAAGAGGGCTAACAGCAGACTATGTAAATTTTATGGGAAGGAACATAGGATTTAGAGGATGGAATTTTAGCCACAGGAATCAAACAATTCACAATCATCTGGGATACATATTATGCCTGTCAGTCATTACTATGGAGTAAACTGAAAAGCCGGCAATGTGCATCTGGTCTTCTCTGAGGGAGACAATGTGACATCATCAATGGGGGACACGGAAATGAGCGGCTCACCGGGGGATTCACTCGTTCCCTCACCGGAAAGCCTAAGCGGGACTGGCACAGAGCCAAAACGCTCTTGCTCTCCCAAGCACTATGGAGCAATAACATTAATTTAAAAGTTGTAACACGTTATTGTCTCCTTGAGTGTGGCTGCCATGCAGTATTTTGATACCTGCATGTCGGAATAATTTGAGCAAAGATTTTTAATAGAGATCTATCGTATTCCTTCCTGGTTGTACACAAAGTCGGCAAATCGGTCGTGACGTCGCACAGAATGCCAGAAGGCACAGCTGAAATCAAAACATTCAGTTAGTGTCTCGCGGGGAAGCCAATGGAAGGGATAGGTGAGGAAACAGTGGAGCAAAGTGCTTTTATGTCGCAGTTGCTTTATCTGACCCATGCAACACCGATATAGGAATTATTTATTTTTGTCTTTATTTTGACACTTCTTTTGGGAATAAATACATTTCTGAAGTAAATATGCAGACTATAACATTTTAAATATATATAAATATATTTAAATCTATTTTTTTGTTGTTATTACATCATGATAGTGTGTGCGATCAATAGCAATTTTTAAAAAAAACAGCCCTAGACAGAACCCAAAAAAATTCCCAAAAAATTGAGGTCTGGGCATATACAGGTTCATAAGCAAATGCCACACTGTGTTGGGAGTTCTGGGTACCTGTGAGGGGTCAAAGAACACAGCCATCAGGAAAGCAGAGGAGCTCGCTTCACACATTGATCCCCAAAAGGGGAATGAGCCCGAGAGGTGCTGTGTGGTGTCACACTGCTCTGCCCCCATAAGGCATGCTGGAGCGTACACTGATATTATACAGCACGGGTACACCAGGCGACCCTTGCTGGATCCAGACCAAAGACAGATGCCTTTTCTTGGGGCTGATATTAAAGCCACACTTGGCCAAAAGAGGAGGATTCACCCATCTCAAAGAGGCCATCCGGCTCACTGCATGTTTGGCAAGAGCAAGGCTACCCTGCTGGCTGGAGGGGTGTGGCGGGGTGGGGGGGTGCTCCATACCAAATGTCACAGGGAGCATCAGCGTCAGCCCGGAGTTGGAGCTCCGAGACATGCAAACTCAGGATTCCCCCACTGTCAACTGCCCTAGCCACCCTACAGCCTGTGCAAACCGCCTGTGACACGGGGCTGACATCTGATGAGTGTAGGAACCGGACACGGGTCACCCTTTGCAGGCCGGGTGTGGATGGAGACAGTCGAGGGGACTCACAGTGCTGAAACAGCACTGAACAAGGTCACGAAACCTAAATACACACCAAAGGCACTGAGTACAGTGCACGCAGCTTATGTTCGCTATCGCCATATAAAGACTCATGTATAAATAAATGCATGTTTTCTTGCTGCAGTGACTGCTTATATCCACAGGGGGCATGCCACCAAGGTAGCGGTTGATGAGCTGCTTTGGTCAACTCCCTAGCAACGGGCTGAGTAGGGATGGCCAGGCTAACAAGCAAATTAGCTACCGTGCCATCCCTACTGGAGACTCTCCAACTGCCATCAGGGCCAAAACAAAGCCTCTCTATTACAGCTAACCCTCAAGGGCTGGACCAGTACATCTATTCATATGGATAAAGGAATACAGCAGTTACAACATGTACCACTGTAAACTTTTTTGGACAGTGATAATAAATTAAGCATTTTATAAATGTCATTTAATATGACAAAAGTGAATATTTAAACAGATCTCTGGGAATCATCTCAAATCGCACTGAGCTGTATTAATATCAAGGTGAAACTGAAAAACCAGGAAAGACTGAGCCCACATCTTGGGTACGATTCATGTGCTCATTAGGATCAGAGACACAACAAAAATAGGTGTTACAGCCAGCTCACATTTTATATTATTTGTGCTTAAGCACAAGAAAAGTAATACATGCCAGTGTAGTATCTGGCATCAGCAGATGTGCACAAACACGACTTGTTTTGTTGCCAAAAAGCTGCAAAGCACTGCAAACCGCACTCCGTTTACACACTGTAGTTCTCTTCACTGTGAGGTCTGAGGGCTACCTAAGTCACCGCTATGAGCTGTAACTCTAGGCCAGCCTCCTTTCTGAACCAGACAAAGGGGGAGTTGGTTATGGTGTTACCGCCGACCCCCAGCTCACTGTGCTTTCACTCTCACTATATTTGTGAGCACTCTCCTGAATAACCTACAGCGGGGGCTGCAAACAAAATGAAGTGGTTACATAGTGCAGCCAGACCAATTACAGCTGGCTGATAAGGCTGCCCAATATTAAGGTTTCACAAATTTATCGGCAGTGGCGGAAAACCCATCACTAAAGCACCCATAATGTCTCCTTAAACATTTATGATGAGAGAAGCAGCTCTCTGGAGAAAATGTAGAGAAGCTAAGCTTCCTGCTAGCACTCTTAGCCCAGGATTATTAGTGAGTGTTACCGCTCAGTCTAGAATATGTGTGTGTAGCTATATATGACAAAGACCAAAGGAAATCTTATTTTCTGAGAGACAGGTGACTTGCATCAGACCCGCATTTCACCAAAACAACATGATCGCCCTCCTTTCTACAAAGAATGAATGTAGGGCAATGACACTACACTACACCTCACTCAAAAACACACATAAGAGTGAAAAAATAAGGGCAACCAAACCAAAAAGGGGAGAGGAATCAACACGGGCAACAAACGGTGCCTGCATTACACCAGCAACCCCGCACTCTGATACAATCCTTCGACACAGTACAAGGTGGGTGCACCCCTCATAAAATGGACAACGAAAGTCAGGACAATGGTGCTGTTCATAAGTAGGCTATCTGCAGGTAAGACTAAGCCAAAGGGACAGAGCAGAGACGCCCCCCTTCCAGGTCCAGACGGAAACTTAAAACAAAACGTACCTCAAAAAAATGATGGGAAAGCCAAGACGAGCCCACAGTGCACAACTGAAGCACAGATGGGCTTCAGAGAATTCTCTTACCTCCAAAAAGCTCATTTATAAAACCTGACAGATTTTAGATTGATTTCAAACGGCCATTCTAACAAGAAATGGTGGTGTTACATTCTTACATGCAGGAAAGCTTTAATGTACGTGTAAACTTTGCAGCTGTAATGGTCACCTTCCTGTTTTAAATCACAGTATTAACACTATTAGAACATAAGAAATTTACAAACGAGAGGAGGCCATTCAGCCCATCAAGCTCGTTTGATTTCCTGACAATGATTCTGTGTTTCATTCATTTTAAATGGTTTAACATCCTGACTTGATGTAAAAGACAAATCATAATATTGTCAAGAACCTGACAAGCTTCTGAGACTGCATTACACAGAATTTAAGCTGTTTTTTTGCACACTGCATTGCAATTCCAATTGAAACTTGAATCAAACTTTAGCATTACTTCCAAGCTTGCTGGCAGAACACAACTCCAACATATCTATTTGTGAAGAACAGATAATATTATCTTATAAACCCAAAATAATATGCAATTTGCCGAAAACATATTGTACTAAAACCCTGACAGTGTTTTCTGAAAAGCTCAAAACACTTACAAAAAAAGGCCGAGATTAAACCCTCGTTTAAAAAAAAAAACAACAACAATTCTCTTACTGTATGAAAATTTTCTACCAAACTGTCAAAAGCGTGAATATTTGAGTTACTAACAGGTGTTCAGACTGCTTGGTCTCCATTGGCCCTTGTTGGCTGACAGATACAGAGTAAAATACCAGATCGCTTATTTATCGAGACAGACCAAAGACGACATTTGCAGTCTTACACAATACCCACCTGTACTTGGAAATGTCAACTACATCAGTGCCCACATATCACAAGCCATTAAGGCAGGAAGCACTTAGGGACACCGAGGCAGAGGTGTATCTGGTTTGGATTCACCCAGCAACCGTGATCCACAAAGACCAGATCCTATAACCACAGGGAAACACCACCCACCCCTTCAGCGTTTCAGGCGCTCTTACCTTCAGTCCTGTCTTTTCGTCATCGCTACCGTTATTAGTGGAGGGCGTCTCGTCCCCCTGGCGGGACACCAGCACAAAGTCCTCACTGTTGAGGGTGGAAACCGAGTCGGACGACACGCTAATTTTCCCAACCGAGGCCTTGTCATCCATGACTGCTAAACCAAGCGCAGCACATGAATGGGGGCTAAATTATTAAAACCACCTAGAAAACAAAACCATAAAAAGCCATTTAGCGGGGGCTCTCCGTATACTTCAACACATCACTACTACGGTTAAGGTTAGAATACTGGATCTCCAGCCATTGCCAGGAAGGGCCTCATTGTTTATGTGTTTGGGATTCTCCAGAAGCCACGATTTGTGCCACGTCTGGAGGTGAGCACGCCGTGAGCAATGCCAGGGGCCTGCCAAGTGTGTCGGGGGGGGGGGGGAGGCGCTACGTCTCCCCATCTTTATGCGCTTGGGTCTCTCGTTTCAGGAGCTGCCGCGTTCGTCAGATTGGAAAATGTGATGTAATGGCAGCATAAAAGAAAAGCCCCATGCAAGCGAACGGTGAAAATGAAGATGAGGAAGCGGCTTGCTGCTTGGTCACATGGGTGGGCCAGAGGGTGTCCTCACATTCCTGTTGCTATGGCGCATCCAATATCCTAACCTTAAGGCATCTTCACAAGCATCTTAATCAATCAATTCTAACGGAAGATTCTAATCTTTAGAACAATAAGACAGTAACACACATTTCTTAATGGATTAAAAAATAAAGCAACACCTTAAGACAACTCATGAGTAGAAAACACATAATTAAAAGCATTATAAAGTAATGCTGGTAATGACATTTTCAGCTAACATTTTTGGGGTAGTGAGCCCCAAGCTACCAATTACCAATCGGTCTACTATTAATCTACTTTAATGATAACAACAAAGCAAAACAAAACGAAAAAAAGAATAACGTAATTAAAACACAAAATTAAATGTACATCAATAGAAAAGATACATTGAAACTGCTACTTCTGCTTTCTATGTTTATTATCATATTAGCACTTGTTAATATTTCTGTTATATTATTATCGGCACAGTTTATTATTTTTGTTGTCATTTTGTTTATTATTATTAATTATTTTTGGTTTTATTACTATTAGGCATCCACCAGATATTAAGTGCAGCGTGTCTCCCTGCTTCTCCTGAAGTGTTCATCGAAGCAGACGGCAGCTGGGGGATTTTGATGCTCGCAATTCTCTTAGCTTCGGACTGGTTGGGCACATGGCACCTCTGCTCTCCCCCCCCTCATCCCTGCGTGACTGTCACGGGCAGCACTCCCTCTCTGCCCTACTGGCGCGACACTCCTTTGCCGTGCAGGCACACAGTCTGCAAATGACAGCGGTCGCATTTCTAACTCTGACCCCACCCCCACAGGCCCCCCCTCCGCCCCCTGCAGGGAAGTCTCTGACTGGCACTGGACAGGCATGCGATTCATGCCACAGGAAGAAAACACAAAAAAAAAAAAAAAAAAAATCAAATCAGTGAAGCTGGTTACCAAATGGAGGGATGGGAAGGGGAACCGGGAGGCAGGAAGTGCAGCCTCAGTCTGACGGAGCCCAGGCACCCGGAACGATGTAGGAAACCACCGAGGCCAGCAGTTCTCAGTCCATCAAAAGATCACATTACACTTACAGAACTACCAACACAGGGGAAGGGGAGGGAATCGATACAAAGCCACTGAGTGCGGATGGAAAGTGACTGATTGGAGGATCTGATGTCTAACTGCTCACAGGACAGGAAGCAGCCAAGTGGGATGAACAATGCAATGAAGGTGGCGACGCTGAATCCATGTGGAAACATCCCGCACCTCGCGGCCGCACCATGCCCGCCCTCAGCAAAGCCCAGGAGGGAACGGGAGGAACCTGCCTGCGAAAGCAGTGGGCACACACTGCACCATTTACACTTCCAAAAGCAAGGAGCAGCCATTTACACACAACACTGTTAAAAGAATGCTTGCTTTCTGCCCCATAGCCATCATAACGAATTATAAGTAAGGAAAAAATTAACAAGTAACCTTACACCTGCCATAAATGTAAAGTTATTTTTTTACCTTCTTTATTTGCCTTTATTAGCATCTTATCCGAGCCCAATCATCCACAGAACTGATTAAAAAACAACAATGCAAGTTGAAAATGAAAACAGTTGAATAAACATGCACCAATGTTTTGAAACCCAGGATGGTGAAATCAGCGTATGTTGTCATCTGTTGCCTGTTTGAGTCGAAGAGGAATGTTAACCAACAGGAAGGGGAATGAATCAGCCTGTAATTGACAACAAAATATTCCCAGCCCCTGTTGTGTCTACAGCCTCATTTCACTGGCCAGTAAACAGCACACAATGCACCGATCAGCAATCAAAGGTTTAACCAAAGTATTCTAGTTTACTCAAGTGTACTTTTATGTTTATTTTACAGGTGACATTAAGTCTTTTATAATACCTTGAAATGAATCTCCTGCTTTGCATTACAGGTTGAATAAATCATACCCATGAAATTACTTCAAACTCGGCAACTGTACATACAAAAAAGTACAGGCAGTCCTGGCATTATGAATGTTCGACTTACAGAGAAGTCATACTTAGGAACGGACAGGCATAAAGCCTGTTATATGAAAAATTCAGGTTAAAAACAATGGTTCATAATAACGAATGAACGCACTACATTGTGAGATTTGTGACAAAACGCTGCACGGCTTCAGTGGTTCGTCAGCCCAAGGTAGAGTACAGCACTGCACATAATTAATTATACTGTAATAATAAAAGTATTATTATGTACTGTATTATGCTTTTTCTGACTTACCTACATATTCAACTTAAAGACAGACTAAGGGAACGAATCTGGCTCATTACCTGGGGACTGCCTGTTATGTGCACATATAATGGAAATGTGCATGTGCAATGGTAATTAACTTTTATGATGGTAAAGAGAATATTCAATTGTAATGTTAATGTACTGCACTTTTTTGCATGTAATAAAGAATAAATGTCTCAATGTTTTTAATGATCAAATTATACCAGCTGCAATGGAACAGTATCTGCAAGACTGAATTAAAAAATTAAGTTAGCATGCTGAAATGATATGTGCTGGACATCTAAAACGGCATTCTGATCTGTGTTTAACATTCAAAAACACTTTATATTTGAGCAGCAACTTTAATAAGGGAACATCTGTGTATTGACAAATTAGCACCACAACATATATCTATCTAAATTTTTTAAATACTGTTTTATATTGGATCTGGGATATTAAGAAATAAATGTTAAAAATATGTGACAGAAAACTGGGAATCAGTTGGGAAAACACGACAGAAAAGAGCTGATGGAGTGCAGGAAACAAAGGAGGAATGGCAGATAAGTTCAGGCCACAGATGTGATGTCATAGAGCAGAGCCGGCCCTCGTCCCTGACACTGGGAGACCCACTAGAGCCCATTGGGGTGCAAGCAGCATTGCCCAGTCCACCTCCAGATTCAGCTTTGCAGACAGACCCAGAAATCTTAGCCTCATAACGCTAAATGGGTGAGAAGCTCTGTCCTGAACTTAAAGACCACGGAACCCATGGGGTGTGAACAGCGCTGTAGCCTTAGACCAGCATGAGACACGTTATGTTACACCAGATCGGGGCTGCAAATATGCTAGCCCAATTCTGCAGTGTGCACAAAACGAGACATGATAAAATGATATAATGGATACAACAGGCTTAGTGCATTATACCATAACGCAAAATCAAACTCACAGTCGCTACTGAGGTGAGCTAATTGCATCTGGCCGCCTTGCTGGCGGGTACAACCACCTATTCTCCATGTGATATGCAGGTGACGCAGAGCAACCCCATGGCAGACTTCCCTTATCCAGCAAAGAAGATGAATGCACAGCTGCGGCTTGCATTTGCCCCATGAGGGAGCATTCTTTCACCGTGCAGGGAAGCCAAGAGGGTGGCTTCAACATGCATCCCTTTAAAGTAAAGCTTACATACCTACATTTAGAAGCAGGAAATAGATTTTTGAGACAGAAGCTGACCCCAGTGACAGAAACCTTCATGCAACAGTTGCTGGCCAATTTCAAAGAGCTAACAGGAAACCTCATGTTAACTATCACTCACAGCAGCAGCCATTCTAGGTTCTTGGAAATAGATTCTCGGCACCACATGGGGGAAACCCAGGAAAAGTTATACGTAACTTCGTCCCGAGGGCACCACACACGTGGGATGTGTCCCCAACGCTACAGAATGCTGGAAGCCATAATAAAAACCAATGCAAGGTAAATTTAAGATGCTGTTTTATTACACTGACGTAGCATGGCTAAAACAGCATATAAACAACCTGCACTAACAGCTGCAATGTGATGTTTCACAACTGGTATTTTCAAACTGAAGATTTTCAGATGTGCCAAATTAGATTTGCACATTACCTTGGTGACAGAAAACTGAAGTATTTGAAGTTGTAGTGAGAGAGAGGAACCAAACAGAAAGGACTGGTGGTGCAGGAATCACTACAGGCAAGACAACAGTTCATGATTTCCCAACAGTTCCAGCCACCAGTGGTGTCATTATGGTGGTGCAACCAGTGTGGCCACACCGAGCCCCATCCTCTAGGGGGCCCCGGTCAAAAGGGAAACTTGACAAAATAATGATGATAATAATAATACGTTTTTTTCCCATTGAATGTATGCAGCCACGTTTCATCTGAATATGTCATTTTGGCTAAGTATTAGGACTATACCAGTACATATATTTATCATGTTCCCCTTGGTACAATGTTTTCAGTTCAGTACACAAAATGAAATCAATGAATACATTTACTGAAACGGGCAGAACTTATATTCACATGTAGATGTTCAGCACAGAAAAATGTATTGAGGCTGTGAGTTGATTATGGTTAATGCTGGTAACAGCCAGTCATTATTGGCGATTTGGGAACATTTTGGTTTTCCAATATATTACACAAACACTGGAGTGAGTGTAGTTGAAAAGATGTAAGCTTCTTTAATCTATTGAACTCAGATATGCTGCTGAAAACACAAGTGAACATGCTAGCTCATTTGAGATGACGTCATCCAAATGTGTCTAGGAAGGCAAAAACAACCTCAGCGAGTTAGTCTCCCTGTGGCATTTAAGGCGCTTTTGCCAGGAAATTCAGACTGAAAAATAACTAAGGCTATAGGGGTGTTTATCACTACATATATGAAGCCATACTGGGAAGTAGAAAACATACAATCTGGATGATTGTTATGGTATTATATCTTTTTTATTTTACTTGATTGTTTTCACAATGTGCAGATTTTATTCAGACACATTGACAAATGCATTGCCTTTGGTTTGCAGTTGTTCCTAATTGTGTGTGTTTGCAGTTTTTAATAACAATTGCAGAGCAAATTCTGTTTTCCCTGCTTTACCGAAACTGCACGGAACCGTGACCCCAGAACCGGGGTTCTGTACCAAACCGTGAGTTTTGTGAACCATTACACCCCTACTAAATATACACTGGAAATACACTTAATATAAATCCTACTGTGGACATCTGATCACGTAGCCTAGGCCCTAGGCTAAGGTAACCAGTGTGGCCAAGCTACCGTTTGACGCTCGCTAGTCCAGAAAGGTCACACTGTAGACTGTCAGCGATCGGTGAGTTGTTAGTCTTCATTATAGTTTCATCCATATTACAGTGACCAAGCAATAGCAGGCACAGTGATATCCATTACATAGTCTATGTTGGCCTCAGCTGGGGCCCGAATAAGTTGGCCTGCCCTGGGCCCGGCTCCTCCTCAGTGACAGGCCTGCCTGCCACCACCAGACTCACTCATCTGGTGAAGTTTAACCAGCTTTCACCAAAGAAACTGTCCCGATGCTGCAAACAGGAAAATGTTGTTTTTAAAAAAATGTGCTCAGAGCAATCAGACACTGACAGTAAAGACGACAACATTAATTGCAATAAGTCCCTGGATACTTATGTCTATCCAACTTGAAGAAAATACAGGAAAAACAATACAGAAGACAGTCACTGGCTGTTGGCTGCATGTCCACTTATGCTCAATGCAGGATTGCGCTTCAAAAACAGCAAGATGAAAAACACTATGAACAATCTGGCAAATCTAATTCACCTCAGCAAGTTTTTGAACTGTGGGGGGAAACTGGAGCACCCAGAGGAAACCCCACAGTGACACGGAGAGAGCATGCAAACTCCACACACACATGGAGCCATGGTAGTGACTCAAACCCTGGTCCCAGAGGTGTCAGGCAACAGTGTTCACCACCACACCACCATGCCATCCTATTTTTTTTATATAAGTGATTTTCAAAGACATCCATTCAGACTTTAAGGGGTAACTCTACAAATCTGCAAAGAGCTGCAGACCGCAGCTGTCACAACTCTGCACACAGGAAGCTCATAATATTTCATCATGAGCAGCTACTGTCAGTCATCCTGAGAGTCCAATTCTCAGCCTGGATCCTCATGCCGCTACTCAGCACAAGGCAAGCCAGCGGGTACAGAAGCAGCCATGACGCGGAAGGTCTTATGACTGGACAGCACATGGGCAGGACTTGTTGGTCACATACAATGGTTCCTCACACTGAAAACTGAAACTGGAACAGCCTGGGAACATGTGTCGTCCTACAAGAGCTGGAAGCATAGATGCTTCCTATTAGCACCACATATAATCTATTAAATCACCACTGACATTTTGAATTCTAATATTTCCAAGCACTGTTCCTATTGAAAGAGCAGCCCCACTGCAGGAGAACTTATAAAATATAAGCACGTTCCAATCGCTTCTCTCTCAAGACAAAGAACTTGTCGTAGGCCAGTTTTCTGAGCTGTGATACTGCAGGAAGAGGAGAGCTCAGCTCGAAAGATGAGTCATGACAGTACAAAGACTGGGAAAGACTGAAATAACATGACCAATTTCAGATTTCATGACAGCCATCCTTGTTCTGAAGTTAATGAAAATGCAATGTTCAAAAAGACCCAAACAGCAGCCAAGAAGAGGTGATGAAGCTTCTTTCTTTAAGCCAAATTTGCTGCCAGAAAGACAGTGCCATCTTTTCACTGACAGCCAAGAACTCGCCTGTCGAGAGCGATAAGAGACACATTGCCACTAAGCAGCGAGGTCAGGTGGTACTGGTCTCTGCTTAGGAGTCACTGGTGTTACCTGGCAGTATTCTCCAGAGGCAGTAACTTTCACATCTTGAAAAGAAAAAAAAAACCCTCCAGTGGTCTGTCTCACTGGATGGACCTGTTCCTCCTCAGAGCTGCAAAACTGGCAGTGATGTTTCCTCATTGTTTATGCCATAAAGCTCTGCAGTGTGCCCATGGTTACCAGCACGCAACTCCACCCCAATCCATGTGACTTCATGAATACTTCCAGCACAACGAACTCATTTCGTTTTCAAATATTTGCATATAGTATTGGCATTGTAGTGTAGTTGGGCTGAACTTTTGGACAGGAGATTGGGTTGGCTTTGTTAAACAGGTCTTCATCGTTACTGTAGCATCAGTCTAACACGACGGAACCTGTCACTTATTTTTTTAATGTCGGTAGACCTGCTAAGAGCTTTGGAAATTTCAAACACTGACGTTTCACATATGACGACTGAGGTGTTTTTGCGTTTATTTTTGTTAAGCTATGCAAAACTGTACCGACGAGTTTGAACCTGAGATTACAGAGAAGCTGATCAGCCTGAACGATTGTCCCACTGCAATTAGGCCACTCATTCATCTGCAGACTAACAAAATTATAAGACGAATGGAAAAATGAGCACAGGGCACAGACACACTTTATTGCACCTCTGCTCGATTAATTAAATGCAGACCAAAACCTCGAGTGAACCGCAAATACAGGGGCGGCGGCGGCGTATACCGAACCGGGGACACCCTAGCTGGGGGGCGCTTTAACTAGTACCCACAACTAACCAGATAAACTCATGCGTACAGCGCTTACGTCACCGGTCGCCTATGCAAAGATGCTGGCTGTCGAACAAAGTGGCAAAAACCGTCGCCTTATTATTTACCAATGATTATCACACGACGCCACGGTCATGAATATTTATCGTACAGGGGTGACTGAGTGCAGAAATCACGGTGCTATAATGGCGAAGGAGCGAGACTGGTTTGCAAATAGGACTAACCAGCTACCACAGCCTCTCGGCCGTTATCACACTTGGGGCATTTAATTACCTGCCTTCAAAGTACCGTGAAACGGGGCAAGAAAATGTCTCCTGTGTCGGGGGCCGTATCGGAGGTCCTCTGACAGGCTGCTAAAAGCGCGACGCGACGGCCATTTAGGCGGCGATGCTGTGACACGGGGAGCTGGACAGCCGCTGAAGTGACATTTTAAGAGCCGGTCATACGCCTCCGCACCCTCCCGGTCCCGTTAGCTCGGCTGCAGGAGAACAATCAACGGCTCGCCCGTACGGACACGGCGGACAAGCCCCTCCGCATTTACCTCACACACCAGCCCATTCGCCCCACTTTACAGCGCTCTCCGAAATGCTTGCCACAGACGACATTTTAATCCCGTAAGGCGAAGGCATTTGCGGCAGCCGCGCTGTCAGTCAGCAGCCGGAGGGAGCGCTGCACGGCCTGGGCTCCCAGGCGAGCCTCGTCGCTAGCTACCCTCCTAGCTGCTAGCTAGGCACAACCCTTCTTTAACAGGAAGAAAAACGGTTATCTTATGTGGTAACGGACAGCTTCATTCCTTGCACGAAACGACATTGAGCTCTCGGACGTCCTACCTGTTTGCTGTATAGTATTTTTAATTCCAAAAAGGGCTGTCATAACATTGCACTACATTACACTGGTCGGGCGGCTGTAAACACAAACCGAACCCCTGGAAGTGCGCATGCGCATCCCGCAAAGGACGCTACGCCTAAGCGGAGTACATTGTAATTGTCGGATTATATGCGCCTTTATTCCAGTGCTGAACGTGTGTTTTAAACGTTAATGTTTCACGCCAGTCTTCTAAGCGTTTGGCCTTTGCGGGCAGTTGTCGTATCCACGTAAGAAAGGTATTTCTATTTCTTTACCACCTGGGCTAATGCTTCCGCCTGCCAGTTTTTCGTGAATATTGCACAAATCAGGGCCACATTCCTGGTATATGTAATAAATTCTAACAATTGTTATTTTTATATTTTACGCCATATATACATTTCTCAATTTTCACATATTATTTTGTATATTTAAAAAAAAATGGAATCGCGTGCACAGAGCTAACCATTTTGAAATTTTTGTGCTCCGGATGAAGAGAAATAAACTACAAGAGAATTTGAGCACGATGATAGCTTTACATTTCCCCCTGAGCCTGGTGGGCCTTAATTTTTAAAAGTCTGACAAAAAAGTCAACAGTCGCTCACTTTGATTTTATGCAGACACGCAAAAGCGGCGCGCGGTCGCTATTTAACCTATTTAACATTTCTGGGGCAACGAGTTCACATTAAAACCACGACGGGCTGCCAAATATGTATATGCAGTACCTAACAAATAAGGTATACAAGCTCTGTCAGTTTCATTTAAAAATTGCAATAGGAAATATATCGGTGCACTCCTTGTTACTGGTAATGCTGCCTGAAATTGCTGTTCTTGGATTACATCATAAGCATAAAACGCAACGTATAACCTTTTATCTTACGCAAGATTAATACTTGGTTCTTTAATAATAGCCTATATGATTACATTAAAATTATGTTCACACATTTAGACGGAGAATCAAAATGGTTGCTGCGCATTAAACTGCTGAAGTTTAAAAGGGGTTGTACTTTGTGTAAGGAGTCAGTTCCATTTTTCGTATTGTACAACTGATGCGTTTTGGTGTTTTACTCCCTATATATGTACTGTAAATAGGGTTAATGATAGCTTGCTTTTTATGTTTATGGAATTCAAGAAACCCGTAGTCAGTTTACGAATCATGAAAGTGAAAGTAGCAGTAGCAACATCATCAATGGTAAAAATGCAAATCAAGTCATTCTTCCTTTTATTCAAAACTGTGGGAAGATGTTCTACAAACCCAGAAACTGCTTGCTCCGTCTTGCTGGAGAAATGAAACGACACAGTACTTGCAGTACCGAGTTGAACCACTAGATGCCCGTGTTATACATAAACAACTGGTGAGTTGCAGGCCATAAGAAAGTAATGTACACAGAGCGACAGACTTAGTTGCACCATCATGAACTTTTTTGCATCTTTATTTTTATGCATGCATATACATTTCAGATACTGCAGTCTCCTTTTGTTTCATATTACCGTTCTGCTCCATACAGGAAAACAGACCTGTTAGTGCTAGAGCAAACATTTAACAAAAATAATCCACTCTTTTTTCTATGTGCCACATTTTAACACACAAGCCAGAGGTCATCTTGCATTGTAATCCAAAATGCAAAATCAAAAACCTTCACAAGTGGTAAGTAAAAAGAAATAAATGGAATAAAAATCATTAATTTGGGCATACCCCACTTTCCTGAAAAGTTTTTTTTTGTTTTAAATTATATTTATTTTTTTATATTTTATATATTTAAATATAGCTGATTATGTCATAAAAATGAGCAGTAAGTCCATCTAACGATGGTGCCAGCTGTATACAATGACGGATGTGTACCATCTTTTATTTCATTTACAATTCAATCGAACAATAGATTTGCAAAGAAAATGTCTAATACAGACGTAAAAATATTCAAACATTAGCTCCGTTACTGGTTGTACAATTGACAAACAAGCTTCTCGTCTTTCCAACCCTATCTCCAGAACAATCACAGCTAAGCAAATTTTTAAAATTCAAACAATACAAAAAGAGGACTTCTTTTATTTCCAATAAAATACTACCAGTAATAATAATAATGATATACAATAAAACATTATAAAAGCAGACGGTAAATGCTGCAAGCTAACCACGATACATGACGTGGCCACACAGTGGGCATGTGCAGAACATGTACGACGGCAGGTGTGTTGTATCACAACTACAGAATAATGTCTTCCATCGCCCAGCTAAGGGACAGCATGCACGACGTCGCATCGGTCGGCCCGGGCCCGCATCCGCAAGGACGCGGCCTGGGCTCCGCCCGCGGCCTGGGCTCCGCCCGCGGCGGGGTGGGGATGTGTGACATGGCAAGATGAAGCGCTGCCTCGCTCTCTGAATGTGAGGCCTCAGGCCTGGAGCTGCAATCAGGATCAGTTTCAGTCAGACGGAGTGGCCTCGAGTTCTACCCGGTGCACTCGTGGTTCTAAACCTCCAAAGTCCTGCACAGACATTCTGTAAACCCCATGTGTTCTATGCAACTCCACATAGCATAAACCTTTTCCAGTGTAACAAATTAAAAAAGAATAAACTCTTTTTGCTGCACAAGGTGAATTCCGAAATTATATACATGGTATTAATCGTATGTAATATTTGCATTGGCCTTCCATTATTGCTGAGGATGCTTTAAACAGGAGGCTCTATCCTGAGGGTTGTAGGTACTTGGCTTTGGTAACCCCTGCGATAATCAGCTCGAGCAACCAGAGGCAGAACTCTAGTCTGGATGCTCCAGTTTGCACTCAACTTGACCAATCTTCTGGTGTGAGTGGCTTTGCCTCGTTTATTAGTTTTTTTAATTGCCCGCCTGCCTGAGGTTTTGTATGGCACAGTCATACTCTGTCCCATGATACATGAAAAATCCTGATGTCAGAGTAGTAATAGCGATGGTAAAAACGATAGTGTGTTAACGTTTCCACACACTGACAGCCATGAGTTATACACTTCACACCAGCTCTAATTATGAACTGTATGTGTTATATGAGCAGAAGTGCTTTCGTTTCAACAGACGAGATCAGTAAGACTTACTGTAAACCTGAATACTGTAGTTAACATTTAAGAGAATTCCACAGTCCCATTTTCTTTTCCATATAAAAAATGTTTCTCATTGCAATGTATATGTTTTGTCAAAAAGACAAACTAAGTCTCTCTCAGTACCTACCAAGTTGTCTAAAACTCATATGCATTCACATAACAGCTAATACAAAGGTTAATTGAAAAAAGTGTCTGTACCTCGCAATGAAAAGGACACACAGAATCATACATATGCAAAGGATTACAGCAGAACTGCTTTGATAAAATTCCATGCACAGTCCAGAACAAATCAATATATTTAAAATCTCAAACCATGCCTGTAAGTTTTAGCAAGAAATTTAAAGCGCACATAAATTAGCTGGAAAATGCTGTGCAGGAGCACGTGGCCATGTTCATCCTGAATAAGTCCTGGAACATCCACCGTCTCCAGGGATCTATCCAGACCACACAGCAGAGCATACATGGGCTCATCTAGGGTCAGTCAACAGGGGCCTGTGGAGGATTGGTCAAGTTGGTTCTAACCTTTCCTAAGAAAGTCTACAATAAAGGTTTCGCTCAGTACCTGAAAATTCAGCTTCACCTTCAGGGATCCCTAATGCCCCTCAGGAGAGGACCTCCTCCAAAATGCCACATACACAATCCCAGTTAAGTTATCTCTAACCCTTCTGGACATGTGTGATTGGTCTGGTCAGCGCTATGATTTCTGTGTTATGGACCATGTCAGTTAGCTAGCAAGAGAACCACACAGAATCAGCACAAAACAAACAGGTTAACAGACCACAATTTCAAAACATGATGGAAAAAAAGATCCTGATACAAAATATCTTGACGGACAACTTCACGGAAGTTAGAATGTTTTAAAATACAGAAAACCCAGAAAGTCAGAGCAAATTTTTCCAGAGCGTTGGGACACGGCAGCAGTGGCCGACAGTGACATGGCCAGGGGGCAGACGAAACGAGGGCGGAAGCTATAACAACAACTATCTGGTCTTATGTGGTACACATCGGTTTCTGACACTTTCTGCTCAGCTTCACGGCGACTCCTAGTGTAATTCCTGTCACCCAGAAGGAGCATTACTGCAAGATTATAAGCATATGCTAAGGAGGCCTAAGCAAGGATTTTAACACACTCACAACAAGCAAGCAGTCCCTCATGTCAGAATGCTGCCAGGCCGGACGCACGTAATGCACATATGCACATAACACACCGTCATCTCTGCTTCCCAATGGAGCCTCCCCTGTCATCAAGTCACACCTGCATGTTTGCAAGAAGCTCTGTGTGTGCGCAGCGTGTCACAAGGGCTTTTCGAGTAAAAAAAATATCCAGAACACAGATATTCAAGTTTTAAATATGGTTTTGGTACTACTGATGTTTACAATAACCTTAGATACTTCTTGTGGCTACTGTGATAACAGACAACGCTGCCCCTACAGGAATATAGAATACACATCATGTGCAGCCTACATATACTCATTAATGTTACTCAATAACCATTTTGAAAATGAACATCAATATCGCTATAATTTAAGAATAAAATCATTACTCCTGTTCCTGCTTTATGTCAATAATGAATGCACTGTATTCAGCACAGAATCTACAGCCAGGCAGGTTAGTCTCCATTAGCTGCTAGTGCAGAGCACCGTGGTTATGTCCTGCATTTTTGCACAACAGTGTAAACAAAGAACCGACGATCATAAGCAATTAGCAACCATTAAGAAACTGTGCAAAAGTAAACTGTATCAGTCTAAATAGTATCTGCTGTTTGTTAAATAAGTGCTTTTAAGAACTTCCTCTCGACCAGCACTGAAAACGTACAAGTCGGATCAAATAAGGGACATGATCAAAAAAACAAACATCGGTCGAGACTGAAAATGGCTGACATATCTACTGAGTTGCTTAGTGGGTATAGGGGTGCTGGACTGAGGGCTCTTTCTTGGTTACACGTGTCACATCTGTCCCCTGAACATACTGTCTGTCCCAGTCAGACAGCTCCTCCCATCCACAGAGATGGAAAACGCCTGAAATGTACAAGAACATCATGGCGCAGAAAAACATTCCTTCTTGTCAGGGCAGTAAATGTCATGGCTGTTTATGCATTTGGGCAGTTTTTCCCAATCCGGTCCTCAAGGAACCCGCAGACAGTCCACATTTTTGCTCCCTCCAAGCTCCCAGTAAGCAAAAATGTGGACTGTCTGGCAGGGAGCTGGGAGGGAGCAAAAACGTAGATTGTCCATGGGTCCCCGAGGACCAGGTTGGGAAACACTGCCATAGGGGTACACACGTCTTGATGGTGGGAAGTACCAGTTCTGTTGTTGTTAAAAATTCACACAAATATGACCACTTTATGTCTAGAACACACACTTAGTAGTACTGATTTAGCATGACGAAAGGAAGTTATTCTTGTTTTCAAGACAACATCCATTCATCTATGTACCCATCTTCCAAACAATAATCCATTACAGGATTGTGGAAGCCTATCCCAGCCAAAGGGCACAAAGTGGTCAATCATCCTAGAAGAGGATGCCCGTCCACTGCAGGGCACACGTGCACAAAAAGAGTGGAAATTTATCAATAAAAAAAGTGTTCATTCACAAAAATGTATTCAAAAATTTCATAGTAGATAATGATTTAGTTTTCATACACATTCATGATGCGTCATTATATTTAGATGGATCGTAGACCCCTTAACTGCTCTTGATAAAGAGATAAATAACTATGTCTTTAACAGCAACAGACCAGGAAAAGAGTAACAAAAAAAACATAGAATCTGTTTAATATCAAAGATGTGACGCCCCGAAAACCAGCCATGATGAACACACCCCTAATATTCATTGCTTGGTCACGCCGAAACGCTGCAGAAACCAATCTTTTCTTAAAATTGCTACTACTGTCCCCAGAGAGGGCGCTGTTTTCCTGAACAGACAATCAACAGAAAAAAAGTAATAATAGTAAAACACACTATCCATGAGAAATATGATTGCAAAGCCCTGCTACTTTAAGATCAAGCCATCCAGTGTTTGAAAAGTACACCAATGGTCAGCAAAGCTCTTACAGCACTGCTAATATCATTGAGTTCTATGGTAACATCCAAGTTCTGTAGATATTGGAAAGTGAATAGGCAAATACAGTTTTTTAAAAAACACACTCCAAGGGCCTTTTTGTGTAACCAAATGACCCACAGTAAACGGGGAAATATGACGCATTTTTGAGAATGCAACACTACGTGCAGCCTAGACGGCGCAGTCGCCGTGACGCCAGGGCTGTGGGTCATCCATCCCGAGTAATGCGAGAGGCCGCGTCACATCGCAAGTTGAGTTTGTGCGTGGCCCCGCCTCCCGCCCCTCCCCCCAGCCCTCAGCTACCGTTGAGCAGCATCTCAGCCCCCGTGCTGGGATGGGGGACATCACCTCGCCCCGTCTTCATGACTAACTTGCTGACGCAGAGCCCAGATGAGCCATGCCTGTCAGGGGAGACAGGCTTCCTGAAACACAGAGGGAGAAGAGTGCTGTCAGTCCAAAAAGGGCAGGGCAGGCTGACCGCTACGGGACCTGTCTCTTCTGTGAAAATGAGCCGGAGCTGAGCTTCACCTGAAGGCCATCTTCTTCAGTAGGTGAGCCCCCATCTTGTCTGATGAGAGCGTGTCCGGTTGGCTCCTCTGGTGCCCATTGCCGGATGCTGGGCTGTCGGGGAGGTGGGTGCCATGAGAGGGCGCTCTTAGCGACTCCTAAATCCGGATAAAAATAGGATCAAATTTGTCACAAATTGATGCTCAATAATCATTCAAATCAATGAAAAATCATAAACAAAACAATAAATACATTTAAAAAATTGGCATAAAATAATTAGAAGCAATTATCCTGCTGTGTCGGGAGAAAAAATGTCAGCTGGCATGCCCTTCAGGCATGGGCTGCCAAAGGACACAAGGTCCCCCCCAGGAAGACAAGGTTTGTACTGAATAAAGAAAGTAACCTGCTTGGTAGACAGCATTTCTGAAAAGTACTGCCTGTGCCTTTGCAGCGTGTGGGCGGCTACCGAGGGAGGGGGATCTGGGGTGTATGTCGGATAAACACGCCTGCGAATTTGAGAAGAGACAGCGAGGAGTCTGGCAGAGGAGATGCACCTGGGCCTTGTCATCCTGCGAGCTGGCCTCTTCGATATCGAGGGCGGACAGCTCCAGCTCGATGTCCCTGTCCGACTCGCCGTCCACGCCGTCCGTACAGACGTCAGCCTGCAGAGGGAAAGGGGGGGCTAAGCTGGTCTCTCACACGTAAGTGACTCCCCCGCCCTCTGCACAGGCCCCGTGCCCCCCAGCACACCTGTAGAAGGTCCGTGCTCCGGTTCTCCTCTGCGCTGGAAGACTGGCGCTGGGCTCTCAGCCCGGGGACTCCCCGCTGGTCACTGCGGAAACATGGCAAGCTGTCACAAATTTCACCTTTACGCCCGCACTTCAGTCAGCAGGCACTTACGCCAATAGCCAGATGTCACTAATGACCAGAGGCCCCTGGGCTTCAGCCCGGGGAACCCCGTACACTAAGCCGCTAATATGCACATGGTGCATGTATTCATAAAACTCCTTATACATAAAAGACATGCAATACAGCTGGGCGCTAAACTGGAAATAACAGCATGGACAGATCAGAAGACAGTAGGATAAAGGCTCACACGCATTATCAACATGCATCAACAAGAATAACAAGCAGACTTCAACAGAAACAGGCCTCTCAACTCCACTCGCTGGGGGAAAGCAGCCCTTGAAGGCTCAGCCTGTCACTGGTTAAACCTCACCTGATGTTACAGGTGTGAAGTAAAGAGGCAGGTGAGAGCAGACCCGCACGCGGCTGCGGGGGAACGGGCCTCGTACCTGTCAAGGAAGCTCGAGTGGCAGGGGGAGTTGGAGCCCTGGGAGCTCCACCTGTAGTCGCTGTGACTGATGTAGGAGCCGTAATCTGCAAAGAGAGGCTGCAGCTAACATCCTTCATCGCCGCGTGCGAGAGTCACCGAAGGCGCTGTAATGCAGCGGCAGCTTATCGGGGGAGAACCTTAACGCGAAACCACGGGCAAAGATGAAAGCACGCGTTTTGTTTATTTTCAAATCCCAATTCTTCTGCAAGGAAAGAGGATTCATCATTAACTGCAACTTTGAGCTTTTTTTGAGCTGGAATGGAAATCCGGGAGATATGAGGGATTTGCTTTCACTTTACGTGCATAAAAATATTCCATAATTAAAATTAGCCCCAAAGAACGGGGCCTTTTATTTTGATAGTGCATTTAGGTGCGATGCCTCTCTGTATAATGTAGGAAATACTGACACGTCCTGTCTAAGTTCAGGTCAGGTCAGGAGTGACGCTATAATAGAGTGAGGAAATCAGCGCACCAAATCATTTCTGCCCTACATAAGGGCCCCAGCCGGAGAAGCTCCCCACCTCGGAAGCTGATGGGAGTGGTGGTGGCGCCCCCCTGGGAGGCGGTGGCCTGCACGGGGTCGGTGGTGTGGTACTCCGTGCGGGAGGCCCGTGAGATGGCTCCCCATTTGGAGATGATGGGCCCTTCTCCAAACGGGATGATGGGGTCCTCTTCCTTGGGCCTGCGGTAGGGCTCTGGGCCGTGCAGCCTTCGCTTCACGCCGCAGCCTTCCAGGTCCTGCTGGACAGCGGATCACATCACACCTTATAATTCCTACAGTACATTCGTAATTACATCCATCCATCCATCTTCCAACCACTTATCCCAGACAGGCAGTGGGGAAGCCTGGAGCCTATCCTAAGCAGTACAGGGCGCAAGGATGCCCATCCATAACAGATAAATAATAATAATGCATTTCCAGTCTAATACAAATATAAATGTGATGTTTCTATCTATTCCTGAGATTTAAAGAAATAGTAGTTTTTAAATGAATATCTGTGAATGTACTGAGAAGCCCAGCATTATATTCAAATAAAATGTATTACATTGCACCTATAATCAGTATGAACTAATAACCATAGAGTTAAATATAGATAAATATTTGTGTGTTGGTAAGCGTTTAAATGTTAATTACTAGGCCTTTTTAATGCATCATGTGTCAGCTGCCAAAATGACGCATTTCTTCAGGTTGAATGCAAGTTTTTGTGAGTATGGCTGTAAAGGTACTGGGGATTAGAGCAGCGTCCGCGACCTATGAAAGACCCAAAGGGAGATGTCCAGGAAACAGTTCAGGAGATGTCCGTTTTCATAAACTACTCACCGGCAGCTCGGAGGCATTCGTCGCCATGACGCCGTGCAGGTCTGACTCCGTGGTACCGATGCAGGTGCTGATGGTACCACAGGACCAGGGTGAGTACTGGCTCAGACTCTCCTTGCATCCCACGCAGTCTTTTCCCACGCTTTCTGAGAGCTGGGAGATGGAAAGACCGGCAGGGGTTGGGGGGTCAGGCTTGGGATGCTCTATTTTTCTTACTCACTCCCACAGATGTTCACGCCGCCCTGGAGACAGCTTCGACCAATCACATTTATTTAAAGCACGTCCAAGAACTGCGGAAGCGTGGGAGAAAGCCCACTCAGTCACATGACCAGGTTATACCCAGATATGTGACAGGTTAACAACCTAATGACCTTCCTCACACACTGCTGTCATTTCCAGTAAACATACAAGAAAGGAAACAGGAAACAAATGATACGAGTATCTAGCTACTTCTTGAACATGTTTTGCGTACATTTTTTTCACTGGTAACTAGTTACTCTACTAGTTGAGGCTTTTAGGAGTCTTTGGAAGACAAGCACCAGTAAATATATTTGCCTTACCCTGGAAATTTTCCCATGAGAAGATGTATACGGGTAAACATTTCGACAAACTAGTAAGTCAGATTGATTTTTAGAATAATTTAATACACATTTAAAAAATGTAAAATTCTAATTAAATATTTTATCTGGCTGATGAGGCAAACTAATAATTTTGTAACTTAGAAACATTAAATACAGAAAGCTAAATAAATTGTTTATCGTGGCCAATGAAGAAGACAGATGGAAACACAGAACCCTGCCCATGTATATAGAGAAAGGAGCACACCTCCCGTGTGAAGTCGACCGTAAAGAGGGGCGAGGACGGGGAAGGACCAGGCCCGTGCTGTGAGGCCCACTGCTCTGGCTTGCGGCGGACCAGCTCCTCGTACCCGAGGGCCACCCTGTTGTAGGAGTCCTACGCAGGACAATAAAAAAAAATACCACCACTGACACGACTTCGCAGAAGGTTTACATTCCATTACAAATTCTCGGCTAATAAAACTGTCAGATCTATAAATATTCTGCTTCCAGTTCAGCCTAGTACCTCCCTGCGCTCAGGAGGCCAATATCCACTTAAAGACAGTGAATACCACGGGCTGAGTACAGTAATCAGCCCTCCACATTTTACATGATGACGGGGAGCTACATTCACAGGAGTCTGCAACGACTGGGATACTATAGTTTCGAGCTTGTCAATATGTCACAGAAAGGCTGTAATGACCGACAGCAGTAAACACAAGAGGCTATTCCCGGCCCCCGTGTAGCTGCCCGAGGGCATGCCTGTAACTGGAGTTGAATTTTTACAAGGATGAATCACACGCGAAAAATGGGCGTGGTCAACGATTCCCACAACAAGAGGGGGTCAACAAACAGCAGCAGAATGAGCACCGCTTCTTTGAAAGAAAGAGTTGACGGGGCTGCACCGACATTTTCGGGGGAGCCTTGTCCTCAGTGGTATATAGAGGGGATGTAGAGCAGTCACCCCCTGCAGTGTGGCTTTCTGCTCCCCAGCAGTGCAGTATAGGTTAGGATTAGGGTTAGGCTTAGGGACAGCCTTATAAGTGGAGCGCTTACCACCTGCAGTGTGGCTTTCTGCTCCCCAGCAGTGCAGTATAGGTTAGGGTTAGGCTTAGGGACAGCCTTATAAGTGGAGCGCTTACCCTCTGCAGCGTGGCTCTTTGTTCCCCGGCGGCACAGTAAGGCCCGTCCAGTGAGTTGAAGCGCTCCCTCAGAGGTGGCTGGTACACGGACGAATGCAGCACCTCAGGGGGCAAGGAATTGCTGCGAGCGTCCTCCCGGTGGTACATCTGCGGCCGCCATAAGCGGCGGCTGTCATACACAGGGGCATAGATGCCATGTGCTGGCGCCAGCTGGCCATACTGTGGGGAGGGGCCATAGGGGGGCGGCCTCTCCCGCAAGGAGAAGGACGGGGGCTGCTCAGGGTATCCGGCCACGGCCGGGGGCACCGAGGACTCGGCCACGTTGCTGGAGCGCAGGAAGCGGGCGACACACGGTTTCGGCGGGGGCACTGCGGAGGCATAGTAATTACCTGGAATGATGGAGGACAACAGTGAGTTACTGCCATACTTATCAACAACTCTAACCAATCACATTCTCAAGGCGGGGCAAATGCCAACTAACCACAGATTTTTTTTTCGATCACTGTAAACAGCATGCGAATAAGCCAAAAACTGTTTTGAACCCCCCCTGCCCCACATTACATCTGGGCTTGCTGTAACTATTATCCTAAAGTTCCTGGTGACCTTCATGTATTGCTAACACTATTCCTGCCAACATTCCTCAGTGTTCCAAGAAAATTCACACCTTAGGTTACAAGAGTCACACGCATCGGATCACTGCAGTTCCTTCAAACCTAAAGACGCTTGTTATTACGTCCGTGCTTCTCCACTACTCTTACAAACAGAGACAGACCAAATTATTTATCGGACTTACTGGATGGGGGGTAAGACGGTGTATCAAAAGATGTCCTCTGTTCCTGGTAATAAACGTCTGACTGCGGAGGGTACAGGGGGCTCCTGAGGACGTAGGGCCCATGTTTGAGGTGTGGGGAGCTGCTGTCTGCCGTGGGGCCTGGGCCATGAGGTGAGGTAGCTGAGATGTGATTGACGGGTGTCTTCGGAGGAGATACGCTCTTCCTGGAATGGGATAGCACAAGTGGAGGGACTTCAAGGAAGAGGGACGCAAGGCGTCATACACTGAGGCTATAAGGCCCTGTGACCAGGGACATCTTAAGGTCTCAGGGACATAAGGTCTCTGCTGGGGATTGGACCCTGAGCTACTGCATAGCCACAACTCTCTCTCCTCCCCTCTGACACACGATGAAAGATCTTAAGCAAGAATCAGTGAATCAGACTCCTCCACAAAAGAGCTAATTACTCAGCACATCCTGCTGGAAGTCATGCTCTGACACTCTACTCCCCAGGCTGTACTGCTAATGCACTTCACACACATATATATGACAAGCGTTTGTTTGTCTAAGACAGTGTTTCCCAATCCGGTCCTTGGGGACCTACGGCCGGTCCATGTTTTTGCTCCCTCCCAGCTCCCTATCAGGAGCAAAAATGTGGACCGTCTGTGGGTCCCCAAGAACCGGGTTGGGAAACACTTGTCTAAGGTGTTATTTCCTATTATTTATTATTATGTATCACCAATTGTTATACTGATTGTCTTATATACATACATGGTACTTTGTTCTCCAGGAAGCAAACAAGTTTCACTGTACTACTTACTTACTACATACTCCAGATAAAACATCCAGACCTTTGAACCTTAGTGGCCTCTCTCTGTTGCCTGGCCTAATGTGAACAGGATCTAGCAGCCAGACAAAACCTCACACACTTCCTCATTCCCTCATTTCTGCCAATCAGATCTAAGTCTCTGCTGAAGATTTTCAGAGTTTTTAAACTAGTAAATACAGATGAAAAAATGTATGCCAAAAGATCTACTAGAAACATACATACGTACTGCTCCACCTCGTTTGTTCATCATGTTTTAAGCGTTTTTGAGGCATTTGCAGTTCACGTTGAATATCTTCCAAGCGAGGATATGCAAGTGGCGAATGCTTAAAATGCCCCATAATTTTTCTCCCACTGGGAACAGCGTCACTTACACTTTGTTGCGATCGCAGCCCCGCGTGTATCACAAGCTACTGACTCCCAAATCATCCATAGCCTTTCTCATATTATTCGCATTGTGTCGCACAAGTGCATACACTTTCTTTAGTGGGATTTTCCAATAAACGCTACTCCCATCTCTCAAAACAGTTTTTACAAATATTGCAAATTGCTGCGCTACAAGTTGCTGTTAAAAGTGTAAAATACTTCCAGACCGTCACCCTCTTGTCTGATGTTTTTACGCTTCTCCTGCAGCGAAGGATATGCGCATGACGTCACAGCGGGTGGAAGTCACACCCACTGAGGGGCAGAAAAACTTAGTGTGTCAGTGTTCAGCTTGAATGCCCCAAAAACACAACTAAAATGGGCAAGAGCTTTTGTGTAATTAATTGTACAAATACATTTAACACGAAATTGGAGCTGTCTTTTTAGAGACTGACAAAAACGAAATAAGTAAGTATTGGACGTGCATCTCTAAAAAAAACCCAAGTCTTTATCGAGACGCTATGGTAGCTATCTCACTAAGCTGCCAGTTATTTGGAGCTCCTCAGGTCTGAAAGGGATGTCAGTGCTTCTCACGCAAGCGACGGGGCCTTACTGCTCGCTCTGGCCGGAAGAGGGGCCACCAGGACCAGCTGCTCCATTGGATCCATTCCGGACCGTCCTCTTCTGTTCATCCAGAGTCTCCCCACCCCGAGGGATGAGCTGGGGAGGGGCTGTGCCCTCCATCAGTGACACTCCTTTCTCCGCGCTCTCTGAGCCCCCTGGAGAAACCCCCCCTGCAGGGGTGCTTGTCACACTGCCCCCCCCTTTGCCTAAAGGCGTCTGGACGGGTGGGAAGTTTCTGCCAGTGCAGCTGATCTTCTTGTTCCTCATCCTGAACCTGGCACATTGGTAGGGAGAGAGGGGAGCCGTGCGTTAGAGGCTGGGGGGCATGGCTGTGAATGAGCATGTGCCTGTGCTTCAGAGCATCTCCGCGCCCACTCACTTCTCAAGCTCGTCCTGGGAGTGGGCGAAGGTGCAGTTGGTCCCCCGGGGACAGCCACCCTGCATGCGCAGGTCACGGCACATGCTCGTCTTGTACTTGCTGTTTGGTTGCGGCTGGGAGGAGAACAATAGAGTGACAGATGGCCTCAGAGTCGCATGCCACATTGTTTCTCATAATGTCATATTGGGTTGCGCCGCTCGGTCTTGGAGGAGGTGGGGACACACTTGGAGGCCACGGCTACCTGTGGGGTCTCGTGGCTCTTCTTGCTGAAGTTCTGGATGAAGTCTACCAGGCCGTGGACCACCACCTTCACTGCCAGCATCACCTTCTCCAGCTGGTCCCACGTCGGGGAGGCGGCATCTTTAGAGCCAGAGCGTACACAGGAACGAAGGGTCACCTCTCAGTGAATTACAGAGAGGCAGGCTTTCTCCACCCCCAGCTGCCATTGAAGGTCTTTTCCACCAAAGTCAAAACATCCGAGATGTTACCTGGATTGTGATCGATGTTAGCCAAGAGCTCCAGCTGAGGTCTTAAGCTGTTCAAGTTGGCTGGATCTCCCGTTCTCTGAAGAACAATGGTCAGCTCCTGGACGCTTTTTGCAAAGGATTCTGGGGACTGGAGCTTAAATGGAGCAAAGGAAAAACAATTTGCTACAATTAATACATTCAGTTATAGCCACTGTGACACGAGACTGAAGTCCACAGAAAGAATGACTGGGGACAGCATGTGTGAAACATGGCAGCATATGGAAGTGATGTCAGTTTTATCGTTTATACAGTAACTATTCAGAGTATACCCACATAGAAAACAGACTGTTATTTATAAGTGAGGTTCTGAAATTACAGCATAAAAGAAATAATTTTTTGGGATCTGGTGTCATGAATGTATAGAAATCAAGGCATTTACTCTATGGCAGGAGTCGGCAACCTTATTAAAGCAAAGAGCATTTCATCCTAAATGTTTGACCCAAGATTTACAAAGAGCCGCAAAGGGGGTTACAGATGTAAATTTTAATGCAATATTGGTATATTTGCATTTAACATCAAAATATTACTTCAAAACGGGGGGGGGGGGGCATCTAAGTTTTAAATAACTTGGAAAAGTAAAATCGCAAATGTGGAATATATTAAAACAC
>JAODKC010000117.1:16924028-16944674 GCA_026777985.1 Mormyrops attenuatus | reverse complement strand
ATTAACACACTTCTTACACCATGCTATCTGCATGCTGTTATTATATTAACACACTCCTTACACTGTGTTAACTGCATAATGTTACTCTATTAACACACTTCTTACACCATGCTATCTGCATGCTGTTATTATATTAACACACTCCTTACACTGTGTTAACTGCATCATGTCACTCTATTAACGCACTTCTTACACGATGCTATCTGCATGCTGATATTATATTAACACACTCCTTACACTGTGTTACCTGTGTGGTGTTATAGAAATTTATTAATCACCTTCTTTTTATAATGAAGTATTACCAAGACAAATGTACTCCCTCAGATAATAATGAGATCAATAACCACAGCTCACATTCCAAGATAGGATGTTTAAGCCTTTCCCATCTGTCTTGCTTCTATACAAATGAAACTGCATTGGGCACATTGTTTTATAAAGAATCATTTAAACCAATAAACCTCACTTCACATTCCATGAATTCATTAAAATATACAGGAAAATAGTAATAAAACCTATGTAATGACAGGCCACTACATGCAATGGATACCGCAAGCTACATACATGAGCACAGCTTCAGTTTCACTGGACAAATTGAAAAAGATCCACGAAGATGTACTGAAAAACAGACGGATGTAAGCTGAAAAAGAAAACCAGCCTTATATGTTTACACTGAATAGGAACACATTGAACCAAGAAGATATTGCACACTGCACATTTTACCAACCACCTTCAATTCTACTTCTCTAACTCAGGATTACTTAATATCATTTGATAACAACATGAAAATTGATTCGCTTGTCACACAAATTAATCATCCCTGTTGTGCAGGGTGTCACTACAGCAAATGGTTAAACAACTCCGGTCGATATTACAGCAGCATGTATGAGAGGCATGAGAAAAGCAGATCCTGTGGGAAAAGCCAATGGACATACCGTGCCGAACAGCCCGGGCACTCCAACACGGCCTGCGAGTCCCAGGCAGGTCCACGCTCATCCCGTCAGTCATGATCTCACTCCGGAGTACCGAGCAAAAAAGCGCCTCACGTTTAAGGTTCCAGCTGCTTTAAACACAGAGGGTGCCAGTGACGAAACGTGCGTGAAGGGAAACGTTCTGTGGCGGAAGGGCGGGCTCTGTGAGGAAGTTGGTATATAGGACACAGTCGTGCTGTAAATAACGCAGTGTGAGTGTGATTCACATTCACATGGATGACCACCTGCCCTTTCCTGTTATCTGACCTCTGCTAGGTGTGAAAATAAGCATGTACCGATTTGTACATACATTTATAAAAGCGCATAAAACTCTACACACATATACTAAATAGAACATGGAAATGGTTCCAGAAAGACACTCATACTTAAGAACCGTTTACAGTCTTTAAAAAAAATCCCAAAACAGGCCAATTCCTATATGTATGCGACCACGCATGCTGTCGACATTTAGCCCACAAACTTGTTGTGACGCCTCTCAGAAGGGTAATGTGATACGAAGCTGGTACACAAACAGGCAACACATTCCCATAGCCTCTGCTCCCGTGTTTGTACAAGGATACTAAACTGCCTCATTAAACCAACCAGCCCCTTGCGTTTATGTTAGGCACCCTCTGGTAAGCAATCATAAATAATATTCTTTCAAGGGAACAACAAAATTAAAGTGAGAAACACTGTGCAAGTAGCTCAGGATTATGTCAGGTCAAGTGAAACGGCAATAAAATCAAATTTATTATAAGGTAGAGTGGCCCACAAGACCTTTAGACACAAACCCCTAAGATTAGGGCAATGAAGAGTGAAAACAAAATCTACAGTTAACAAAAAAAAAAACAGGAAGCTTTATTCACCCTCATATGACAAGCGTAGCTGTGCTTCTGAAACAGTCCCACTCAGAAAAAAAATTCTCAAAGGGCAACTTCACAGGTGCAAATACTATACTACAATTCTCATAGTCACATGTTACTTAATCATAATTATCCAAAATTATACCACTGTAACTTTTTTTCATTCACGTGCTTTAAAGGTAATGACCAAACAACTGAGAGCTGGCTAAAGGTCATAAAAACTATATTAACACTATTTACCGTTAAGGAAACCCAATGCATGAGCTCTGCTTAACCCTATTTTTCAGTTTCAATTTTGCAGAAAAACCAAGCAACAAACTTAGATACTGGTAATGTTGAAGGATGCGATGCAGTCCAACTCCTTTGATACTGAGGGAACAGCGCGTCCTCACTAACAATGGCAGCAAGATGTGAACTGTGAAAAACAAAAAATGGGTTGCCACCACAAGATCTCAAGGCTACCTGCACACATGACCTGGCAATGCCACGGTGGACCCAAGGGCATCACCCATCTACTTGGGGCACAGAGCAGGGATGCCAGGTAAGACTTAAAGCCCTTGCACTCCCTGGCACCTTCTCCTGGGAAGTTCAGAGATCACAGTGAACCCCAGGTGAGCTGCTGAACATATGGTCTGACACGCAAAAGTACCCCCCACCCTGTATGATAAAAACTAAGATGGCACATGTACCTGTTGGCTCAAAACTCATGAGGAAAAACCGAACAGTACACATAACAGCGACAGTATATGTGATTTATAGCATTATGGGATCGGCAAAGGATTATTAATCCAGGTTCACTCACAAGTGGAAGCACGACCAAAATTATGTTTCTATAATTAGGACTTCCAAATAACTTATAACACAGCCTACCAGTTATATGCATATATACACAAAGCATTTGGCAGGGGAAAAAATTATTGCTGTAAAATAGTCAGTAAGTGTGGGAGCATGTGATCTGGCATATAGATTTCAAAGAGGATTCATTCTGTATTCCACCAGCAGGCTCAATTAGCACTGGGCTAATGTAATCTAATGTATTTCTGTTATCAGTGAAAGGACTAAGTATCCTTATAACTTTGAATAAAGTAATTATTGTTCTACTTATAAATAACACAGAACCACAACCTACATGACTGCAATTACTACAACTACAAACCTTCTCTAAAACCCTACAAAAGTAGCACAATATAAAAATATAAAGAGCTGTGGAAGAGTGGAGGAAAAGGTTAGTTAAAAATGTGTATTCGTCCCACAAATATGTCATGACTATAATACTGTTCACACTATATCCCAATTTGTATTTTGGTTTTATATTTACTGTACTGTTGTAGCAAGCATACAATTCAGAGAAGAGGATACCAAGACATGCTAGATAACTGAACGAATTAAAGCCTTTTAAAGGAATCTGGAGTAAAACAAATAATCTTAGAAAATGGCAACATTCCTAGATTTACTTACATATTTGGCCCATGCATACGCTTAGACATATTTCATTTACAGTAATTTAAAAATACATCAAATGTACATAATGTAATGTATATTTAAGACCAAGGAGAAAGTTGTATATGTTGCAAGTCTTCGGGCTCACCAAAGAATATCAAAGTTTCTTTGAATGCAGAGATTTGTATAACGTAAATGTTTTGTTACATTATTAATAACTTGTTACAGGCAACTTAAGCAGTCCGTACAAATAAACTCCGAACAATCTGGTGGCGCGCCTTATAAATGCAAGCGAAAGTGAAACAAAAATATTATAGTAACCGTGTAAGTTGACATTAATATGGATAATTAACCTATTAGACGCCGAATCGGATTTGCTTGGCCTAATTAGCAGGTGTTTTATTTAACGTTTAAGGTGCACTTTGCACCGTGCAGGGCCGTGTGCGTGTACTGCAGTACTGAAGGGGGCCGTAGAAACGTTTTTTAAACGGGAACTTCCCTTCAGGGAAGCCTTATGGGGGAGGTTCGGGTGCCTCTGTAGCAAAGAGCGCCACTACAGCGGTTACGGCGCTCAAAACGTCGGCTTCGACCAGAGGCTCCGGGCTACGCAAAGCTGCCTGGCGCTGGCAACGTCTCGGGAGGAATGTCTCCCCCCGCCGCGCCAAAAAGTGCCCCGACTTTCCAGCGTGCCAAAGAGGCGACGTTTTCGCGAAATTTCTATCGCCCCGTCGTATCTGAGAGCCCGTTTCTGGTCGCGGACCCTCTGCAGAAGGAACTCCGCACTTGCTGGGGTGTTACTATACATACTCTCTCGGGCTGGAGGTGCTCAGGGCGCATCTGACAGCTGCCCCTAGCTCTTATCGATCCGCCGGTGCCTCTGCTTATGTTATATAATCAGTGTCAGTCAGAGGCGTGCATCTAGGAGCATGCGACGTTGCTGGAAACCAGCGACTAAAGTCACGGCTGTCAAGTCACTTACCTCAGGCACTACGGTAAGAGAGTAATATCCATCGCTTTTCTCGACTAGGAGAGGAAATGGTGAATATACTTTTTCAAAAATGAAGAACAACTTCACAGAAGCGACAAAAAGCCGCGGTTCTTTTCACGGGGCTACGTGTCATGACACGATATATACCCTGTCACGACAGTAATTTTAACGCGCATATCGTTCTGGTTTTAGTCGCGGCTCGGCGACGACGCGACATCTCCGCTCAGTTTCGCTCCCTCCGATTGACAGCTGGAGAGGCTCGCGCCTCGTATCCCTCCGCCGGCACCGCGCGCTCGCTGCGCGCCGGGGCCAGATGTGCGCAAACCGCCGCGGCGGCAGCGGCGACGCGCCTGGACGCCGGCACCGCGGGATCGACGGGGCCGTTTAAATCGCGGCGTCCCGCTCGCCGCGCCGAGCCCCTGTTTACGCGGTACTATTTTCACCGGGTGGGCAAGGATAAAGATGTAAAGGGGCAAAGCCGGAACAAGCCGCTTTTTGAGGCGTAGGCTGCATCTTTTTAAAGAGACAAGGATGCCATTATAACGGGTGCAGTGTGCACTGCGAATTTGGATTTCAGAGCCTTTCTGTAATGGAAGTTTCAAAGGAATACTGTGTTGGACTCCAACTCAACGATGTCCACTACAGTATTTTGAAATGTAACGTAAATAAATGTTCATTTTATTTCTATGGCAGTTCAGTTGAACTATTGTAGTATTTTGACGGTTTTCTGATAATTACCTGCAGGCCCTCTGGCGCGTTTCTTATTCCTTAACCATGACTGACATCTGGGATAGGCATCTTTTATATTCGGGCATGTGTTTTTAAAAATGCAAAGATCTCACAGTCAATTCAATACCGGTTGCCAATACTGACAAAAAATTAAGCAAATAGCCAGCATAAGTTTTCCTTTTGATTGTCTATCTCTAGACGGGTGCATCACTTGACTAAAAGGCTCTGAGCAGGAGAGCATATTCTACCAATCTAAGTTAGATGGGTGTGTTATATGATACATTGCTAAACTGGGATTCTGTACATTATTTCTTGGAAATGTATGATTAAAATCTGCTATACACATTCTCAACCCTAAAGTCATAATTAACTTCTGGACATTAATAAGTTCTGTTCCGTTGATAAGTCACTGATGCCAGCCTAACATTGAGAAGTAATAACATGCAAGCTTTCTGGATTTGTTTTATGGTAAAGAAGAAGCCACTTAAACTAACAGGTTCAAAGTGCAAATTTCTCATAAAGTTGAATAGCATGCCAGGCTGGCATGGGGGCTCATTGGACAGCATTTTCGCCCCACACCATCGGCTTCCTCCTAGCACCTCTAACATTGCCTATAATGCATGAGTGTGTGTGTGTGTGTGTGTGTGTGTGTGTGTTGTAGTGGACTGGCCTCGCATCCAGGATGTTCCCCAGCCTTGTGCCATGTGCTGCTTCGGATGAGTTCCAGCCTTCCCCTGCTCAGTACCTGTGATTGCACAATGGATGGATGAATAGATGCACTCCACGTTGTTATGTAGCATGGTCAGCATGAGATCAGCTTGCTAAAAACCATTTTTCATTGATTTTTTTCCAATTTCATAAGACTTTTTTTTCCCCCACAACAAAATTGTTGTTTTTGAAGGACATATAAAGTGCCCAGTCATATACCATCAAACCAGAACACTGCTTTTTGTGTCTTCCAAGTACAGAAGCATTGACACAAAGCAAATCTGCCCCACTTCAAGCTCAACACCCTGTTATTTACAAATGAAAACTTGTGAGTTGTTTTGACACATTTTATCCACAAATATCATTTGATCAGAAAATCATTTTTATTATGATGTCTTTCATGATTTGACTGTTATGGCCACATCTATATAAACATCTATCCATCTTCTAACCTCTTATCCAGTACAGGTTCACAGGCTCACTGCCTTTGTATTAAGGTTACATATCAGATTATCTTTAAGTGTGTTGGAATTGTACCTAAGCTAAACACATGCTTCCTGCCCAGTCATTTGACACCTGTGTTGTTTGTGTAACAAAGCAAACTGCTATTTTGCATGCTTATAGAGGAGTAGGTGATATCCATTATCTTATCCGGTTTTTTCCCCCCATCTATTCAATTATGAACCGCTTACCCAGGACAGAGTCACTGGGGACCTCAGCCTATCCCAGGTGGGACAGTGCACAAGGCAGGGGAGCCTAGATGGGATGCAAGTCCATCGCAGGGTGTGGACACACACTGTGGGAAACTCACACCCAGCAATTCACATAACCGCGTGTCTTTGGACTGCAAGAGGAAGCTGGAACTTTCCATCCTGCAGGAGCAAAGCACGCATGTTCTGGACTTATTTACAAGCTGACTTCCTCAGTCATCCCTAGACCGTGGGTCACCTATCTTATGGCATAAATTCCCTGACGTAACCCAATGTCCGCACATCAATGTATGCTTCCTAACATTGCTTTAAGTTCACATTGCTCAAAATGTATTCATTTCCACAACAGGGGTGATGGAAATTACAGAAAAATATATTAATCTATCAGTTTTCAATAGCTGCTTATGTATTGTAGGGTTATGGTGAGCCTGGGACAATCCTTCACCGGGCACTCATCCAAACACACAGTCTAATCCACTTAAACCACATGTCTTTTTCCTGTGGTAGCAAAGCCGTGCAGAAACGGGGAGACGTTGCAGAACTGTACACATAGGGCAGAAGCTGTGAATCAAAGCCGCAGCTGCGGAGTTGTATGGCCTCAGGGCTATGCAGACAGCCCCGAAACCTCCCCAGGATATATTCAGTAACAGTTAAAACTGATTTTTAACAAATAATGCCAGTCGTTCAATAATAATCAATCACACAACATGCAAAAGCAGTCATAACTGATTTCAGCAATTCATGTTGAACTTCTCCCTAGCACTGGAGAAAACTGCCCATGCGATGTGTCAAATACAAGACAATTTTGTAGGTAGATTCATTAAATATGAGCTACAACAATGTGTGAACTTGCCCTCAATGGCTAGAACACGGAAATGTCCAGAAGACAAGTGATGGCCAGCTTCCCTACTTTGCCACATTTCCTCATTCACAATGAAGACGTGCTCTGTCATACACTCAAAGACACAACACGCGACTGAGGTGAGTGTGCTGACCTACTTACGAAGTCCTCTGCTGGAGGCTCCATCCTTTTGCGATCGGTTATGGATGGCAGGTGTAGAAACTGGAAGCTGTGCCCCTTTTCATGTACAGGAAACGATTTTTTAGATGAAAACTCATGTCTCAACTCATGGTAGGATGACTGGTGAGATTCTAGATCTAAACAGTGACTCTTCAACCATCAAAGAGTCGTATTTGTCATTTTACTCTCAATCATCCTTTAAGTGTCCCTGTGATAGCAAACTTCCATACATTTGATATTCATGCTGTTGAGGTAGGCATTAAAAAAAATAATTTGATTTTTAATAATTGTTCACATTCCTGTGACGTAATTTCAGTGTCACAGAAAACATCACGACCCTTAAAATCAATATAACGATAAGTTAATGTACCAGACTTTTCTCCAAGCTGACATACATCTGCAAAAGCTTGGTCAGTCAGTCCAGGTAGCAAATGGGGTTTTCGGCCCAGTTGCGAATTCCCTCTCTCAATCACGGGATTTGAACCAACAACCTTCCGATCACTGGTACCGAGTCATAACCCACAGAGCCACACACCACCCCGATAGTGCTTAACATAATGCTATTGTAATGGCACAAATAATACTCCCAAATATTATGCCTTGGCTCCAATGAAAGATCTTTAAAGTGACGTAATGCTGATGATTAGTACATTATGGTCCGTTACAGCAGCCAACACAAATTCTGAACCCGCAGTGCCTTCCAAAGCCCTTCTAAAGAGCAGCCCTGTAAGGGCTCAGTGGACATACCCTGTGCTGAGCTGAGTAAGGGTGACATTTCTGGAGCAGGCAGCGAGGAAGGAGGAAGCCATCTCAGGCATGCCAGCCAAGGCATTTCTAATGTATCCGTACTCACTGACACACAGATAGGTTTTTGGGGAACGGGCCCAGCCAACCTCCATATCCACTTCTCTTATCCCATCATGTTACCTTTTCGTCAATCCTTGATCCGGCAGACAATAGAGCACATAGCCTGTAGTAATCACTGAATCATTAACACGGCAAGTAAACCCAACACTCGTGTGTTCGCCTCTTGTGGGATGCTGAGACCCAGCATGTGGGATATCCATCCATCCATCCATCCATTTTCTGTATCTGTTTGTCCTATGCAGGGTTGTGGGGGTCCATAACCTATCCCAGAAACAACAAGGCAGGGAATAAAGGAAATGAGCAGAAGCGGGAGACGGCCCATCGCAGGGTAGGTATGTGGAATTAAAGGGATTTAACTTCTAGAATCAAACAGGACACAGGGGTTTAACTTCCCTTTCAAATTGATTCTTAGTTGGCTAAAATGTAGGTGGCACAGTAACTTATTAGATAATACTCTTCCTCCACAACTGCTTGTGTAGGTGTTTGCATGTTTTCCGCATATTGTGTGAGTTTCCTCTATGTATTCCAGTTTCTTCCTGCAGTCCAGTTGCTGGACAATTAGGCAGGTCTTTCTCTCCTGTGTGTTTAGCTTAGATACCAGTTACACACTGATATTAAACCAGATACATATGTCAATAAAAGACACTAATATGACTGATAGTGCTTTTTGATGTCACCCATTTCCATTTCAGATTTCGCTTGCACTTCCCACCCCGTTACATCTCAAAGCGGCACGCGAACCTTTGTGGAAATACAAGGCAGTCACGTTCCCTGGCCAAACACTGAAGCTGATAAACCGTTAGTGTGGGAGTTGCACGGTTGTAGGCATCTGTCCCACATACTCAGCGTCTTCGTGAGTGGAGCACAAAGCTCTACTCAGCCAGAACTGAAGAATGCTGCCGGAGAAGTGTGCATGATTAAGTGATACCACATTATGTTTTTAACAGAAGTAAACAAATGCAAAATAGAAACCAATATAACCCAACAACACTCATAAATATGACCTACAGCATTGCTATGTAAAAGTGTTTAATATACACAAAATACTGTAATTACTGCAACAGTAATTTACAACTGTCTTATATTTCTGTGCTTTTATACACTCAGTGGACACTTTACTGGGTACACCCAGCTAGGACTGTTTGCCAAAAGGAGATTCCAGAATCACTTCAACAGTAGATGAGTTTTGTATTCAGAGAAATCTTTCTGCACACCATAGCACGCCTTGTTGTGAGCTTTTTTTTTCTTGCACTTGTGGCCCCCCTGTTACCTTTAACGAGCCTGTCCAGTCTCTTCTGACCTCCCTCACTAACAAGAAATGCCATCACCCTATTCTCGGTAAACTTTAGACACCGTACACTGTGAACATGTCAGAATGCGGGCAGATGCCAGAACCATCACATATCACACCACATTCAAAATTAATACGACCAGCCATCATAGCCGTCCCAATGCTTCGTCAAACAGTAAGTGAACTTCATGACCCTGTCTGCATGCTGTTTGTATTCAGTTGCAGCCACGTGATTGGCCGTCTGGAGGCCATTTGATTTGGCAGGCAGGCATAACTAATAATGTTATCTCTCAGTGTATGTCTAATTTAGAAGTCATCCATTCCGGCTTCAGACTACTTATGGGATGCCAGTCCATCACAGGGCATAAACACTCACACACTGACACAATTTACAGGCAATTTAGAGACATCAATTAACTTAACTGCATGTAGTTTATGGGCTTAAGCCAGAATACCCAGAAGAAATAGGCATGAAACAGGAGGGGCGTTCCATTTCTGTGCACAGAGAACGAGGTGGTGATTGAACCCTCAGCCTTAGAGGTAAGGCAACAGTGCTACCCACTGAGTCACAATCCAAAAACCATAACTGACATTTAACCTGACTAGCAGGGTCAGACAGTCCCTGGAGTATCTAGGGTTGAGGGCCACACTCAGGGGCCCAGTTATGACATCACTCTGCTGATGCTGAAATAGTGACCTTCCAATTCCACAATCTACCCCATTCTCCTCATCCATGTCCTGGAACCACATGTCCTATTCAGGGTCACAGGGGGGTCCAGAACCTACTGGTGCAAGGCAGGGGAGAACCCAGGAAGGGGCACCAGCTCATCACAAGTCTCTCTCTCTCACTCACTCACACAATTTGGTAACTTCAGTATGTTTTTGGACTGTGAGGGGAAATCAGAGTACCCAGAGGGAACCTCATGACAACATGGGAGAACATGCAAACCTGACCCCAGTGGGGACTCGAACCCTGGTTGCAGAGGTGTGAGGCGACAGTATCAACCACTACGCCACCACGCCGTCCCTCTACTTTCATCAGTTTAAGAACAACGTGGGGCTTCCATTTTATACAAACATGTACAATATATTTCAGATCATTTCTAAAAACTACGAAACATGGCAAGAACCAAAATATGAAGGAACCAATGAGAGCATCCAGAGACAAACGCTGCGGAGTAAGTGGGACACCAGCGGAACAGTGACACGGTCTGACAGCTACTGACTCGGAGGGAACAGTGAGAGAATACAAGAGGCCTCAAGCTAAATTCAGCAACCCGCAAGGCTTTCAGTAAGCCCCGAATCCAGGGGCAGGTGATTCAAATAGTGAAGAAACATCTCTGTCAGAAGGCCTTGAACCACTACCCATCTGAGAAGATAGTCGAATAATCTCCATTATTCATGCCCCATAAAAACAAAACACAAAATAACAAGGAGTGTTAACATAATGGGCTGCTAAGTATATATACACTGATTAATATAAAGATTTAACCCTTACATATCCACATCAAAATATTGGTATTTCACCCCCACAACCCTTTACTGGATAAGTGGTTGGAAGATGGATGGATGGAGTATGCTTCCAGCGCCCCCAAGGGGCCAAATGAGAAATTGCAACTGATCATGCCTATCCTGAAGTTCGTCACAGAAGACTGAAGGGCAAAGTGTGTAGTATCAAAGCATGGCAGTCCTCACCAGGAAAATGAGTGTGATGATGGATGGACAGGCCTTGAAATATGCCCATCACTACTGCAGCAAACAATTTCATATTTTCTATTGTTCTATATTGTAGAAGTTTTAACCATGTTTGCTATTGGTAATGCTGCTAAAGCAAGACTCCGGTGCACCTTCCATTGCAACCTTGTAGTGAGATTTGAGGATGGATGGATGGATATACACTTTGACTTTGCAAAAAAATATTACTGATGAATGGCTGATGGCACAAGCAGATTCCGTATCTTTACAAAATAGTGGTTAAAAACCAGCCCCTAAGTTCCTTGTGTGTCATCATTTTTTGTTCTCTGCCTGGTCACTTTCTGTAAGTCACCTGTATGTCACATGGGCTCTGTGGAACAGACGCCATCTCAGGTATGTTCTCCAGCCTGCCTTTCCAGTGACCTGGTCACTTTCTGTAAGTCACCTGTATGTCACATGGGCTCTGTGGAACAGAAGACGTCTGAAGCACATTCTCCAGACTGCCTTTCCAGTGACCTGGTCACTGTCTGTAAGTCACCTGTATGTCACATGGGCTCTGTGGAACAGAAGACGTCTGAAGCACGTTCTCCAGACTGCCTTTCCAGTGACCTGGTCACTTTCTGTAAGTCACCTGTATGTCACATGGGCTCTGTGGAACAGACGCCATCTCAGGTACGTTCTCCAGCCTGCCTTTCCAGTGACCTCAGCTCGTTGGTTGAAACAAAATCTTGGTCTGGACTTTTACTCCCTGGACCTGAGCAACCCACCTCTGCGCTTTCGATAACAGACAATCGCACAAAACCTGCAACAATTTACTCCCCATTCCCCAGGTCAGCAAATCTGATCAGCTGTATGACCCCTGTAAGGTGTCCTGTAAGGGGTCCTGTAAGACCCATCGTCCACCCCTGACAGGGTCTCTGAGCTGCCAGGGTATCCTTCCATGGAAAGGTTAGTTTTAGGTCACCAGCACGGTGAGAGGGTTGGCGGCAGAGTGCCAGCTGGAATGGCTGGATACCTGCCGGGTGCCACAGGGTCACGGCTTTCCCTCAGTTAGCCCCGGCACCTCTCCAGACGCCACACTGATGCCAGCTGTATGACCTGTGAAAGGAGACCTTTGCACCCCTACTGTGGAGGATGCCTGTTCTCATTCACTGTTTGGGAGTTCTCTGTCAGGCCTATCCTGGTGCTAGTGCCATTCTAACTGAAAAAAACTTCTCGTAGTTTTGTTTTAATGCAAAGTTTGCAAGTTTTGTTTAACTTGCAAAATGCAAAAAAATAGTGGTTAGGTTTCATAAACACAAGAGAGCACAAGCACACGTAAATGAATTGATCCTGCTCTTTGAATTCAGCTCTAAAACATTTCCTCCTAAATTTTGGAACTCTGCCTCACAACATTTTTATTTTTTGGCAGATTATTATGAGAGCTCTATCTGGACCACATTGTACCAGTTTAGCACCAGATAGAATGGGCAGTGGGAACCCAAAGAGGAACCGGTGGCCCTGGAACGAGAGCCCTCTGCCGGATAACGGCGACATAGCGAAGCTAGGAGTGAGTTTGCCAGGAGGGGGCGGAGTAGAGCATGTCACTGCTGGGGGCCGTGATGAATACAGTCAACCAAATGAAACAATGATGGTCTTTCAGGGCTCTAATACAACCTGAACAACATTAATAATGCATTAGTATAATACTAATATATAATACTTTATAGGTTGGATTAGTGAAGCAATTGTATCGATTATTCATTAATTTACATACTGCTTGTTCTATGCAGGGTCACGGGTGTCCAGAGAGATGATCTCAGAAGCATTTGGCACTTCGCTGGGAATAACATAGCACAGTGCGCTAGATTAAAGGCAGCAAATTACATTCATTCGTTTTTACAGTGCAGGGTCATTGTGCCATTTTATAAACAAAAGTTCTGAAAAATATTATATACTGGAATAAAACAGTAAATAACACATATCAGTAGCATGTTATGCTGTTGTGTTATTACTGATGGTCAATCAGAATTGAAAAACACATACAAACATATAAATAAGTTTGGTAACACTTTACTTGATGGGGCACAAATAATATAGTATTATACTAGGGGGCTAGGAGACAGAGAAGGGAAATGCGGGATGACCAGCGACACCTGCTGGCCAGACGGGGAACAGACACAAAGGGCAGGGTCAACCAGACACTGACCCTGACAGCAATTAATCAAATTAGTTTAAAATTTTATCATTTTTTATTTCTACCGTTCCAAATGTCTAGAATCACCATCGAGTGTAACCTTGGTTTGTAGGGGGATGAAACAGAAGCCATACAGAGAAAGAATTAAAGAGGCGACGCGCAGTGACTGCAGGGGTAACTTCCTATCCCTCTTTGGAAAAGATGTGCTTCATGGAAAATACTGACTTTGTTGGGCATCTTGGGCAAGAGATGATGAAGTTGAAATTAAAAAGCGAAAAAAATCATTTTCAATTTGAAATTTTTAGTCAGAAGTTTCAGTTCTCAGCCAAAGATGATATGAAAAAAGAATTCCTTTGCATGTTGTCAATACACATTTTACATAGTCTACATTACCATAAAACTAATTTAACTAATTAGTAATGTATTATTTCCATGACCCTAAGTAGTTTGAAAATAAAAAAATGGGTCGATACACAATCAGGGGGGGTTCTGATCTAGGACAAGGGGAGATCCAGGGCTGAGCCCAGAACCCTTAAAAGTGTAAAATTCTGATCAGTTTAACTTTTGTTGATTCTCTTAATATGCATCCAACATGAACAATGCTTGTTAGTAACACAAATGTTTGGTGTTTTTTTTTGTTATTGCGAAGGTCTTACTAACTAAAAAGCACCTAATGAGACTGCTTATTAATTAACTTTTTAACTCAGATCAACTCTTTTAGAACTATAGTTTGAGTTTTAATTTACTGCTATTTGAAAGGTATCAGGTCAGGTCGGGTTAGGGAGCATGCACTGGTACGGCGCGTAAGGAGCATGCACTGGTACGGCGCGTAAGGAGCATGCACTGGTACGGCGCGTAAGGAGCATGCACTGGTACGGCGCATCAACAAAACACCTGAAGATCCCGGTTGGTGACCCCCCCGGCCAACACGCAATACAGTCCCACCCTCCAGAAATGGCCGTCTATCTGCCGCAGCCAGGTGTTACGTGGGTGTCCCTTCGGCCTGGTCCAGCCGCTTGGGTCCTCAGCAATGAGGATCCTGCGAGCCGGATCACCCTCAGGGAAACGTGCCACATGGCCATACTGCCTCATTCATATGTACCTCATTCGGGACTCCTCCAGCAACCGCTTGTTCGACACAAAGTCAAACCAGTGGTACCCAAGAATTCTATGAAGAGACACAGTACCAAAGGAGTCCAGTCTTCATCTCAGCTCACTGGATAGCGTCCATGTCTCACAGCCATTCAGCAAGACAAGGAGCACCAGGACTCTAAAGACTTGGACCTTTGTCCTCTTGCACAGATATCGGGAGCGCCACACACGCCTTTCCAGCGACCTCATGACCCCCCCATGCCCTTCCAGTCCGTCTGCCATAATTCATTGGAAGAGTCACCAGAGACATGAATGCCGAGGTAAGTGAATCTCTCTATAGGGTCGACATTCTCCCCGCAGACAGACACACTACGGATGGCTGTGCCTAAGAAGTCATTAAAGGCCTGGATCTTGGTTTTTATCCAGGACATTCGCAAGCCCAGACACTCAGACTCCTCCCTCAGTCTCTCGAGAGCCGCGATCAGAGCCTCCATTGACTCCACTAAGATCACAGCATCGTCGGCAAAGTCAAGATCAGTAAATCTTTCTTCACTAACAGATGCCCCACAGCTGCTGGACCCCATGACCTTGTCCAACACCCAGTCCATACAAGCATAGACCAGAGGAGCAAGAACATAACCCTGATCAAATGAATGTTTTACTAAAAACTGCCGGTTGCTTCATATATACATATATATATATATCATTTCTATTGGAAAAAAACCCTAATCCCAGCCCAAAATTTAACCAGAACAACAAAATACTAGAGTTTCCCTTTGTCAAAACATGCTATGACCACTAGATGTCAGCATTTACTCGTCAGGGAGAGCTATTGTGAACATATTGGAAGTATTGCGACGGGATCAAATGGATTGATTATTCAACGTCTTCTGTTCTAATTTTCTCTCACAAGTTTCCTTATTGTGTGTTTTTTTTAATTAATCACATTTTTGGGGGGGGGATTTGTAGACTTCAAAGTACCTTGACGTGGAGCCTAACAATTGGAGCTTTAAAATATATAAGGACTGATGACATAATGAAAAGTCTTATCTAGAGATCGCGAGTCACACTTAAAAATGTATTTCTGGATAGTTGTATTTTTGCCTTTAGGGTGACTTTTCCATCAACATTTGTGTTCATAATTTGAACTATGTTGTCCGTCCTGAAAAATACCAGACATACACCTGGTTCCTAAAGGAGATGAAAAGCGTAGCTCTGTGACGGTGACGTAGTATTTAAGGGCTACAGCTGGACTTTCTTTTAACAATCTTGAGAAAGAACCTGACAATTATCTCAGGACCTTTGCACTTTCTACCGAACTAGCCTGAAACGCAGAATTAGTATGTGAGATGGTTTCTTACAATAGTAGTGTATTGTCTTTTTCATATAATTGTTAACGGATCGTAAGGGGGAAGAACTTATCAAGCATTTTTTAAATGATGCTAATATACTTGGGTTTAAGTTTCTACAGTTGTCACCTTGTGCGTTTGCTGTTTAAATTCAGCTGAAACCTAAGTGCTTGTTTTAAAATGATGTGTGTGTGAATTGCATTGAAGGCTTCTTTTCGGTGACAAGTGGAAATTTTTACGTCATATAATTGTAAACGCAAATGCCTGGAATAGTGTTGAGTAAGTGGAAGTCAGCTGCAGTTGGGAGTTACTGTCATACTATACCTTTACCTGTAAAAAAAACATATGTATTTAAATATTTAATATCATTATGTCTGCTTGAGGCCAAACGCAGGTGAAGCAATGATCTTACCCACCCATCATTAAAGGGTATGATGCGGTGTGTTTCACTGCTTCAGGGCTTGGGAGAGTCTCAGTCACAATATTTACTCATGCTGTCATCCTAATCCATTGAAGTAGGCTATCATGTTGGTATGTAGTGAAGATATCCCCAGTAATCTCACTCCTGTGAAGTGGTTTACCCCAGTCTCTCTGTACAGCTCCCAATGCTTGCCAAATGGGGTGGGAAAGAAATCTAAGCGTTTCGGAAACCATACCGTGAAATTATCCATTGTCACCTGTTCATAATACACTTAAAACTTACTGGCATTGTGATCACAATTACGGCTAGGTCTAACGTGCACCTTTGCATGCATAAAGGGTATTTAAAATTAACGACACATCATTTTTACACTTGATATTGATTTTTATCACAAGGGATTCAAATAACTCAACTGACGGGCTGCTGTTCAGCTACAGAGGAATGGAGTTTTTCTGTAAGTGGTACTAAGTACCATCCAGAATCGTAGATCAGTATCTGGCTGCACATGTGGATTCCGGGCCATTGCTGTGAAACCCCTTTTCCCTTCATGGACAGTCAGATCGCTGATTGCTTCCTTAAGGCTTTAGGCAAATATGCCGTTATGCCTGACAAAACAATGACTGTTACTTCTGGAATGCGGTTTGAGGCACAAAACGACGCACATGGCCGTGCCAAATTGTCACAGTCCTACTGAATGGGTAGAGGAATATCGATACTATCAGGGCGGAAACATCTTCATGGCTGGACGCCTTGGTGAGAGGTGATACTTTCTACTCTTCTATATTAAAACTGAGACAACTTCAGTCTAAAATTCCACCTTGTGACAATGACAGGTTCTAGAACCTTTTGACTTTAAGAGTTTAGGAGACAGCATTTGAAAAAGGATATCTGTTTTTGACCAAATCTTATGTGTGCTCCTTTCATTGTGGAGTAAGGGCCCACTCTGCATTTGGCCTCATTTGCTGTGGGCCCATTATCCAAATCAGGGAGGCTCACTAGAACCAGCCTCTGCTTCTTTCCATCACAGGATGATGATTCATCTTCAGAGCAGGGCAGTCATTCCATTTGTAACCACCATAGCTGAAATGCTAGAACTGAATGTCAGTCTGAGATTTCTTCATATACCTTGGAAGTACTATTACGACTGCGATTTCTAAGCCTTTCACTTACCTGAATGACATGATGATGAGTGCAGTTCTGGAGAAAGTGTGACGTCATTTCAGTGTAAGATTTCTGTTGGCTCCCACAGCTCAAAAAGAAGCTGGAAACTCAAGAGGAAACAGTTTGGGGCAATGTTGAACTTTTAGATTATGGGTAGCATTAATTTCTTGCATGACACAACATGGACCGTAGAAATTCATGTCAAGGTGTGTCATGATGCACAAACTGTGTGACTTGAATTTCAGGTATTATATATTTATTTTACTTTCATAATAATTAGTAATTTTAATACATATCATTAGCTGGCACTTCCAGGGGTGACGTATAATAGTCTGGAGTTAGACACTTAGACTCTTTGAGACTCTTTGTTTGTTCATTGTCAGAGAAACACACTCCCCGCTACTCGCATGGTTTAAAAAGCCTTTCCCTTTAGTTCATTTCACGCGGTGAGTAACGAACAGGTCTGCGCGAGGAACTGTAATGTGGGACTAATTGATGGGAGTGGCTGAAGTTTGTGTTTCTCTTAGATGCGGTGATGGGCTTCAACTTGCTTGAAAATTCCCAAACCCTTGTGGCCTTTTTGACACATCAATAAATGGTGTAATTTCCACTGAAGTGGAAACATAATTCTTTCTCTTAAATTGATAATGATTATTCTGCGGTTTTTCTTTTGACTTGTACAGATGGAAAGCCTACACCTTTGAGACACATGCAGGAGCGTTTCTTCTGCATCCTGCGGAGATAACGGCATGCTCTAATCATTTACTTTTCTAGCTCAGTATAGAACCTGCTTTTTGAAATTTACGCAAGACGCAGAACATATCTTTATTGTGGTTGTACAAATGGACTGATCTCAGTCCTGCTCATCAGGGAAGGACTCACAAATGGATACATCTAGAAACGTATAATTTGCTTATCTTTGTATATTCCAGATTTTGAAATGTATCTAATGCTAATTGCATTAATATAAACAAATTGCCTTTAACGCTGGGAGATCTATTTGTACTATCACCCTCTGTTTGTGTAATGTAGTGCTTATCACGTCATCATGGCGGTTATCACAACGCTTAACATGAGCTTAAACGTTTGTAAACTTACAGTAAAGTAGTCCCCATTAATATACTGTTTTGGCCTGAATATTAGACGGCCCAGATTATAGGACGATCCCTAACAGTTTTCGGCAACAATTTTTGGAGAAAAGATTTTGGAAATCCAAGAATTATATAAGAAGTTCTGAGTATCACTGTTAAAAAGCAACCGGAGGTAATCGCATTACAATAAGTGTGTTACATAGCAAACATTCCAATAAAGGAATGGAAAGGATAGATAGTCAGTATTACAAACGCTACGACCCTAAAGAGCACAGAAAGTTTTCGATGCAGTAGATCCTCATAAAGAGTGGAAAAAATATAGGCCTATTGTGGAGAGTCATTTTAATAACGGACTGTCACCTCCTTTACTAAAATGACTTGCCACAATAAGCACAATAATTAAAGTTACTCTGTTACCACTACTGATTTAACACTAGCAGCAGAACAGGCAGGGAAGCCAACAATTTCCGCGACCCTCACAGTTACGCGCTAACGAAACACGTGCATTTCACGGCAGTCATCTCACAGTTATGAAATATACCAATAACTTAAGTACATGAATATGTGTATTAATATGCAGTATTTAAAGATGCAAGCAGCATGGTGCAAAGCATGTCGGTGATTGCATGATTAGTCCTGCTGACCAGCCCTGTGGCATCAGATCACATCAGCTAATCGCGGACAGCTGGTGGGTTCACAACAAACCAAAAAGCCCCAGGGTCCATGCAAAGGCGGCGTGCCAAAACGGTGATAACGATACGACGTCGAACAAGCAGTTAAGACAGCTTCGATTCAGTCGATTACATTTAAGCATACAACCAGGAGGCAGATCATTTGTAGTGTCGTATGTGTATACTGACATTTAAATTCTAATCCTTTAATATACGGACGTGGACAAATTTGTTAACCTTTCACAAAAAAAACCCACAATCGTCTCTGAAACGGTAGAATACAGAAACAGAGAAGGGCCATGCTTTCAATTATTTTTTAACGGCGAGTTATCTCATTATCTCGAGATAATAAAAGGCGTTTTCTCGAGATAACAAGATAGTACAGCAGTGTGGCAGCGTAAGCTACACTTCTAAAAGAACTTGCAGGTTATACAGTTTACAGTGATATTTAAGGGCTGCTCAGTATGTACAGTGGTGGCCAAAATTATTAGAACACCTGACAGATGTGAAAATATTGACCTCCAAAACATTATTTCATTTCATAATGTTCATGAAATATAAAGATGGTTGCGCTGAGTACAACAAATATCAGATGAAGTGAGTCCTACTGTTTTTATCCACTTTTGACTTTAATATTTGGTGTTTCCACCTTTTGCAGCGATTACAGCAGCACATCGCTCTGGCATAGTGTCAATGTATTTCCTGAGAACTTCAACACTAATGTTATCCCATGTCTTCTGCAACTCAAGCCGAAGGCTTTCTTTTGAATGTACAATACAAACAAACAACAAACAAATTTATTTTTGTATAGCGCATTTTCACAACATGACATGGTCTCAAAGCACGTTACACCATCCCTGCCCAAAGCCCCCAGAGAGCAAGCCAGAGGCAACAGTGGCAAGGAAAAACTCCCTAAAAGGAAGAAACCTTGGGAGGGACCAGACTCAAAGGGGGAGCCCATCCTCCAGGGGCTGGCAAGGAAAGCCCTAACCCTAACTAAACCCAAAGGGGGAGCCCATCATCCGGGGGCCGGCAGGGAAAGTCAAATCGGGGAGATGGCTAAGTGGAAAATCACACAGTCTGAGTCATAAAATATGAGTCACAACCGGGGAGCAGGGAGGTGATGGCACTCCTTCAGATCACCGGGCAACTAGTAGTAAGGCAGCCGGGCATAGATGGAGGACGACACAGGCAGAAGAGCGAACTGGACAGAAGGACGTCATGCGTAGTGGAGACGTTGCATGTAGCAGAGTGTGCAGGATATCTTGATAGATTTGGGGTCTCCAGGCAGCATACCCCAGAAGGGGTGGGGGGGGGAATAAAAAATAAAAAAATGCAGTTAGTAAAAGTAGGGGAGACTATAGGCAGTGCTAACAGTTAGACGAGTGCAATATGTAAGTGCAAT
>JAODKC010000117.1:16913818-16923928 GCA_026777985.1 Mormyrops attenuatus | reverse complement strand
TAGGAAAATAAAGCTGTATCTCCATTTTTCTTTTATTCATATAATGAAAAAGCAACAAAATGACTTCTTTTTTGATTCTCATTTTGCTTCTGGAAATAGAATAACGAATGATCGCAAAAGCACACGGACCGAAAGGTTCTGCAAATCGGCATGGAAGTACAATGTGCAATAAATGAATCGGTGTAGTTTGAGTTGCGTGTCACAACTAGGACCCGGAGGATTCACGTAAAAACACAGTTTCCACAGTTTCACATTTCCAGTTTACCCATCCAGTAATTCTGATGTAACCCCATTCCTTAGCTTTTCGCGTGTTTTTTCGTGAAACTTTTGCTGCCTCTTCCGTATCTGTTTGTAAATTTAACCATTTTCTAAATATTTTGGAAAATGTACTTTTAAAAGATTATGGACCAATAATGGACCCAGCTCAAAGCTGTGGTCCTCTTCTGATTCTGCTGGCCCAGCTGGAAATGTTACCTCTCAATAGACATGTTCTTTCTTGTCTGTTTCCCAGTACTCTATCCATCTGTGCAGGTTACCTTGGATTCCTGCCACCTTTAATTTTATTGTCAGTCTTTTATTTGGAATTTTATTGAACTTGAAATTCCGAGTAAACGATAAGCCTGGTTTCCGTCAGCAGTTTTTGTTGCATAATTCCATTCTGGCTATCCATCAAAGACACTCTATATGATTTTAGCAAAGGCAGATCGGAACTGAAAATTCTTGTACCTCTGTGATACACAGACCATTGATGTCTTTGCTAGTCTCCTTGCCTTTCACTTTAATCCCTGGAAACTTCTTTTTTAAAAATAATAAATCATGTATAAAATGCAAGCAAATGCACCATCTTGTAGTGTTTCTGCTGTCGGAGGTCATTCAGGCTTTTTCCACCTTTATTTTAACAAATAAATCTCATAATGCATGATTGATTTAGACTAATGCTTAAGGTTGCTTTTGCTAAATACAATGCACCTCCAGTTCCCGGAACTACAGAATTGCATTAACTTTCTTTTTCTCCCAGACACATTTGTCCAAAGTGTCCAGGGTCCGGCATCATGCCACATCTCGGGAGAAGCCAAGGTTAAGACCTAAAAAAGTATATAATCAGAAAGCAATTTTGATCATTTAGCTGCATCTGTAAATGTTGTGTATTATGTCATAAATTCACTCATGAGAACATGGATTTAATTGGATGAAACTACATTAGGGATGTATGAATGATTTAACACGGCTTATCTGAGCCCATAGCTTCTATTGTGTAAACACAGTAGGTTACTGTCAAATTTCTCCCCCAGTAATCTGAACGCATTATAGTGCACTACAGTCTCAGTATCTCTAGCTGAAACTGTCTATCTTGTGCAAGAGCTGACAATTCTATGTCACAGAGCAAAACAATGACTTCATTAGGGTTATTAAATGTTACATGAGTGAACGAGGGCATAATCCAGCAATTGAGAAAATTGCAGTTGAAAGTATACCTACAGTCCGAAACTACTGTAGGCCTAGTGTTAGACTGTGTATCAACAAGCCTTTTTAAGCAGAAAGACTGTCAACCGCTTGAAGGCTGTGTAGCCTGAGCATAACTAAACAATGTTTTTATGTTCAAGATAAAAAAGCCTAATGTTCAGTAATTAAATGCCAATGCAGAGTGTCTGTCTAAGAATGTAAACAAATTGTTGCAGTCCTGTTTATCGTATGTACGTACAGTACTGTACGAAAGTCTTAGGCAAAGAAAATGTTTAAATGTTTAAATCCTGTTGGTGTGAAACTATTATGTTGTGCCTGTCAGCTTAGCCATTTCAAAACCTCTCCTAAATCCACCACAGTATTTGTAGCAACTGCCCAAAACGGCCATGCGATTTTTGACTCCAGCACCTCCACCTTGTCCAGCTAATTAGTACCTCATTTAGTTATTTAACTAGCTAATTTAAAGTTAATTAATTAATTGAGCTGGTGGTGAAATTTAATGAATACGTGGAATGCTTGAGGCGTCCCTGAGGAGAGGATTGGTTGACTAAACGGGTGTTTATCTAGCCAAACAAAGACATGCCAGTAATGGAGAACCAAATAAATTCTTCTTACTTTTTATTGTCACTGTTAAGGTGCATATGTTCTTCTTCCTGAGCAAATATATACTTACTACACACAAAAATAGCTCTAAACATTTTCTTTGCCTACGATTTTTGCAGAGTTCTGTAAATCACTTTGTGGGAATGGGTGTTATATAAGGGCAATGAAAAATGCAATCCCTATTGAAGAAGCAGAACTATGGTTGTGGGAAAGTTCCATCTGATATTTAATGCTGATGCCTGGTGGCTGAACAGTACAACTATTTAGAAATTGTCTTTGAGTTCTGAGTTTGCAGGCCTCCCATGCAGGTTCAGTAGTGCTTAGACGTGGTGATTGGGGAGGCTGCGAAACGCGATAAGATCTCAATCCAATCAAGCATCTATGGGATGTGCTAGAACAATAAAATTTGCGATGGCTTCACCTCACAAAGTACAGGACTTACAGGATCTGCTGCTAATGTCTTTGTGCCAGGTACCAAAGGACACCTTCAGAGCTGTTGTACAGTCCATGTTCTAGTCGTTCTGTCGGCAGTACTGGTGTGGCTCCCTAGGCAAGCGTCACGACCAGTGCCCTGTATCCAAGGCAAAGCGAAACTGGCACCCCCCTCAGAAGCTGGTGCCCTAGGCAGCCGCCTATGTCACCGATAGGATTGACTGCAATGTATTAGACAGAAAATAATCATTTTTTGCCTCATCGGTCTATGAATTCTTCCTCAACATTTTCATTCTTACATAAATATTACCAGGTTGAGACTTTCTTCTTATGTAGCGGTTAACAAGATACACTTACAGTATGTACTTTAACCTAAGGTTGAGGTCCCAAGAACATGGGCTCTGTATTTTTAAGAAAATGTCAGCTGAGTTACTAACGTAAATGACTACAATCAAAGACAATGTCAGAATATATTGACTTGTCAGCAAAGGTAATTTATAATTGATGATAAAAAGCATTATGTCGTGCATGACTCAGTACTGGTGAGCCGTTATGGAGATGGAAGGATGGAATGTGTTATTTAATTTGTGTTATGCCCAGTATGTCTGTGGATGAAAATTTCCAGGAGACGGTGGCTGACTGAAATATTTTTATTTTACATTCATTAAATTCATGTAATGGAAACCGGAATATTCCTTTGACTTCATTACCATGAAATAAATATTTGAAACAAGAGCTACACAGAAGTCTTACAGGTTCAACGACACTTTGGTGTGAGTATTCCAGAAGAATCTGTGGAACTATGAAGAAACTGGGCACTTCGGGTGAAGTTTGGGAATAAAGCAATTATGATGGTTTTATTTCTTCTTCTCTTCAAAATGTTCGACCTCGCTGGACTCGTCCACCACCTTGCCATTGACCATCGTCTGGGTGACCACCTTGACGATCTTCCTAGTCCGCACTTCCGGTTGCTCTGCAGAACAGCATGAGAAAATAAATGTGCTCATGTGCTTGGAATGTGTAGCTAGGGCTGCAAAAACAGCCACAGTGCCAAAGGACTCAGAAGGCTCTCTCTGTGAAAGCAGCACACCCGTGTGTGATAATGGTATGTAGCACGATTGTAACGTCATTTTACTTCCTGCCTGGATCTCGGAAAACAATGCATTAGCTTGGGAAAGAAAAGAACATGATTCAGGGCTTTAAGCAGCAGGAGGAGTTTTATTTGAGCTTCTCCCTTTTCGGGGATCAAATGGAAACAAAAGTAGGGAATTCAAGAGACTTAAAAACCAGCATTTTGGTGGCTATGATGGGGAAGGAAAAAAAAACAGGACTCCTACTGCTCATGCGTTCTCTCTGGATCTGTCTATGGCTCTGGTCCAATTTACTCCCAGACACACATACAAAAAGGGCAAAACAATGTACAAGTGGTGGGAATTAAACTGAATTGGGACTGTCACCTGATTTTGCCTTGCTGCCCCCTGCAAACACACACACTTAAAAACTAAAAGCATTTCTCAAGGTTGTGATTTAGTGTTTTTTTTTTTTTTTTTTTTAGCTCTAGAGAACAAACAAAGTTGTTTAGTGAGGAGAGAAGGAACCAGCAACTTATTTGTATGCAGTTGCTAAGGGCTACTCTGTTGTGGGAGGGTACTTTGTGTACAGTTTTAATTAATCTATAATTAATTCTGTGCCACAACCCATTGTCTGTTCCATAATGGAGGAGGGGTTTGACAAGAATCCACTAAAGTAGCAGGTCATAGGTTAACTGTTCTGAAGGTTAGAGGTTTGCAACTTGGAGCAGACAAGACAAGGCTGCCTCGGGTCTCATCCTCCCTCTGCGCCAATATAATGTACAACTTGTAGCGTTTCATTTGCTCTGGGAGTGTCTGCTTACTATTGTTTTATTCACACAATGACATCATACCTGTGAGTCAAGAGAAGGCCATGACAGATAGGTAAGTTAAAGGCTGGCTTGGTGACCGATTAATTGCACTGGAATGTACACGACAGCAGTCTGATAATCAGAGTCTGAAGAAAATATATATATAGCTGATCTCCACACGCCGTTGGAGAGCAGCCCTGGATCAATGGGCTGTTCATGCGAACGTAACAGTCTTCATTTCAGCTATTATTCAGTTGTATTATTTTTATTTGTAAAACATTTTTGGAATAAAGTTAGGACTAAAAAAATCTTGCAGTACTCCTTTAAGAATATATGAGAATAATAGCTGACAATATGCGATGGTGCAGGTATTTCTGTCTCTTAATGCTTCAGGATGTTTTGAATTTCATGTGGTCCATTTCTACAAAGCAATCTGCTGATATTACTGTGGCATGTAATGGAAGTCATGTAGTCATGGAAGACTAAAAAAAGTTGCATTAATAAAAAGAAGAATACTCACTTTTAGGGACTTCCTTAACCCTACAAAGAAAAGAGAAAGATTATATTTATGAACATGTGCTTAATGGCTTACAACAGGGTTTCCCAATTCCCATCCTGGGGCGCCAGTGTGGAACATAGTTTACAGATTTCCCTGCTGAAACTCACCTTATTCAGCTCACCAGCTAATTAGAAGGTTTAGCAGGTGTGTTTGAGCAGGGAAATCCAGACTGGCTCTCCAGGACTGGAATTGGGGAACCCTGGCTTACATCAATATAAATATTGTTGGTCAAAACCCAGAACTGTTTTATAGGTTATCTGCACAGCTTTTTACATAAGGTTTCCTTCAGAACCCAATGCGAGCCACTACAGCTCGTCACGACTGGTGCCATCCACATTGGTGCCGGGACTCACACTTCCTCTCCTTCCAGCAGCCTCCTGTAGGTGGCGATCTCCATTTCCAGGTTCTGCTTGATGCGCAGCAGTTGCTCGTACTCTGTCTTGTTGCTCTGCATATCGAGGCGCAGTTGCGACAGAGTGTCCTCCAGCTGCGACAGGGTCATCTGCAGCTGCTCCATCTCCACAGCGTTCTTGTGGGTCACTTCGCCCAGGTTACCCTCTAAAGCTGCCACCTGGGGGAGAGAGGGAGAGTACGATGGTGAAAGAGAGAGGAAGAGAGTACGACGGTGAAAGAGAAAGAGGGAAAAAGAGAGTACGAGGGTGAAAGAGAGAGGGTTTGAGAAAAAGAGGTAGAGAGAGGGAGAGAGTATGAGGGTGAAAGAGAGAGAGAGGGTGTGAGAAAGAGGGAGAAAGAGAGTACGAGGGTGAAAGAGAAAGTACAAGGGTGAAAGAGAGGGAGAGAGAAAGGGAGAGAGAGTACGACGGTGAAAGAGAGGAAGAGTACGAGGGTGAAAGAGAGAGAGAGGGTGTGAGAGAAAGAGGGAGGAAGAGAGTATGAGGGTGAAAGAGAAAGTACAAGGGTGAAAGAAAGAGAGGGAGAGAGAGAGAAGCCTGCACCACACACCTGTGCATAATGCAGAGAATGTATAAACAATAAACAAAATGTCCTAAAATTAAGATATTGCTGTTGCTGTGAGTATCTCAGGATTCCAGTGAGGAATTTAGTTATCAAATAACTAATGTGATTCAAATGTAAACATTGTAGTAATGCACTTGTACTCATTAACAGTTGTGGAAACTACTGGAAAAACTTCCCAGGTTTACTGGCAAAACGACCTTGAGAAGTTTCTATCTGTTTAAATGTGCCTGGACATTAGGCGTACTATGCATCCAGTCTCCTTTCACTCAGATCAATTAAAGATCATTATAGTCAGTTAAATTTCACCATAAAACAGAAGTGAATGAGTGATTTATTTCCTGTGACGACTAACAGAAGTGAATGTTGAATGCAAATAAACGTGGAGGGTTGGTCAAAATGCCAGAACAGTTTGATGAAGTATTTCAAGAACCACCAACAGTCATGTCCACGGAAGCATCCAAGGTCAGGTGTGGGGGGACATTGGATTGTTTTTTGGACTGGGTTAGGACAGATTAAATAGGGGGTGGGGTTCTTCTGGGACAGCCTTGGGCTGGCTCTGGGCTTAGCAGGCCCTTACTTGTTTCCGTAGGCTGTCCAGGTCCACCTGGAGGACTTGGAGGAAGCGTCTCCTCTCATTCAGCTCGTTCTGAGCATTGCGGAGTGCCTCGCTGCCCTCCTGCACCTCGTTCTGCATGGTCTCAAGCTGTAGGAACACCACAGCAGCCGCAATGCGGATGAAGTACGTTATCGCGCTTGCTGGCAATGCATGCAACGGTGAAGGAAATTAGCTCATCTGCCATATACATATTTTTGTGTTGTGCAAGTGTATCGCAGTTAGTGATGATTGATTAATGATGAGTCAACACTGGCTGAAGAACCACTGACCTTCTTCTTATACCAAGCGTCGACATCGTCCTTGTTCTTCTGCACAATGCCTTCGTATTGCGACCTAAGGCTGGTCAATATGGCTCCCAGATCTGGACCACGGTTGGCATCTACCTCCACATTGACCTGGTCTGTGGCCAAGTGAGCACGTAGCTTGGCCATCTCCTGCAAGAAGGAAGAAAGAGGAGAGAGAGAGAGAGAGAAAGAAAGAGATCGTATTTGTTTCTGCGTGTTCTGAAAGCGGAGAGAGGTTTTGTGTGGATATCGTGGAGGAAAGAGCTGTTGAGAACTCCTCCTTCATAATTAACGCCCTTAGCATGAATAATTGATTGTCCACAGTAACAGGGTTGATAAAGGTCAGATTACCAACTTTGTGCCATTATTACAGCATGCGTATAAATTTTAAGCTAACGACACACCAAAGGATAACATAAGGGGCAGGGTGTCTGCTTTTCACATGTCTGCACATGTGGCACCACTAACACCACCATCCAAAATCCTTGTATGAAAACATAAAAATAAAACCATTAACAATGCATCTCAGACTCATGTCAATGGGATGGTTCTTGAGATGAAAACGGAACCCTTTCCAAACCGAAAAACAGATGCATTGAAAGTGAGGTTTTCTAAATTATATCATACGCGTAGGATAATCTGAAGATAATTTGTGTAATTTTGCTGATGAAAAGTCAACGATTGAAGAGAGATCAGTTTGAGAATCTGTCAGGGATGAGCAGATCTTAGATCCCACTCTTCCTGCTGATCTGCATAATGCACCCAGATCCAGGAGGTGCTCACCTCCTCATGGTTCTTCTTGAGGAACTGTAGCCCATCCAGAAGGCTCTTCAGGTCTTCTTTCAGTGTGGCGATGATTTGGTCGTGGTCGGCTTTGGCCTTTCTCAAGGCGACGCAGTCCGCTTCCACAGACTGACTCAATGTCATCTCCGCTTCCCATCTGCGCAGAGAGGCAGTTGTGTCACGCTGCGCACAACTGTGCTCATGCCCACAAGCCCTCTTCCTTGTCTTCTCAAAACACACCGCCATTTCTACTGCACCACCATCATTGATACAAAAGCCCATGTCTTGTTCAATGCCCATGGATTAAATGCTTGGGATGTTGTGTAAGGCTATTATCAGACAAGTGATTTGTGAGACCAACCACACCCTAGCAACAGACAGGATCAAAATAGTTTAATATCATTATGACCTACAGTAGAGATTATGTGCTTAATGAGACTATATCACACATACATTACATCAGTTTTAGCAAAGCCAGTCAATGCCAAAGGAAATAGGAGGAAAAAAATGTCTTGCTCCCAACCAATTAAAGTCTTACATTACAAGAATTTTGTAACAAAAGAAGCATCCAGTTGGAAGGGAGTTTGCTGTGGCATTTCCAGCGCAGGTAGGCTCCCGCGGACAGGTACTTACTTGACTCTGAAGTCATCGGCGGCCAGCTTGGCGTTGTCGATTTCCAGCATGATGCGGGCGTTCTCCAGTGTCTTCTTCCTCACCTGAATTAGGAAGCGAAATGTGAGATGAAGCATTCCATTTGCTGGGCTCTGCTTCTCCTAATGTACCTGCTTTGTGTTGCTCTCCCTGTAACATTATTCATTTTGTCTTCCACTTGAGGCTTCTGCTGTCCCTTACAGAGCTTCGATGCCAGGAACCAGAATGCAAATGTTGTTTGTTTTAAGGCTGATCATTGATCCCAGAAGCTACCGCCAACTAATGATTAACTGGGGTTTGGAACCAAAACCAGTGCTTAGGATCTACACCACACTGCTGTCTATAGGAAGAGACTCTTCTAACGGAGCAAACCCTACATGGATTTGGATTTGCATACCGAGGTGCGTTCAGTCTTGCCTGTCTTAAATTTGCTAGGATTAAGGGATACAGTCTGTAGCAATTACATTTTATTTATTCAATTAGGAGACCAAAGCCTCTACCCAAAGTGAAGGATCAACCCAAGTGTGGGTCAGAGAGCAGGGTCAGATAGTGTCCCTGAGGCAATTAGGATTAAGGGTCTTGCTCAAGGGCTAAATGGTGACTAGATTCTGATTTTAGCCCGGCAACCTTCTGCTCACGAGACCTAACCCCTAGAACCACACACCACTTGTTACATTACATGAAACTCCGGTACTAGTAATGGTTCACACTAAGGGGTGCTGGACACTGACCTCCTGTTCAATCATGTGCACCTTCACCATCATGGCTTCTATGTCATGCCCTTTCGGAGCTCTCTTGAGCATCAGCTGTTTGATCTTCTCCTCCAGGTCAGCATTGGCCTTCTCCAGCGAGCGCACCTTCTCCATATACTTGGCGAGGCGGATGTTGAGGCCCTGCATGGCCTCTTTATCGTTGGCCCCAGCCTGCATGGCTTCGAGGGAATGGCTGGCAAGATTGTTGAGATCTCCGCTCATGGAGAGGGAGCGGACGGAGAAAGTGGCCGGTGCCCTGGAGAGGGCCAGCCTGTTATCTCTGAGCGACATGCTGGAAAAGGAGGGTCTGCGGCCGGCTGAGAGACTCTGCACGGAGTACACGGATGTCATGGTGGCCTCTGTGGAGGGAAGCAGAGGGGAAATTCAGCAATGAAAGACAAGAGGCTTACCATGACCATGTTCTAGATAAGCACTTATGGAAAGTGGATGGTTGGATGATAGGGTTATTATGTATTTGAATTTCACATTTAACATATTGGATGAAAGTCTCTCTCTTTGACGCACTAAGTGACAGCCTGCATAGCACCGGAAAGCTGTAGTGAAGCACAACTTCATGGCCAAAGTGATTCTTATTTATTTACATAAAACACTGCAGCTGTTAGCCGCATGGTCTCTCTCTGCTTCGGCTGAAATGAAACTCTCTGCTCGTAAAGTGATGCACGACACCTCTAACACTTTCCTGATTGGCTCAGGATCATCTTGTTTTACTCTTTTGTGTTATCTGTAACAGCACTTGAATGCAAAGGTATTTTCATACGGTAACATAATCTCAAAATGCAAGAATGGCAATGAAACTTAAAATACAATGGAACTGTAGCTGTAATACAAATGTGAACAACGGCGATAAGAGCTGTAGATAGGAAACAGGACAAATGTTTAAATAGCGACCTGCCCACTAAACATGAATGGAGAAGAACATACATTATTCCCACCTAAGATATAAGGATTTTAATTGGTATTTAGAAGGAGGGTGTTTTTATGTACTTTCATGTTCTCTCTATCTAGAAGAATGTTTGACTTTCTCATTATCAAGCTGTATGTGTAATACAGCCAAATTTCTCACGAGAAAAAATTGAAACAAAATC
>JAODKC010000117.1:16861709-16911798 GCA_026777985.1 Mormyrops attenuatus | reverse complement strand
CATTCTTTATCGTTTTGGAAGCCATTAAGAAAAAAATGTTACGCACGGCGTAGTGTTGGCGCAGTGTTTGCGAAAAACTAAGACTGAATTTTTTTTTCGGGTTAATCCTTTATTGGTAGCCATGGCTCCAAAAAAAGCAGAACCAAAAGTGGTAAAGTGCAAGACTGTGCGAACCACAACTGAGTTAAAAAAAGATATTATTGAAAAATAATTTTTTAACTTTACACATTGTTTGGATACATTTACTTTCTTACTTTACAAATGACTGTTTTGATAAATGTGCTTAGATGTGTTTAGTATATGCTCTTCTTGTTTTAATTCATTCATTCATTCATTTTAGTTCATTTTGTGTTTAAGTGCTAAAAAAAACGTATTTAGGTGTAATTTTTTGGGGCCGGGAACCAATTAATTTGTTTTCCATTATTTCTTATGGGGAAAATTCGATCAGAACTCGAACTTTTTAGGATTCAAACCCGAGTTCTGAACGGATTAAGTTCAAGTTCTGAGGTACCACTGTATATATATATCCATCCATCCATTGTCCAAACTGCTCATCCGTCTGGGTTGCGGGGTCTCCGGAGCCTATCCCAGAAGCTACGGGCATGAGGCGGGGAACAACCCAGGATGGGGGGGCCAGACCATCTTAACTAAATAATAGCATTTTAGGATGCACTGTAATTACAATGATGATGTAATGAGTGCAACATGATTTAGTAGTTGGATAACTTGCATAAGTGATGAATATTGTATTCCAGCGAATCTTATTTGGCCACCAAATGAGAAGAGCACATATGAGAAAGTAAAAATACCAGACACACCTGAATAATGTTTCCCACAAACTACAGACACAGTTCTCTCTGTGACTGATACCCTGCAGGTTATGTGCTCACATGGTAACACAACACACCGCACACTTTCTTATCATTAAGTACACTAAGATAATTAAGAACAATTATAACACACAATGGTATCCTTTATTTGAAAAAAAAGAACACCCATTTTATCATTGGTTAATCGGGAAAATCTGGAAATTGCCTTTAATAACACGTTAGGTGAAGCCAACACAAAACATGGTAGACAACAAACTGCAAGGAATAAAACTCATATTCATAGCAGTATATACACAGAGATGGACCCTGTAAACTCAAGAAACACAATCAGGCATCACAGGACGGCTAAGGGCCAGTGACTGATTTACAGTTTGTCATTTTCTGGTACAGATTGGAATGAGGTACGGAGGTGCCGACACATGACAGTGCAAGAAGAAAGCCGGGATAAGTGAGGAGAAACAAACAGCAGACATAAGCATGATTCTTCTGTGTCAGAACACAATAGGAGGTAATGGATATGATACTTAAAGAGATATTAATATTCAGTTAATGAATGAGCATTTTAGGTCCAACTGCCATTACATGGATGCTGTAACTAGTGTGAATGCCAGTGGGGTGAACCATGGGGTGAACCATGGGGTGAAGTGCTTCAATTGGGATATGAGAAACGGCATGACAGTGTCTGCTCACAACAGTGATAGTATAGTTTTGAATTTTTGTATTCAGTTATTTTCAAATTAATTTCAATTTTCATTTGAAATCCAGTTTTGTTTTAGTTCGTTTTCTGTGTTTTATTAGCTTTTATAGATATAGGTATTATTAGCTTTTTAAAGATATATTTCTGTTTAGTTTTTATATATTTTAGCTTCTGTTTAAGTTTTAGCAAAATCTTAGAGCTGTTACATATGTCTGACCTTTAGATCGATTCTATTAAATTTCCTCAAAACAGGCAAAAGACGATCCATATTTTATTATCATTAATGGTCATTAAAGATAAATGATTACTTTAGCTAAATAGTTTTTAAAAGTTAATAGTTTTTACTTAAGTTAGTTTCAGAAACTATATTTATAGTTTTTGTTTAGTTGTAGGGTTGTTCCGTATTTTATTTTATTTCAGTTTACAAAAATGCTTTCTTATGGTTTTAATTAACAATAATAACCGTAAAATAACCCGGACTCAGAACAGAGGTGCTTCACTGATCCCCAGGATGGAATTCTCTTTTCACCTCATCTCATCTTTCTTCATTTTTCACCCTGTCTCATCTCCAGGAGACACACAGACACACATACAGGTGGGTGTGAGCTTGGGGTCACAGCGCAGGGTCAGCAAGCGTGTGGCACCCTGGGGCTGGGGGTTAAGGGCCACGCTCAAGGGCCCAACGGCAGCATCAGTCTGCCGGCCCTGGAATGCGAACTGGCCAGGAGCCGATAAGAGGCACGGAGTCCTTCACCCCTGAATCCCAGTCAACCCACAGACAGGCACTTAGTGATCAGTGTTTATAATGCACAAATTAGCCCAGGGAAGTCTATTGAAATTATTGTATATATTGTAAAATGCTTAGCATCCTAGGGAATGAATGCCTAAAAAAAAAAAACTATACAGAACCACAGATTTGATGAAATGCCAAGGGCTTTTGGTGTGTTATTGTACAGATTGCAAAAATACTAACTGAATAAATGGCATTTAAAGAACATATTTTCCATATACAAGAACATCTTCCTTATTATTCTAGCAAATATAGCCATTTATCCAGATTCTATTACTACTTTCTTACCTTGAGGGACTTACATCCTAACTGGTTTTATTACCCTTAAGCATTGGTTTGTAAATGTATAATCTGCCATCTGCTGACTAGAACTCAGAAGAAATACACCAGATCGCTTTCAGAAGTTCAAAGAGGTTTTTGCAAAATCGTCCATGATGCCTATTTGCGATGACCGTCGGTGTCCACACTGGGCCACAAAAAATACGAGGACCAAAGAATTTAGAATTTAGCCCTTTAGCAAAGCAGCCAGTGACATTAATGCTAATGTTTCATACTTTTCACAATAACAGTCTTGCTTAGCTTCCTGTCACTGGAGTCTTTCGAGAACCAAATTACTTTTTTCAAAGACGAGCAAACAAAGCTGGCATACAAAGAAAATTGCACATTGTGGAGGTGTACAGCTCTAAAGCTTGGTGATACCTGATAATCCAGCACTGAGTACGCATGAGATAATCTTAGGTTAGACAGGCATAGGCTGTAATAGTACACCATGCAGAGTGCTGCACTTTGGCAACTTAATGTGGCCGCCATTCAAGAATCAACGGCAGTCAACAAGAAGAGCCTTCAAAACAACTCAGTGAATTTGTTTTTGGTTCTGATTTTTCTTCTGCTTTAGCCAATATTCAATCAGAGTTCTCCAGGCACTCTGTCTTCCATTGTTATGCGTGAGAAACACAGAGCTCACCCCAGGAATGAGAAATATTGCATTCGATCTGAGAAAGCAGAATCTAGTAAACATCTAGTAAAAATACCAGGCACACCTTAGTCCATGCGATGAAAAAGAACAGCAAACACCTGTAGCGATGTTCCCAGTAAAGTACCACCACAGCTTATTCACACGTCTATAGCTGATAGCCTGGAGCGGGGTCACCAGCCTGTGTGCACACGGACAAACAGGTCCGCGGCAAGCCTGCTCTGCGTCTGCCTGAGAGGGAAAAAAAAACACGATGTAAGCTACATTTTTAAATACCATGTCGGTGGTAAAAACTGCATTTCGATCACGGTATCTTTCAGAATCCCACCATCACGTTGACACCTACCCCAGAAGTTACGCGCTCACACGGTGACAAAACAAAGCACACACACTTTCTTATATCTAAGTTTCCACACTCAGACAATTAAGAAGAATTAGAACATAAAATGGTTTTCTTTATTTGAGGGAAAAAAAACATTTGGTAATCTCGACAAAAAGCATGGTTCAAATAGATTAACTATACAAGAATAAATAAGATTAATCATGGACTCATCAGTTAAACTGAGCCAATTTGTGCCAAGAAATATGCAGAGGGTCTAAATAATAATCACATTAACTTTCATAAGCACGTTAACTTAGGTAAAAACCTGGTATTTGCTCTTTACTTTAACCTGCTTTCGTTTTTAAGTGTGTCACAGTATGTTTTAATGGGCCTTCCAATAGCCCCATACAGCGGAAAAAATGAGTATTGAACGCATGAACAATTTTCTGAATAAATATATTTGTAATGGGGCTATTGACATGAAATTTACACCAGATGTCGGTAACAACCCAAGTAATCCGTAATCCACGCATACAAAGAAATCAAAACAAATAACTACATAAATTATGTGTAATAAAGTGAAATGACACAGGGAATAAGTATTGAACACGCTTACTGAAATTTATTTAATATTTAGTAGAAAAGCCTTTGTTGGTAGTGACAGCTTCAAGACGCCTCCTGCATGGAGAAGCTAGTCGCATGCATTGCTCAGGTGCGAATTTGGCCCATTCTTTCACACAAATCTGTCCTCAAATCTTGAAGGTTCCGGGGGCCTCTCCTATGAACTCTGATCTTCAGTTCTTTCCATAGACTTTCAGTCGGATTCAAGTCAGGTGACTGACTGGGCTATTCTAGCAACTTTATTTTCTTTCTCTGAAACCGACTGAGAGTTTCCATGGCTGTGTCTGTGGGATCATTGTCTTGCTGAAATGTCCACCCTCATTTCATCTTCGCCACCCTGGTAGATGGCAGCAGATTCTTATCAAGAATGTCTGGCTACATTTCTCCATACATCCTTCCTTCAGTTATATGAAGTTTGCCAACACCATATGCTGAAAAACAGCCCCACACCATGATGTTCCCACCCCCAAACCTCACTGTTGGTATGGTGTTTCTGGTGCAGCGCTATTTCTCCCCCAAACATGGTGTGTGCTATGACGTCCAAAGATTTCAGTTTTGGTCAATACTTATTTTCCCCTCTGTATACACAGAGATGGACCTGTAAACTCAAGAAACACAATCAGGCATCACAGGACGGCTAAGGGCCAGTGACTGATTTACAGCTTGTCATTTTCTGGTACAGATTGGAATGAGGTACGGAGGTGCCGACACATGACAGTGCAAGAAGAAAGCCGGGATAAGTGAGGAGAAACAAACAGCAGACATAAGCATGATTCTTCTGTGTCAGAACACAATAGGAGGTAATGGATATGGTACGTAAAGAGATATTAATATTCAGTGGATTGAAAGACATTTTAGGTGGTACTGCAGATGTAGCTCTGAAGAAGACTTCTTGCAAAGTCCTTGCAGAACTGAGAACCACAAAGAGAACGTGGAAGGGGCGTGTTACCTGCTGCCCTGGGAGATAAGGCCTAAAAGTTAGGCTTGATTTAGTCATTTTAAGTGTTAGAAATTCACCAAAAGCAGTGACCACTGAAGAACACTGGTGGAAAACAATGGCAAACATGCCTGCCAGGTCGCTCTTTTAACCCAGTGTTTTGATGTTCAGTGTTTTGGTCTACATTGTACAAAATCTTTGCATACCAGAGTAGGAGGATCTGTCGTCAGACTGATCAGTGATTTCATAAATGTAATCTTTTCTTTTCTTTTTTTCTGGAATTGAAAAGAACATGGTAACATATGAGGGGTGGTAAAAAATTTAAATATATAGTTCAAATGAAGTAATCCCTCTGCAAATCGCCCAGCCCTCTGTGGCTGGGTGGAATACTGCCCACGAGCCTGGGCGTGGGAATCCCTACTTTAAACCGACAAGCTCAGCAGTGGGGCCATCTTGATCAGTAGGTCATACAGGTTTGATAACTATTCCCACCTTAGGGTTAGAACCGTTCCATTAAAATATGGGCTGAGTTTCAATGGATCCACTGAAATTTCCTGCTGAGCAAGAAAAGTCAGATGTGTGGTAACTGATGCGACCCCTTTTGTCTGTAGCAAACTGGGCTTAAAAGACACCAGACTCCTGTCTGTCTTTCCCAGCTGTGGTGCTCTTTACTCACCATGCAAGGTGGCTATCAGTCAAACTGAGCCAGTTGGAGTCTTGCCCAGAGACATGCAGAGGACCTAAATAATAATCACGTTAACTTAGGCAAAAAAATCCTTCTTGACTAATCAGTCTTTGGTTAATTGTTCAAGGACTACAAAATTGATAAGCAATAGCGAACATTGCATTTTAATTATAAATGAATTATAAAGACATGCCATTGTTTACATGTCAATATATTATGTCATTTTAATTCTATTAATTATAAGGGGCAGCTCAGTAATGTGAAATGAGTGAAGGGTGCTTTTAGTAGTAGACAGAGACATTTCTGAAAGTTGGGAGGAACACCCAGTGAGGAGGGGCTTTCGGGAAGAAAGAGATCAGAAGGTGGAGAAGCAAGGCACAAAACACGGTGTTAAAAACAAGGTGTTAAAGGGGGTGTTAAAAACAAAGTGGTTATTACAACACCTGTGATGTGTTTTATGATTGATGGAAAGTGCAGAGGGCGGTGTGGGGTGGAGAGGAGGAGACAGACAATCAGCAGGACTCCTTTCCATCCAGGTGGTGAGCTGTCGGAAAGAGGCAGCTGGAATGAGCGATAAAACTTTAAGGCTGTTCGTGACTGTCTAGGCTGGAGGCTTGAATTCCTTCCGTAGCCAGAAGACCTGCAGTTTGGGCATATCGGTGTCTCTAAATGGCCCATGGCCCGTGGTTGATGCAGGGGTGATCCTAGAATTTGACCGTTAGGGCAGCTGAGCCCCCCCATACGGTGGCCATATTCAGTCTGAAGAAATTATTTTTCAGGGGGGGTTGAGACAAAAATGGGCTAAGGTATAAGCTGTGTGGACCAAGGTGCAGATTGCCCTAAGCATCGTGGGACGGCTTCCAGATTCACCATGACCCTGGTAGCAGAACACAGATGAAATCAACAGCTACAGTAGAGATGTCTTCTCATAAATCTAATAATTAGCTGGCGAGTGTTTTTGTTATGGTCTGGTAGGGAGGAATGTCTGTTTACGGCAAATTTCTCAAGACCTTAATCAGACATTATCCTCTGTGGTGGCTCTGCGACTAGTCTCAAGCAGAATCTCCGGCGTTTTGCATTCTAAGCAGCATACATTCATGCAATAGACAAATTACCATGTAAATCTTGGTTTCTGTGGAAACATACCGCAGGCCGTCTGGCTTCTGAGGTAAAGCTGGGATTGGGGGACAGAGCAAAAAGCAAATAAATATGTTGTTAATGTATAGCTTTGAATGCATAATGCTTAGCTGTGACGTCAACCACAGAAATGAGAACTATTATTATCATTGCTTATTAGTCTCAGTTCTTCACAAGTGTTGCAAAACACTACTTAAAAAAAAACAGACATGATTGTGTGATGGCTTTAATTTAATGCCTGTTTACTTTCCCAGGATGTCATACTGAAATTTTATTTGTAATTTTACATTTTTACTTATTTCCATCGGTCCACAACATGCAACAGACACAGTCTCAGAAAAAAGGGTAAAAATTTGTACCTTTGCTTGTCATTAGGGCTGTACCCTCAAGGGTCTGCAAAATTGTACCCTGTAGCTGTAGGTAATTGTACCTTTTAAGGTACAGAAATGAACTCTGAGGAACATTTCTGTACCATTGATGGTACATTAATGCAGTTTGCACCTTTGGGATGTTCCTCAGAGTCCATTTCTCTACCTTAAAAGGTACAATTACCAGGGTACAGCCCCTGTGACAAGCAAAGGTACCAATTTTTACCCTTGTTGTGATCACCCCGGTTTTGCGTATTTGCTCAGAAAGCAAATGTTGTCTTGCGTAATTTAGGTCAGAGTCAAAGAGTAAGTAGGAATACCGGGTCAAAAGGGCACTTGGGGGTGCATGGGGGCAAAATGAGCTGAGTCAGGCCAAGGTGCCAGGTCACAGCACAGCAGAAGCCGCCTCTGGGTGAGCCTCTCACCTCGCAGACCGCTGGCAATCCAACAAAACTACTACCAAAGCACATCTGCCCCTAAGTAAATGCTCCGGTGTTTGTATAAAAAGCAGCTGTGATGCACAGAGGCCAAAACAGGCTAATTATTTTCCTGGCCGCTGCTCAGCGCTCCGGGTGGTTCCTTGGGTTTTTAAAACCCCTATTTAACCCCTAATCTTATCACATCCTCGAAACAACATCTTATCCTGAGGAGGGTCACGGGATTACTTTACTAATTCCTTGAAATATATTTTTCTTTGTACACAGTAACACTATTCTTCCAATATTCTTTCATGAGTCCTGTCCTAATGCTATCTCCTTACTTACAGTATGTATCATCACCTTACCGTAAATGCGCTTCCCCCCCCCCCCCAAGGATTACCTTCACATAAAAGGAGACAAACGATTTCCAGTTTGGCACTGGAAAAGTGACGGGATCTCACACACTTCTGTCCTCGCGCCTCTGTGCAGTGCACTGCCTGCATGGACGCTTTTATCTGTCACACGTCACCTTTCGAGCGCATGCAAAATATGCAGATAAAACACAACAAGCCGCTGTGGTGATGGTAGAAAAATACACCACCTGTTTGAATTCGCAAAGGACCGTTTTAGAATACTGCAGTCCTCAATTACTCTTAACATGCAGGCTGGTGGATTACGCTAGTTAATGATTTCATTTTTCTGGTTGCTGAAGCTCTTGGGGAGCAGCACCCTCAAGTGGCCACAAGTGTTGGTGCGATTAAATTAAACTAATGGACTTTTACTGTTCCCTTCTTTTTCCCCATATTTCCTGGAAAGTTAATTATTAGCTCCAGTTATGTGATAAACTGACAGCTGTTGTCAATAAGCTTGGAAAAATAACATAAGAAATGGCATACATGCAAAACTCTGATGTGATATGCATACACATTAATCTAAAAAGCCAATTGTTTGAGTTCGGCAGTTCGCGTAATATCAACAATTCATGTAATATTCATTTCTCAAGCAAAAAAAAAAAAAACACCACACAACCTTTCGCAGGAGTTCAGCTGTCATCCATCTGTTTGCAAAAGAACACTTCTTAGTCTCATCACGCTACCTGCTGGCTCCTTAAGGCCGAGCATTGATGCATGTCTATAGCATGCACATTAATGCACCGTTCCAATCAAGCAACTTATTCCTACGCTGGCAGGCACGCGTTTTAAGGGGCGCCATTGTGGGTACTTCAGACCTCATTAAAAAAAAACCTAAGTAGGGCCGATGGCCACGGTGGAGCTCGCAGCTCGGTGCCCCGGCTCCGCCTGCTAGCACCCATGTGGGAGCGCTGCCGGTGGCATGATGCCTTCAAGATGTGGCCTCACCTCCCATGGGAGAATGAGGCAATCTTTAATTAATCATGCTGCACTCCAGCCGGATCTTAAGAGTCACTGTCGCCTCGAAATATAAAGGAAACAAAAGAGCTTGCTTTGAAACGCAGACCTGTTAGGCCGCCACGTGTTTATTTTGCTAAAGTATTCCTTGCCGGAGATGGAGTAGGACTCCGCGCTTGTCAGAGTGAATAATTTCGGTGATTAGCTACAAGTTCTTTGTTGTGGTTCCTTCTTGTGCTTGGATATAATGGGTGGTGGGAGTTTCAAAGAATTAAGAAATGTTTTGCTTGTTATTCTGAATGTTACCTTTTAATATTATGCTGGCTCAGGTTCAGTAGATGGCACTATTGCCCTGTGTCAAATCCAACGAGGAAAAAAAAGTCTTTTTATTACATCTTTCTGAAAAAAGCAAAAACGATACCTTACTATAAGAGTTGCAATAATATTGCAGGCAGCTTCCCGTGAATAAATTTCCTAGAATATCTTAAAAGGTAACTTTTTTCATGGGGAGTGAAAAACTCCTATTTATGACTAAAAGAAAATATCACCAGGCAGTTTTTCTGACAAGGACCAAATCCAGGAAGAGGCTTATCGATGCAGCGGCCCTGCATCTGTCACCACTCTACACCTGTCTCTGCGAAAAATATATATTCCATGAAAGACTTGCTGAAACCAGTGGTAACATTAAGGCAATAGTAGCTGTACAGCTGCTAGCTCTGGGACAGCCTCTTATTGCCATATATTCAGGCAAGGTGTTTAACAAGTAGAGCATTCTGCTAACAATGCAAAGGTTGCGGGTTCCAATCCCAGGCAGCACACATACACTGCAACCTCTCCGTCTACTGTAAGTTGCTGTGGATAACGTTTGGTCAGATAAATGAATAAAAATAAATAAAATTGCTAGCTATCTAACAGCGCTGTACTGTGGTAATAGTAAATAATTTATCTGCGATGATTGCTATCACATGCGACAGCTTCCCCCTTCATTTGACCTTCGAGCAAATTGCAACATTCACCTCTTCCTCCACACGATCCCCTGGGTGGCACGGTTCAGCACCGCGGGACCCCGTAACCTTGTCGAGGAACACAGAAACCAAACGCTACCTCCAAAACCTTGATGGAAAGTCTAACTTTCACCCATTTTTTTTTTTTGAGTCTTAGGCAGGCCAGGGCAATGTTTAGGGTTATTTATCTGGGTGGAATGTGTATATTTGCTCAGTAAAGTAACGTAATTTTAAATTAGAACATATGAAAATGAACTGCAGTGCATTAAAAATTGCAAGAACTTTCTTCTGTTCCTCAAAAAGTAACTGGTTACCTTGCTGGACGGCTAGATGAACACTGCTTCGGGTCCCAAACCTCTCCTCTGGGCCACCCAAGTCATTCCATGTGTTTCACCACCAGCCCACTCAATTAATTAACACAATTAGTTAAATAATCTGATGACGCATTGATTAGCTAATCATGGTGTGCTAATGGTCAAGTCAACACATACATGGGTACATTGGATGGTCACTGCAAACACTGATGTGATTCATGGAGAGGTTTGGAAATGGTTAAGCTGACTCACTTTGACAGACATACTCGTAAAATGATCTTTATGCCAGCTACACTGGTCCAACAGCTACACCAGCACTAGAAATCGCCCTGGCCTGTGCTGATTTTGTCTGCAGGGCTGGCAGCCTTGCAGTACTGTATACGGGCAGTAATGGGAGTGGTTAGCCTGTTCTGTGGGTGGCATCCGCAAGTCCCATCCGCCCATTTACGTGGTGTTTGGCAGCGTGCTCTCAGCTGGTGGTATTTTCAGGTCACCCTGTGCCGCGTGCCTCGCACCCACAGGTCACATGACCCCCCTGTCACGCCGTGGTTCGTCTTCCGCCCCTCTGACCGCGCTACATCCCGAATGGCGGCTCAGCTTTCACGCCAGATCGATCGTGCCGCCTCCCCTTGATTGGGGGGGGGGGGCTGCGGGCCAGTGTCTTGTCCGCAGTGTTTGATCAAGGCCTTCATTCAGCCGTGCAGCTCCAGCTGGGGCAGGATGCGGCTCATCACCCCACTTGACCCCCTGCCATCTCTGATTACACGGCCACCAAAAATTAGTCCCAGAGAAGCGGCTGCACCCAACACGACAACAACACCAGCCTGCTGCTGGGATCACTGTGAACCACACACCCTTAGTCTAAAGCTAATTGTGAATATATATATATATATATATATATATATATATAATTTTTTTATTTCTACATTTTTTTTCTTGATGTGCCTCGCATACCTGATTCTAACTCTTGATTCAGTCTTATGCAATTTCTGTTTTTTTTTCCACTTAACCAGATTCCGTTGAAACTAGTAAATAACTCAAAATAAAAATAAACCTTTTCCATTTCGGTTGATTGTGAGGTCTCTGTAAGGCATGGGTTTATAGACACACATATTGGTTAATGCTGCACTGATAGCTAAACTTTCCAGGAATTCCAGTGAAGAATGTATTTTGAGTGCATGTCAATCGTAGGGTGAAAGTTCTGTGTAAGTTTAGGCCATAACAGAAGATGCCGGTAGGGTGTTTACTATTTACACCGAAAATACACCAAGTGAACAGTTCAGCAGAATTAGCCTGGTGGTATCTGCAGAGCCGATCTCAGCAGCATTCAAAGCCACAGAACAGGCCTCGTCCACAGCTGGGCCGGCATCGCTCCTGCGGCCTTTGATTGGCTTCCAGTTTAGCCAGAGAAAATAGCTCAATATGCCAACAAATCAGCGACTGAAATCTTTAGTAAAATTGCAAACAGATACAAAAACGATGTGAACAATGGCGGGGGTGAACACCTGCGCTCTCTGACTTCCCCTCTTATTTATTGTTTTTTTTTTCGGTCTACAGGTTGATCGCTCATTTGTGGAAAAATGGCTAGTCGCTTAAAAGGAACACAGGGCCATAGTAGATGTTATCAGTAGATCTTAGTGGTCGCTAAGGTATGAGTTTAAATGACAGGAGGGTAACTAACAGAAGAATTCTTGCCCAGGAACCCAAGGGGAACTCTTAACAGCGTTGTGATGTGGTGGAAGATATAATTTTCAATTTTCTGTACAAATTACACAGCAAGATTAAAGCAAGCGAAATACTTGAGTTCTCTTTTAAATGTGTTTTTCATAAAGCTGCCAGGACGAATAACAGAACACAGTGCCGCAACAGAACAATCGCAAACAGAAAAGGACCCCGCAGACACCTTCAGACAAACAATAGATAGGGCCATGCAGTCATCTTCTCTGGGTGTTTCGCGAATACGAAATGACATTTCCTGGTGACTGTGACCAAACAATCCCGCTATGTCATCCCTCTGTTCCATGCAGACGGGGGCTTTCTGTCAGACTGAGTCTATCCAGTCTACGTCTCTCCATGACCACAGGATCTGCGTTTCAGACTAAATACGGCAGCAGGCTGCCTGAAGTAGCATACCACCATACCGCCACACAAACACACTGACACATGCAACATAATACGGCAGAAATCACAAGGACCTTTGGCATCTACTGGCAAGTGTTCTGGGGGACTCTTTTGCTATCTGGTGTGAAAATGCGGATCACAGATTCCCCACAGAAACAAGCAACATATGACTTTTACACAAACAAACCCTTGTCCAAATAAATGGCTGCACAGTTATTGTTTTTGCACATGTTGTGCATGTAAGTGACAGTATTTAGCTATCAGCTGCTAATTCTGGACAGTCAGCCAAGGTCAGGGTGTCCATCCCTCCTGTGTGGCCCATGGAAATATCTGCGGAATATTAACACCGTCTGGAGGGTGAGTAAAAAGCTCATATAGACCTGTCTGACCATTAATCAAATTAATATCAATTTTACGCTACATTACAAAACTACAAACGAGACGTATGTTAATATTCAGAAACACACACGTTCCAGTTTTTTAAGTCAGTTACTTTCACAAATAAAAGTTACAAAAATATTAACAATTTGTAAATAAAGAAAACATATTTATATAATATGCATTATGTATTAATTGATAATTACATTCATACACACACACACAGGTTTGTAATTACATCTTTGTGGGGACTCTCTGTTCATTTTTATGGGGAAAACTCTAATCCCAACATGACGACCTTAACCCCAACCCAGCCCTAACCTTAACCATAAGTAACCAAACTAAATACAAGACTTTTGGCTATGTTAGTTTTTGATCACAGTGACATATTTATAAAATTCAGTTTTCCCTTGCGAGGACTGAAGAAGGTCAAAGTAACAGGTTTTTATTGCATTGTGGGGAATTTTTTTTTCTCCCATTGATTATAGAATCTTTTTCGCACTTCTCTAATTGAAATGAAATGTCATTTTTACATAACCTTCTGGGCTTGTCTAGGAAGGTCAGCAACATAATATTACACGTTTGAAACCTGATTTGTTTAAAAAGAATATTCTGAACAGTAACATACAGCAGCCCCGATAGTGGTGACCTGCCTCCCTTTCCAGCAGGTTCCCCTGCTGCCCTGTACTGTCCTGATTGCATCTTTCTCCTCTCTAATATAATGAAGGTCGTAATCGTTACTAAAAAGGGCTTTAGCTGTATGAGCAGAAACACGAGACTAAAGGCATGATACGCACATAGCCGAAACCATTTATAGTCTTTTCTTTACCATGGAACTAAATTAACTTTGTGTCTGACTGTTCCGTCTCCAAGAAAGAGGATGGAAACACAGAAGCATAGTTTCCTTCGTTTACTTTCATGCTACAGAAATACTGCTTATTTGTTAAAGTCAGACTTTAAATGAATAATACTCTATGCTTTCTATACTGTTAGTATTATGAGTATTATGAGTATATCTGTATAGGCTTCTATGTTATTTAGTATCCTAAGAAGAGGCCCTGGCTGCGTGTGACTGTCACATGTTAATTACTGCATTGTAACCGCAGTGTAGTTTTACAGAAAGAAGCACCTGAAGGTTTAGCGCGGCGCCATCGCACGCAGGTTTGCCGCTGAGCATCACATCACACTCACTATTCAATGGCATTTAAAAAACGGTTGTTTTTTTCAGCACATTTCCAGATAGGATTTGTCATATGCTACGGACTTATGACAATGTTCCAGTTTACAAATACAAAGGAAGACTCTCGGTCTTTTTTAATTACCAATAAAAGAGGAGCCGGGTCTTCTGCTGAAAGTCAGGCCGTCTGCGTAAGCTTCCAATTAGACTGTAAACACGATTATCACGCCCTTGTGTCTGATTGATAACATCCATTTCTTCAGAAAGAAATGCTGATTGCACTGCTGATTACAGTCCAAAGTATAGGTGATGCTTTAATTCCCCTTCCTTTAGACAATGTATATTAATCATTTAACACAGGGTCCTCTCTATTTTTGAAAGTGTTATTATTATTTTTGCATAAACATATTTAGAAGTACAATGAATTATATTCATCTGAATTCATTTATATCAGTATTTCAGGTGTTGTGTCTGTTACTATTATTTTTAACATTAATAGTAATATTTAAAAGTCACCAGACACTTTTAATTATGGCGACTTGCCATTTGTGAGACATCAATGACAATATTAAACTCGATAAGAGTTTAAAATAAAAATTACAATATAAATTTACAATGAATCTATCTTTGAGAATGTCTATGTTTATGTTAAAACCTGATCGTGATTAATATGGGAGGAAAAAACACAGATTTTACAGAAACGGCAATAATAATACACTTTTCCAAACAATATGACACCTATAAACAAAGGGAATGATCCCGCTTTAGCAAATATGTCATGAACTTCCTCGGGGACACAATTCTGCAATAAGAATTGATTTAGGTATGGCACGACCCGGAACTCCTTTGCCTTTTTTAATAGCACAAAAAAATCTGTATTTCGTTTGAACCTCGTTCTGCCAAACTGAAACGACACCAACAGCGCAACACAATGACTGACACAGTCATCTTTCATTCATTCAATTAAACTCTATAGTAATAATTTTTAAATACGTAAAAATGCTTTTAACTCTTCAAGACAACATGGCACGTCTTAAATAAAGGATCGCATTTCATTTTCTTAGAGCAGAATGTATCAGCTTAAGAAAAGCAACAATAAAGGGAGGGGGGCGAGAGGGATACCTTGATCCGCAGACAAACGAGAGTTCACCTCGGCTAGCTTTATTTTCGGCCTTTGCTTGAGTTCGGGCGTTGATGCGTATGCAAAGCAGCGTCATGAATATGCAAGGCAGGCCGGTAATTGCACGTCACCGCGGCAGCGTTGTAATTTGCCGCTCGGGATCCTGCAATCAGTGCTCTATTCATTAACACGGGAGCTATTTCATCCGCGCACACTTGAGTCTGCCAATCATCCTTGCAGACACATGACATTACAAAAGCGAAATGAAAAAGTTTCAATCACCAGCCAGGCCACCGTGTGGTATAACACCCCTAAACACTATATTTAGGCTGCTTTATGCTCTGAATGGCTGTTACTACATTGTCAAAGAAAAGGGAGAAAAACTTAATGAAACAAAATAATCTCATGCATTTATATCAAATTTTGCTGGACTGTGGGCAACAACACGAATGCTTATTAGCTGCTATTTATCCTGCGCCGAGAAAGACAATTGCTTCGTAGTACAATGCAAAGATCAAATGGGACGGAGCAAAAGCTGGCACCCAGTGTCATTGTTTCCGTGTAATTCCACGCCTTGGTCTTAGGGGGAGCCATTGGAGCAGTACAAACACAAAGGCTTCTCAACGTCAGTCTGCATGCATTGCGTCGACGCTGCGTCCCTGAACAGAGACTGCTGTATTGCCTATCTATGATGTTGCTCACTGTAATTTTTTGCAAGTTTTATCGTTATTAGCTGCTACCAACGTAGCACATTTACGTCTGGCCGGTGTCTGCCTGACGTACATAAGTTACATCTAAACAATGTAATGCTTATGCTAACTGACAAGATATATATGCGAGGTCAGTTTTGGATCTGTAGCAATCATGGCCTGTTTGTGATCTTCCTGCGATGTTTTTAAATTTGCCTAATGCGACTTTGCCTTGACATCTTGCCAATTAGCAAACGACTTGAGTATTACATCGTTTAGACGTAACTTGTGTACCTCAGGCAGATGTATGCACGCTAACGGGTTATTGAAGATGAAATATCGGTGGTGACTTTGCTTAAATTGTTATTATAACTCATACAACATTTAAATGAAACCAAAGGCACTGTTTTGCAAAATGCAATGTAAGCAAACTGCAGTCTTTTGAATTGCTTTCAAGGGTCAAGAGCTGAAAAGATGAACATGAGTAGATTTTTGTTGTGTGTGATGGACTGCCATGCCTGCTAGGCTGTCTCCCCCCTGTGCTTGCTGGGGGGGGGGGATTCACGCTCACCTCAGAAGGAGGTATGGAAGATGGGTGGTTGGATTTCATTTTCTGCTGTCAGGTCAGCGTTTGGGGGTCTGTATAAAACTTGAGCATTTGGAAGCCTAATTGACTGTCTGGAGATCCTTATAAGAACTTCATTTATGTGAGAAGAACTTGTTCCTTTAGTAGTCCTCAGCCCTTCATATTCTGGGGGTTTTAGCACTTTGCTGATCGATGTCCACCTCTATTCCGAAGCATCACCTACTACGTCCAGTTAGCAATGAAGGGCTGTTCACATCTCTCACATCTCTCACATCTCTCCATCTCTCACATCTCTCACATCTCTCCATCTCTCACATCTCTCACATCTCTCCATCTCTCACATCTCTCCATCTCTCACATCTCTCACATCTCTCACATCTCTCTCCATCTCTGGTTCAGATATGTCAGATATCAGGTAAATATCAGGTTGAAATCGCAGCCGGTTCTCCATCCACTCATGCTAGAGAATCTTCACCCCCGTAAACTTCTTAGGGGATGGTGGAACACTACCCCGCTTTGACCCTTGTGGCCCCCAGGCCAAGGACAGCCTGGGGAACTGGGTTCATAAACTCACATTCACATCGCCAACAGCAGCCATGACCTCTGGGGAGGCCGTGAAGCGGGGCCATGTGACCCAACAGCGTGTTGAGGCCCAGCTTGACCTCATCTGGGTCCTCAGACCGCCAGCGCCGAAACGCACAGAGGCACACTTAGACGCTTCAGGAAGGGAGTTCCCAGCTGTAGGAAAAGAGGGTTCTAGAATAACGATCCCCCCACCCCAGTTCCAGGGACACCCCATGCCGTGGATCCTCTATTGTTCGACCTGACACCAGCGACCGCGCGTGCGTTTCCTCCGCCATAAATCTGCCCCAGTCCTGCTCCGGGACTGTCTCCGTATTGCCCGCCATTGTCTCCCAGAGGAAGCTCAGGCCAGGTGGAGATATGGGTGGCCTCGTAGGTCCCTCCCCCGTTCCTGACTACAAGGGCAGGGATATGAGATGGGAAACAGGAGTGTCGCAATGAACTGCAGGGTGCGGCCCAGAAACAAAGCTTACGCCTTCACTTTCCCAAGTCTGGTCACACCCGTTGCTGGATGATAAGAGACTCATCAACAGCTCCTCTGAGTACCAGGGTATTGTGGGTAATATCCATTAATTAAGTTTTTTCTTCTGTCTCCTATGCGATAGGAGTTCAGCATGTGCAGTAATCCATCCATCCATCCATCCATTTTCTGAAACCACTTGTCCTATTCAGGGTTGCAGGGGGTCCGGAGCCAATCCCGGAAGCTACGGGCACAAGGCAGGGAACAACCCAGGATGGGGCGCCAACTCATCACAGGGCATACAGTAATCCACTGGGGAAATATGCTCAAAATGAATATGTCCGTAATTATAGCTAGAATTAAGGAGAATTATTCCAAAGCAGGCAAGAGTTCACCAGACAAGGGTTAGAGTGGTGCCACGGTAAAAGTTTGGATTGTGCCCGTTCGGACCTCGGAAGCTCATGGCGTTCTCAGGCATGTTCCTGATGTGGCAACCGAGCCGACTCACCTACTCATTTTCTTGATTGGACAAATGGAGCTTTTTCTAAGACTCATCAGTTTAAAGGGAGATTAAAACCTGCTGGGTTGCAGCTCTCGGGCTTCCCAGCTGACAGGCTTTGATGTAGAGTGAGACGTTCTTTAGAGAGGAGCAGAACCGAAGCCGGGACCATGTAGGTCAGGAGAGTCATGGCTGAGCTTGTCGCTTTGTTACGACTTCCCAGCATTGTTATGACAGAACAGCCATGTCCTACGAGGGGCTCTGCGCAGACCGCGTTGCGCAGACACAGTAAACATGATTTGCTTTATGTGTTTCTTATATTAATACTTCGGCAGGGGCCACAGGAGTGAAAAGCGGAAAGGGGGGGGGGTTTGAGAAATGTAGGAGTATGCAATGTATGTGGAAAATAACAAATCAGAGCGTAGGGGTGAATGGCTCCGGCCACTTCTGTCTCCTGAATGGAGGCGGCTGGGCCGCCGCGTCATGGTGCCGGTGGGGGCCCCCGTTCTGACCAGCGCTCCCCGGGACCTACCTGTCACGCCTCCCTGCCGTGGTGGGTGGCGGGGGAAAGGGATCATTTCGCCTGACAGCCGCTATTTTGCTAATCCAAAACAACAGCTGTAAGGACGAGGGGGGAAGGAGTGAAAATTGAATCAGCATGTAGCCCTCGGGGATAGAACCTAAGACTCTGGTTAAGAGAGCGCGGCCGCGGTGCCGAGCGCGGTACCGGGTCGGGCTGACACAACATCGGCGCTGCCGGCCGGCCAGACAGGCCGCGGTAGCGGCCAAAAGCTACACGAGAATCAAATATTAGTGGGTGACTGACAGCTTCTGAGGGAAGCCCGGCTCCAAGCTACTGGATAATCCAAACAAAGATACCACAGGGCAGGTGAAAATCACATCAAGCGTAATCGCACCCCAAGGTCAATGGCATACAATGAGATATCTGAAAATTACCTACAGTAATATGCGAGAATGTGTAATATGTGGATAGGAAGAACCTACATCTGCATAATCTTCAAGTCTGTAAAATAGGCTGCATGCAATCACGCTGGCTGATAGGAGGTCAGTCCCAGGTTTGGGGTCCATTTCATGTATGGTGGAAGAAGCATTATGACATAATAATAGGAACAGGTCATAGGCGTAAATATTCAGAGTGTAGCGAGAATTGCTGTTTCTGCACATGCAGAGCACATGTTCTTCCGAAAACGGTGCATACCGTCAACCGTGGGTCACCTACGGGACCACGGGGCAGGCAAGACAAGGAGCAAAGTCACTGCTCCACTGTAACGGGCCACCGATCTATGGCATTCAGGCACGTTGAAGGCAGTCGAGACATTACCGTCTGTCCAGGTTGGGACAGAATCCAGGGCACAAAAGGTTATGAGCTGTACAAGTGTTCAAGGTCTCTGACAGGCAGCTCATAGCAAGAACCACATGGCCATAAAATTAAAGTGTTTGTCTTTCCGCATAATGTAAAAGTATGGGAGAAAATATGTTGAGTATGTTCCACATTAAATAGAAAATTGAAATCGTTATTATTATTATTATTATTATTATTGGGCACCTTCAAGTAAATGTCAACTCTTGGTGCCCACATAGACGGCGTCTCGCGTCACGCTATAGTCACACTGTTACATATTCTAGGCAGAACACGCCAGAATATTTGACTTTAGACACCGTTATACTTTTGATGTTTTGCCGTGGGTTTCTCTACTAGACATGTAAAAACAATCCTAATGATTTCTTTCATCCTGTACTTCCTTGTATTCGCTGCCTGGCTTCATATATTTCTGATCATTTTTCCGGATATTATAACAGGATATTACAAAATATTAAATGACGAAGAGTCGCCATATACCCGGTAAAAATGAACAATAATTACGAATAAGTTTAGATATTATTAAAATACTAATAAATTCAACTTTTCTGCAGGTGTGGACTATATGAACAAAAAACCATAGGGACCTAAGGGTCCAACAGTGTGCCTGCTCCGATTCTGTATGTTTTCTTTTGGCTTTGAAGGCGCTGCCATTCAAATCTGATTGTAGAGGTCCTGTTGCCTCGGCAACCCACACAAAGCAGCCCTGCATCTTGGATGTAACTAGCAACAGATGCTGTGCTGACCTCAGCTGCTTCCTGGAAACGCAGATTTGTCAAAATAGAAAAAAAAGTCAGGTTACTGCAGGGGAGAGTCCTTCGTGACCAAACAGTTGGGGGTGGAGTCTGGCGGGTTTCAGGCGTTTTGTCATGCGCTTCGGCTGGTCAGATGCAATCCTTGCTGGCAGTATTGGAAAATCATATATGAAGCTGTGTTTTGTTTTTCATTGTATGGAGGGCTGCTTAGGCCATGCGTATCAGCACTGCGGTAGCCCCAGTTTTCTGCAATGATACCATTTGTGAAACAATTGGGGAAAATAGTGCCTGGCCGTTTTGCACGCCACATCTCGCGAAGGGACCATGCAGGTAACAGATAAGTGCAGGGTGTGGGGCTGCCGACTGGACAGAAGGATCTGGAATGAGATGCACTGGGGAAGGACAGAAGTGCGGATGGCTGGGGGAGCCAAGGAGAAACCAAAGCTAGGACAAGAGAAGAACCGAATAAACCAATTAGAAACCAGAACAACAAACAATGACACAAGACGATGCAGACGGGAGCACAAAGTCTCGTGTGAACCTCAGGAGCAACAAGGACAAGCGCTCTGCTTAGGAAATGCCTGGCCGGGTTAATAAAGGCCCAAGTGGTGCTCGTGGGTGTAATATGACTGGAACCAGAGGTGGACAGTTCAGGTCCAGAAAGTAAAAATCCAGACCAAGATTTTGTTCCAACCAACCATTTGAGTATAAAGAGTCACAGTCACAGAGTACTCAATTGGTTGGTTGAAATGAAATCTTGGTCTGGATTTTTACTTTCTAGACCTGGACTATCCACCTCTGTTAGGAACATATGGTGGACCTAAGCTATGAAGACTTCTGTGATGTCATTACCCATCCACCCCTTTTCCCCTAACAGCAGACCCTGGGGAGGACATGCAATACATGTAGAGCCAGGAATGGAATCCTGGAAACCCCAGACCATGATGCATCCCAGAGTTTGGGAGCCTGTTCTCGGGTTGTTCGCTGACTGGGTCCAAGCGGCTGCCGAGACGGAGGGTGGTAAACGTAACCACGGCAACGCAGGGCCGCTCGCTGGCCCCATTGTAAAACGCCCGGGTGGCTTGCATCCAGGCGTTTCGTAACGATAAGGGCCCCACTTTGATGCCTGCTCGCGATCTGACGCCGTGACGCCTCCGCCTGCCCCATCTGGCCGATCCGGACTCCCGCGGAAGCAATCAGCGTATCAGGAGAACACTTCTGGCCAGGGCGATATCGGCAAACTGGGGAAACACGCGCCGCTGCACTCACATGCGACCAATTATTTCACAAACTTACGCACGGAATTTCAGCTATTAGCTCCAAAGCTGAGAGGCTTGTGGGGGCTTTTGTGGGGAGGGGGTGTGTAAATGCCTGCAGAATAAACACATTTTCGTAATAGGGTCTTGGTAGCTGCACGGATCGGGCCGCGGTGTCACCCCCTCAATGCGGTATTGCTGCTGTGTGTGGATGTGGCCTCATAAGCCTTAATGCCCCCCCCCCAATAGCCTAAGGGCAGGAGGTTGTCCCTAATCCCGCAAACTCTGACATCTGCTTAGCTCCCAGAGAAGAAGCAGAGGAAGCTCTGACAGGTGAAGTTTGCCATTCAGCTTCTCAGTTCCCCTCTCGCCGACAGCTGTGGACAGAGCTGGAGATGACGGGGGGGGGGGCACTTCTTTTTGGTAAAGGGGGCTCTCTGTCCTAGCTGAGGTTTTTTCTTCTCAGAGTCCAAGAATCTGGCCGAGTCAAGGCCCAAACAACAGGTAGAGGTTCCACCGTGACGTCTCACTTCCCAGCAAGTGCTGAAAGCTGTGTGGATTCTGCACTAAAAATTAAAACGACCTCCTTAGACCCAGTGTCAGCCTGCTGCCTTCCTCTCCTATTGCTCTGCTGTCCGGGGGGGGGGCACAGAGACGCCCCCTCTGCACCGCCATCTTGGCCATGGTCCCATAATGGGTATTGAGCAGGTACTGGCTATGCATCACCTTACCGTCACTTTAAATCTGAATCTAAACCCCTCTCAGATTCAGAGATGCTGCGTATAATGAAGGTCATGTTTTCACTTACTGACTGGTCTGTTACGCACACCTGCCAGTTAATGCAAGTGGCCTGTGCCTCAAAAAAACCCATAAATACATACAGAAGCAGACAGGGTCAAGAGGTTCAGATTCTGTCCAGCTAAGACGCCTGATCTAAGCGATTTTGATAGTGCTGAGTGTTGGTTCTAGCATCTCAGAAACAGGCACCTTCCTAGGACTCTCACACACTATGGTGTATAGAATTTAGTGGCTGAAAACACCTTGTTAATGATAGAAGTTGGAATAGAACGGACAGTCTTGTTAATGCTAACAGGAACTAGTGCAAAAGTAACAGCTCAGTACCATAGTGATACGCAGAAAGGCTTCTCCGAATGTACAACTTTTCTGCCGTTGAGGCCGTTCTGGAGGCAAAAATGGTTCTAATTAATAATGTCATCTCATGAGTATTTAAAATGTAACTGTAATAAGCAGGAATGATCCACTTTCTTGCAAAAATGAGTCATTAACACATTTTAATTTAATTGCATGAATCTGTGGGTATAGATAATAAACTGTTCACAGTGCTTTAGTTTGCCCAACACAACATCAAACAGTAAAGGTTAACTCATCCCCAAACTCCCCATCTTTTTAAGGGCTTAATTGCTGGATCCAGTCAGGATGCATTTCCAAATCGCACCATACCCGATCTTCCTTAGTACAGAAGTGGGTGAGAATGATGATTCTGGTTATCTGGAGATTACAAAGACAGCTTATCTCTTGCAAATGACTCCGCCTCTGTGATTTTTTTTCTGTCGCTGAAGCAATCACAATTCTCAGCGCAATTCTCTTACAATTGCTGATTTCCATTTGTTCCGAACAAACAGAAAGTACACCGGACTCTCAAGATCAATCCACCAATCTGAATTCCATTCCCATTTGCTCATGTAAATGCGGAAGGTAAGATTGCAGCAGGCCTGATTCTGAATACCCAGCTTGGGTGCGCACACACGCACACACACACACACACACACACACGGACGCACGTGCTCCCAACACGGACCACTGAACCTCTGATCCATGGAGATGCACCGTGTCCCTTAAGCCACTCTGTGGTTTCTCTGCAAAGGTGTAGCTGTCCCATAAAAGCAGCTCTCAAGCCCAGACTGGGGGGCACTTTCATGAAGCTCGAGGTTCTGATTTAAATTCTGAGAATTTTATGTGGGGCTTCTGTGGGTATAGAGGTGGATTCACACTGGGGGGGCTTTTGGGTGAGGGACAGGTGTAACAGCACACTCCAGGCTGAAGTCAGTAATTCTCAGCACTTTCACCCCTTGCCTGTACATCAAGTCAATCTAATTGCCCCCAACATGGAGATGGTACCCCCAGCATACCTAGTGTGATGTGATGAGGGCCACTCATGAGGTTACACTGAAGAAATGTTACTCGTAGGAAATCACACCCACTCATAGTCACTGTTTAAAGAGTATATAAGGCAAAAGGGGATAAAAAAATGAAGAAAGCACGTTAGAAGGACAAACGGGCAACATCTCACAGATTATTTGTGAAAGTTCTCTAGTATTGGAGCTTGGATGGCTAGGAAACTGGCATTCTGGGAGGCATTCTGAGATTTTCCCAGGGGGCCGATGGTCATGTGGAATGGCAAAATTTACCATGGGGCTGTGGGGGCCCCAAACTCCGGGGCCAAATTTGTCCCCAGTCCAGCCATGCTCGAAACTGCAGGACGGTAGAGCTGTCAGCACTAGCTATTGTGCGCCCCACTTTCTGATCACTTTCTGCAACCCTCTTCCCCAGATTGGGATCCACGGAGCACAGGTGGGGGCCCCATGCAGACGCAGGGCCTGGGGCCAGACCGAGGCCTTTAACAAGGACGCGAAGATAAATACTGGAACTTTCCGTCGTTTGTGCCTTCTGTTTATTTTCGCCCGCGTTGTTTTCTCAGTGTCGCAATGCATCGCCTGACGCTAGCCAAGCAAGTTCGAGTCGCGGCGCATCAGCTGAAAGCAATTTACTGCCGCACACAGCTGCCAGGCGGATAAGACTTTCCTCCGTTCGTTTACTTTGAAATGCTTTTTTTATATCCAAAATACACAAGGCAGTCAAATTGCTGACATGTGTGCAAAGAGGCAGCAGGACTCTGCATTCTTTCATGCCCCTCTATGTAAAACTCTGTGCTGTTTATTTAAAGAACGCAGAACACTTTAGCACTATTAAGAAACATGTCATACAGTAAACTGAAGGTTTCCTCTCAAGAAAAAATCCGTGGCAGTTTATTTTCCTTTGTAAAGTTATTTTAGTTTTCACTCACAAACTCCCTGCATTCACAATTAAGCAATGCACTTTAATTGGGTTGTGTATAGCGAGACACTAACAGGAAAAACTAATGTGGAAGTTATGAGTTTACTGGTGTGGAGGGCTGGAGAGCAGCGGCACGGGCGTCCTCCAAGAGAACAGAGCAAAGTCACAACGTTACTGTAGCTCCTCCTCTCACGGCTTCTTAGAGTACGATGAGAGTCGGGCCGAGCCCGCCGTCTCGCTCTCACTGAGATGCTTCTCTCATTGCCAAATGCACCACAAGCTGCAGTTTCATGTTTGGACAGTGTGACCTCATGTATGCCAGGGACTGAGCTGTCGATGTTAAGCTCCTCCTCGACAGACGTTCATCTCCTGGGTGACAGTCACAAATGCAGGCATTAGGAAACATCATTGAGCGATTTCCTGCATGTAATAGCGTATATATGCATTTTCATTCGTGAAAAAAAAAACACATAACATCTTTTTTCTACCAAGAGGGGTCCAGCTTAGTTGATATATAAATGCTACAGTAGTGTAATAGCAGTGCCACCCATGTGTGTATAACCGTCTCCACTTGAAGTTACAAGTTCTTTGTTTGGCTGAGGGTGAATGGTTGGAAATACTTCAGGACGTTTCGCAGAGGGACTCTGTCAGCTACCCCAGGGCAGATGAGAAAATAGCACCGGGGAGTAACTGATCACATGTAATGGCATCATGTAATTAAGTTACAAAATACATGTAATTGTAATACGTTACAGATACTGAGAAAAAATATGTCTTTACAGTATTTATTCAAAATATTGGTGATTACAAAGGGATTACGTCTGAATATATTCATTTCGGTAAAAAGCTTATATGTAGAATACAACATTCACTTAGTTGCTTTGCATCTTTTCACTGTTCAGAAATGCTTCCTCTTGGCTGACACCAGAGAATGGGTGTCAGCAAAGCCTTGGGGATTTACTGCCAGCTTTACTGCCCAGTGTAAAACATTTGTTAGAAAAGTAATCAAAATGTAATATGGTACATTACTTTCATTAAAGTAATCAAAATTGTAACATCACTTATTACATTTTTAACAGGGTAACTAATTAGCTGTAACATATTAAATTTCAAACGTAACCTTCCTGAGAGAGGCTATGCATAGATCCTGTAGTTCAACAACCAGAGTGCTAACACAGAGGTTGTGGGTTCAAATCCCTATGTGTCCACTGCACATTGCTTTTGACAAATGGGTAAAATGCTGCGTGTAGCTGCTCGTTGGGGTCCTTACATATAGAGGAACAATTTGCCAATGTTTAAATCCCAGCCTCTTAATGTTCCGCTCTGATCTTCATGTGCCCCCACCCTATCCAGGATAAGCAGTGACAAAATGAGATGCATGGATGGATGAATGAATGAACAGCCTGATTTGCAAAATGTTGTGAATAATTTTTAAATGGATATATGGAATTATAATTTGACTGTACATTCCTGAGGGATGTGAATGATGCATGAAACTCCTACATGGAAACTGGTGGAAGGAAGTGATGCAGATTCAGGACAGATCTCATTGTGAAGGCACGTGTGGAGATGATGTCACTAACAATGAAAAAAAACACACAATAACAAAACCATCTACAAATAAAACATGACCTGTTTTCTTAGGATCGCAATTATTTTCAGGACCATCTATATTATTTCTGATTACAATGAGCTACATTCTGTTTCTCGTTTTATTAACAGTGTGTTACACTTTTGTTTCCCCCCAAAATAATGCATTTCTAAGGCGACTTGTGAAGGGTTTATAAGGTTATCAAAAACAGAGATACTGCTTTTACAAAGTCAACAGCCAAAAGGACTTTCCCTTCCATTGTGCTCTGCTTATCTCAGTTTTTGATGCACATTTGTCTGCATTTTTTCACCCAACCAAATGAATAATCCATATATCCTGTTTCTAATTTCCAGGATGAAAAGTTATGTCTTCCTAACCTAACACCTGATGCAGTGAAGACATTTCCAGACAATGTACCCAAGTGGCTAAATCCTCTAGGTTGCTTGCCAAGTGCAGATAGCATTGTCCATTAGCAAGCAACTAAGATCCTGACTTCCTTCTGCTGACTGTAAAGACACCTACTACCGACTTCCTAAGACAGCTGCATTAAAGGTATGAGAAGTAAACAGGATTTAACTGCCCCCCCCACTATCCTGTCAGAAAATACACACACCTGACAAAAGGAATTAATTCAAATGACAGAACATCTAACTGGCGGGAATTTCTACGCAGTACAAACAGGAAATACGATTCAGATCTGCACTGCTGATATTTTAGTTGGTATAAGATAGAATAAGATCACATTCATATATGTTTATAGCTTGCAGCTGTTTGCTATCTGGGAATTTCTGAAAAAGGGCAGAAAAATCTGAAAATCCATTTCTTGTGAAATTATGCTAATTTTTTAAATGTATACAGATAATCTGAAATAGGGCAACTGAATAACACGTTCCAATATAATAATAATAGTAATAATAATAATAATAATAATAATAATGACGGCTATGAATAACGGAGCATACGAGGCTCTTCAGGGGCCCTTCCATGGACTCCTAGGAAATGTTAATGTGTGCCATACATGATAAAAAGCACATGCACACTGCATTATAAAGCCCCAGATATGTCCTCCTCATCCTCAGCGACTGAATGAAGCAGCGCCACTTTGCGCACGTCCCCAGAGTTCATGTCACAAGCAACTGCTTTGGGTGCCAGGTAATGCAATCAGAAGCGCAAGGAATGCGAAAATGAATTCAATTAAACCCTGAACTCTGAATCTGAATATATTACACACATTTAAAATGAATACTGTTGAATATTAATTATGTAGAGTTAATCTTGGACATCCCACTGTTTTGATGAGAATAGCAGAAGTTTTGTGACTACTAAGCCCCAGAGCCCCACCCAGAGCCCTGTCCATAAGCCCCACCCACAGCCCCACCCACAGCCCCTCCCATCCTGCTATGCTCTGGTCTGTTTTGTGTTAATTGACTATATTAGTTGTTATGGAGAAAACTGAATGTCACAGGCACGTTTCCTATCTCACAACGTGCTCCGTTATCATCAAAGGCAGATTAACGGTCATTACTGAAACGGCCAAGACTTTATCAGTTGGTTATTGGTTTTTTATCGAAGCGGATGCGGGTTCTATCTGATTACTTTTGCAGAAAAGCTGCCACCTGCTCAGTTCTCTCAGACAGACCGCAAATGTATCGCTGCTTGCAGAATTTCGCCGTTTTGGAACCATGTTCCAATCTGATGCTTTGCCAGTAGACGGTGCACGGATTTAGGTTAAAATAATTGTCTTTAATAGACACTGCTGGGGCCGAGGCCAGCTCGTCATGCCAGTGTAGATATAAGAAAATGTCAGGAACATAATCAAAAAAAGCATGGAGGAATGAAACATCGGCGCAATTATATTTGTTTCGAATGCTCAGAGCTCGATGTTTATTCGGAGTGAAAAATGAAGAATTAATGCCAAATACTGGAGAGACTGGAAGACTCAGGAAAGGAGGTAAAATTGGAGCTGAGCTTGAGTCTCGGCCGTCAGTGAAGATGGACGAGGAGGATAAAAGCGGAAATTTGTCTCAACGTCGCAAGTTTCCCCCAACGAGGCCCAGAGGGGATAGCAAGATGCTAACTAAAAACCAGCATAAACACAGACATAGAAGGATAAAATCGGACGTGAAATCCCAGCGCTGAGGGGACTGGCATGGTAGAGCGTGCCAACAAGGCTGAGGCTCACAGGATGTGGGATGGGGAATGCAAGGCCCCCCCATGGCTGGAAGCCTGGGGAGGCCACGGAAACCGAAGCCGGTGGTTGAGTGTAACCCACCTTGACATGCGTGCAAAACGCGAGCTCTACAGCGGACGGCGAACAAACAGATACGCGCCACCAAAGACGCGCCGCTCACGCTCTCTTTCAACTAAATGTGTTTAGATGAGCACACCAAGCAGGAATTTCTCCAGAGCCTCTCTAGCCCCCCCCCCACCCCCAGGCAGTAGTCGAACCGCACGCAGGCTATAGCACAACAGCATCAGGGAAAAAAAAAGAAAGCCACAGAGGCAGGGCGGCCGCCATAAGAAACGTGTACTCCTAACCAAACAGCTGTCGTGAGCTTTTACGTTGGCGTTTCCGTGAAAGACACATGTTGGGAAGGTACCGACAAAACCAGGCCAGTTAGCTGCATTTGACCAGGAATCGTTAGCGACTGCCTGGTACGGCCATGACTTTGCTCCATCGCCCATTATCTGCTCTGTGCACAAGCTCACCATACACTGGCCTTCAGAAACTATCCTCCCACGGTCCAAAGATGTTAAGCGAGGTTAAGTGAACTGGCTTGTCAAGAATGCCCATAGTATTATTGTGTGTGTGTCTGTCTGTCTGTCTGTGCCCTGTAAAGGAACTGGCATCCTATCTAGGATGTACTTTATGGTTTCTGGAAAAGACCACCCCCCACAACCCTGTCCAGAATAAGAACTTAGAAGATGGATGGATGGACAGACGGACGGATGGATGGACAGATGGATGGACAGACGGATGGATGGACAGATGGACGATGGATGGACAGATGGATGAATGGACGGATGGATGGACAGATGGACATATCACATTCACTACAAGTGAGATCGGTGTTGTCTATTAGCTGCCTGACTTGAAAAACACACATCAGAGGTCAGCAGATAGGAGATCCCATATCAGACATGGCCATCAGCTCCCAGAAAGCAAGCTCACCATTCTTCTCAAACAATGCCACACATGATATCAGCACACAAGCAAATGAAGGGGGGGTGTAGGGCATAGTTTGCACAAACGCTGTGGGGGGGCAGCACACAGTCCTGGGACTGTATCGTACGAGGAGTGATGAGGAGTGATGAGGGGTGATGAAGGGCTGGTCCCTGTCCAAAAAAACAGCTGCTTGCCCAGGGAAGATCTGCCCCATTCAGCTTTTCTTTCCTCCTTTTCAAAAAGAACCTCCCCTCCACACACACACACACCTTTTTCCCTTGCACTCTAGCCCTCCCTCACACAGCTCACAGCAGCTGGAACTGTCGGTTCCTGGCTAGGGTGAAAAACCAGCTGAATGAGGTAAACAACGTAGAGCTTTACTCTACCACACATTTGTGACAACAGGCTGAAGAAGTGCATAACACCAACACATATGCACGGAACCCACGATTACAAAAACTTCTTTTTGAAATCTATGTCTCTACACACATACGTATAGATATCAATAATGTGTTTGCGGTTATCTTCCAAATGTTTACATACAAAATTATCCCACAATGCATATTTCAATCACTGCTACAATTAGTACCAGAAAGCAGAGACCACAACCTTAGCATGGTCTCAAAGGGTTGCAAAAACTGTCGATCTGCCAAGAACGAGACAGTAGCTCCGCCACAAACAATGGCTCAAGGGCAAGCGAGAAATTATTAAACACCCCCTGTCATTATATACTTAACATCTGACTGGTTATTGTTGTTCGTTTTTAAAGAGGTATTACTGTTCTTTGAAAGTGTACAAAACTAGATAGAGCAGAATCTAGCATTTTCAGAAAAATCTGGAAAAAAAATTGCATACATGTCAATCTGGCTGTATTGAAAAAAGTGACATGGGTGATTTAAAAAAACTGTAAAAGTTGGTGAAAAAGGGGGGCGTGTCCTTCATTGTTGCAGACCCCACTAAATAAAATTAAATAGCAAAATGAATCAAACTATGAGATTTATGGCAATCCATTTTAACTTTAATTTCTAGAGGATATCACAAATTCAATTCTAACAATTCAACAAATTATTGAAGTCCGAAATCAAATTGTAACTAGTTATAATGCATATTTCTGATATCAGAAATTTGATTTTAACTAGTTAAAATGCCAATTCGTGATATTGGAAATTTTATTTTAGCTAGTGAGATTCAAAAAATTTTTCTCATTAATTTTAATGGGAGTTAGAATTTAAACAAGTTAAAATGGCAGTTTCTGATATTAGGAATTCGGTTGTAGCTAATTACAATTCAATCTTTGTAATAGCTAGATTCAGCTAAATTTCTGATAGAGAATTTGCATTCTTACTAGTTAGAAATGAATTTGTGATATCCTCTAGAAATTAATTAAAGGTAAAACGCCTTGCCATACTCTGCAAGGTCACATGTATTAGGCAACTTTAAAAACATCTTAGAAAGATCGCAAACAGGTCGTAATTGCGGCAGATTCAAAACCTCTCATAGATGTCTTGCCAAGTCATGGTTTTCAGTCATGTGACTGGGGTGTTTCTCAATAGCAAAAAGGCGAAGATCGTATTTGTGGTCTTGGCAAGACCGGTCTTGCTAATGTGACTCCCAAGAAGAACTAGGGGTGCAATGAATCATGGGATCGGTCTCGTTTGGTGATAGAAGCAACCTATGTATCCTTGATATTTGGGGCCGAGCAAGAGCGACATTCGGCGATTTTTACCGTCCTCGGTGCTTCTGTTCTTGAGTAGAACCGTTCTTCTACAATACAAGATGATGTTAAATGGATACAGGAGAACACAAATACGGACAAGTCTGCATATTGAGAAACAGCCCAGCAGGACAAAACCAAACCCTTGCAACATGGCGGCCCACATTGGACACTCCACTGACCTGTAGCACACGTTGGTTTTTCTGCATCTGTTCCAAGCAAAGAATATTTAGATCACCTATCAGCAAAAAACGACCAAAGATATGAGAATAAACGGCATGTTTTAGGCCCTTGCGTCCCATATAGCACCTACCACAGTATTTTGGTGTCTAAAAACAGCAAAGTCCCTGGCAGAACTCCACTTTGGTGATCTCTACCTTTTAGAGAATCCCCCCCTTACAGTGCCGCCAGGACAAAAGATTAGAAAAGTACAGACAGGTATATGTCTGTTTATGTCCAAAATATTACATTAAACGCATTAATGAATACTTTCTTTCTTGCCTCTCCATATTTCTGCATTGGAAAGATTGATCAACTTTTGTCTAATATTGCTGGTGCCGGACGCGAAATTTGCCACTGCGGAATAACGTTACATCGTTTCATTTATTCTGTGGAAAGCAAAAGATTAATGTGCTGGCCAGATTTAATGAAGAATTCTAAACATGTCACGAGTCCTATGTATTAAATCTAAATAAATGCTGTGTCCCATTTTGATCACAATCGACCCCCATGACTAACAAAACAAGTTGTTCACCCTCCATTGCTTTGGGGTGGCGGTTTTGTATGAAATTATTTGTTTAGTTTATCCTGTATTTTGCATCTCCCATTCCTGTTTAACATAAAGATCCCAGTTCCTCTTGTGCGGTGGGAAAGTGACATGTGATAGCAGCCTGGAACTAAAGAAGTTCCCGGTCGAGATGGCCCAGGAACTTGGAACAAGGAACTAGTTTCCTGAACTTAGGAGTTAAAACTCCCTTCTTTCATTCCCTCCCAAGGGATGGAGGCACATCTACAACCCTGTTTACACGCAGTGTAAAATATAAATAAAAACAAAATGCGATGATTTGCAAATGAACTGAATTAGCAAATAACTTGAGAATTACATCATTTAGACACAACATGGGTAGGCTGGGCCAGGCATAAGTCTGCTATGCTGGAAGTAAGTGTTTTTATGGTATAAAATTGAACAAAAAGGATATTAAATCCTAACAAACATAAAGTCCAACCAAAGCCATCACATCTTACTATAATAATTATATTAACATATAAAGTAATTTTCTGAATGACATTTATCAATTTCTATAAGCCCAAACGCACCCCAAACGAGCTTGATGGGCCGAATGGCCTCCTCTCGTTTGTAAATTTCTTATGTTCTTATGTTCTTATTTAATCACAAGCTAACACAGTCAGTACATCCCTACTAGTCATCAAGCTATTAAAAAAAATTCTGATTTTTTCATGTTCTTTTTTTAGACTACATGATGCTCCAGTGATGCAATAATTCTAGTTAGCTTTTTTTTTTACAGTTTCTTTTAGATCTAGTTTTGCAGTCCTATAACTCTGCCATCTCAGGTGGGCTCTGTCCCAAGCCCATCTGAAAACAGAGGACAGTTGGACCAGTATTACGGCTCTCTATTAAAAATCTTTGCTCATACTATTCTCCATTGGGGTATCAAAATGAACAGAATTTAACACACACCAAACCGCAAAGAAATTATTTCCCGTTATTTCTTCAAAATCAATGCGAACACCTTAACTACATGCACTTTTTTTAATAGTCAACGGACTACGTTCAGATTTTTGTACACGCCATTGGTATAAATTACTCACCTCAGGCGACTGGGCGAGCTTAATTGTCAGCCGCACATAATCATAGTTCGCCATTTGATTGTTTATATACCATTTAATCTTTTTATAATAACTTTCTCTATTTTCAAGACCTTTCAAAACTTCTTCAGACAGTAAAATTCTGTTTTTTTTTTTGTGTACGACACGAATTGCACAGCTCTTTCTGTACGCCTTGGGTCTCTGGACATCATTCATTGTCATTGTACAGTCATTTTAAAAGGTATATGGTGAATGCTGCTTAGGTTTGTTCCTTCCATTATGAATCCGAAAACAAGCTCATGTTGTTATTGATTATTTCCAGTTAAACATGTATTGTTGCGAAATTTCCCAACCCTTCGGACAGCGACCGGCTCAATGAGACATCAGCTGATCTGAAATCTCATAGCCGGTTTATATAACATTAAGGAAACTACGAGTGGCTCTTAAGAAGACTGGGGTACAGTCAAAGCTATTGAACTGTGCTGTTCTTGTAAAAATAGTACTTAAATGATATAATAATAAAAAATACTTATGTACTGGAAGGGTCGTTTATAAGGAAAACAACATGCATGCTTTTCAAGCACGAGTTACGATATAAATGACCACCAAAGCACCCAAACGGGAAGCACGATAATAACTGTATCTGGAGGCTGTATCACCAAACCTGGATTTTGCATAGCTGGATAACTTGTCGGATTTAAGGTAGTCTGGGCTAAATGTAAGTGAATGAAGAGGACTACCTTAAAAACGTAAGTTATCCGACAAAGCAATGAGGCCAGAATCGTGATACAGGGCCCCGGAAGAGGCGGGTTTAAACAAAGCAAATAGGGCTAACCACGCAAAACCTTGCAGTGCTGAGCCTTTTATATGAAGCTTGAAATATCTATGAAGAAAAATCGAGTAGATCGATCCTAACATGTGACACTACCACTGCTTACCATTAGCTACATTGCAGAAACAGTCATCGACATTAGATGTCCCACTTCTTCTGGGGAAATAATCATTTAGAAGTGTATAAACCATTCACCGCAATGTTACCAAGGTAGAACTTCCCTCTGCTGTCTTGTTCTGGCATATTTGGCAGTGGCTGAAGCAAAAGTTGTGATATGTTAAGCAAACATTTCCCCTAGTAAACAAACATTTCTACACGAGGGAAACCACATATAACACAAGCAATAATGTCTGCAGTCTGCAGTGCTAAAAGTCACAATCTGACATTAAAAGTCATTCTCAAATTATTTACAAGTGTGCTTTAGTATGGTGGCTCTGTGGAGAGCATTGTTGCTTTATACCTTCAGGGCTGGGGGGGGGGTTGAATCCTACCTCTGCTCTCTGTGTGGGGTCTCTCTGGGGATTCTGCTTTTGAGCTAGCTGGTTTCCCAGTATAGCCCATGGCGTGTGACTGTGTTTTTGCCCCGTGATCCAGGGTGTCCCCCAGCCTTGTGCCTTGTGTTGCCTGGGATGGATTTATTTCAGTGTTCAAAATCATCTTTCTAATGAAAAAGAATTTCAATTAAATACTCAGGCGCCATGGTTGTATAGCTGCTCTTTGAATCTACATATCAACCTTCCTCATAAATTATCCTGAAACTCTAAAATTTCTATTTTAATGTGTAACAAAAATCCAAAACTGGAAATATTTGGCAGACTTAAAGGAAAGTAACCAAATATTCTGCTTCGAGTTTTAAAATATCCTGTGCCGCGATAAAATGTAATTAACCATGTATCATGGTGAGGCTTTACTAGATACATGGCTATGGATGATGGATGCATGAATTAACAATGTATATAATTTATTAAGAATTGGAAATGTTAATAAGTATATATACAACATTCTAAAGTTCTCCTGGAAAGGACATATGCACTTACAAGCTTAATACAGGCTGTATGTTTTGGCTTCCAGTAGAAGTTTAATTTTCCTTGTGGAATATCATTTTGTAAAGATCCTTATAAATCTTCAAAGGCATGATCCAAGGATGATTATTCGCTGCGGCCAAATGAGATTGCGGGGTGATGACACACAGAACAACAAACTCCCCTGAACAGAGCAATGTTTGAATGAGCTGCGACAAACAGCAGGCATTTTTCTCTTTGTGTACTTTGTGTTTTTTGGCATTTTTCTTCATTCTAAATCGGACCATATCAGCCAGTAAAGATTCCGACACAATGGCTGATGTTAAATAGGTAGGCGAATGCTTGAAAAATATGCATGCTGATTCAAAGCGCCTCTCTAAGTGTGTTTCAATTGCAAAAGCTAAACAATACGGTCTAACCGCAAGGTCAAGAGCAGATATTGTCTCCAATGTCAGCTTATGAAAAATATTACTGTCAATTACACCGAGAATCCAGTTTAAACTTGAATTACATAAATATTTTTGCCCTTGTAGTCTTTCCTGCCCCATGACCCAGCACTGGACAAGCAAAGATGAATGGATGGATAGTCTTTCCTGGGAAAGTACCTTAGGAAAATGGGCAAAGCTATCATCAAAAAGAAAATAGAAGAACTTACACCAAAGTGCATGCACTGGATGACCAGTTCAAACTCTTAGGACCTGATGACTGTGTGATAAAGGGGTGAGTGGCAAGACATGCTCAGGCCTGCAGTATTTGTTTAATCATGTCAAAGTCAGCATGGAACAATAGGAATATTGACTCGGAACATGACTTAGCGGGTTTCTTTGAGTGTTCTAGCACGGCGTTATCCCGGGCGGGTTGCTGCTTCGTGAAAGTCCCATATTGTATTTCTTTCCTTGGCCTGAATGTGCTTCCTGTTGCGGGGCAGAGTCAACTGAGAGTGACCCCCTTTTCCTGAGCCAGGGCCCACCACGAGACCCCCAGCCCTGCCTGCACCCTCTCTCCCCCACTCCGCTGTACCGCCCCGCATGCTACCCAGGTCAGGACCACCGCTGTCACACGCTTCCTGTACCGGCCGTTGACTCGGACCACACCTCGACGAATCGGCTGGCCTCATCTATCAGAAGGACCTCCCCAGCAGCAGTCGGGCTCACAGTTCACACGCGCGCTTCACCCGGGACATGCACAGTTCACACGCACGCTTCACCCCGGACATGCACAGTTCACACGCGCGCTTCACCCCGGACATGCACAATTCACACGCGCGCTTCACCCGGGACAGTTCACACGCGCGCTTCACCCGGGACAGTTCACATGCGCGCTTCACCCCGGACATGCACAGTTCACACGCGCGCTTCACCCCGGACATGCACAGTTCACACGCGCGCTTCACCCCGGACATGCACAGTTCATAGCTGCAGTTCAAGGTGCTGAAACTTCTGGATGTCTGGAATCTTGTGATTCTTTAAAATTAATTCTCATAGTTCAAGGCTTATTTCTCCATAAACTGGACATAATTTAACATCAGACCACCAGCAAACTTCTTTCCCAACAGCGCCGACTTAAAAAAAAAAAAAATGTATCCTTTACATTATTTAATTTTATTAACATTTGAAGAAATAGACTCACTAGAGACATACAAGCCTCTCAGTAACTATTAAGACGTATTTGAAAGTGTTTCCTTCACCTTCTTTATAAGTTCAAAGGGATTTTTAGAACATTACTCGGCGGTTTTGAGAAGTTTTCCGCCACCAAAGTTCTGGTCTGTCCCCCCCGCCCCCCACCTTCTGCGGTCAAAGTGGAAGATCCATCTAAATTTTAAAAGTGCCCACAGGTGCTTAAGGTTAAGGGGGTTTTATTTACAGTGCTGATCCAACATGAGCAAGTCTTCTTGATTCCGGGTGTTTGGTTTCCCTTGATCTGATACTTTAAGCAGCCCCAGGGCCCGGCTCTTGTAATGTGTGCAATGGCAGACAGGCCTCTCTGCACAGTCAACATACCCCAGGCGCTCCCTGCCCCCCCCAGCCGGAGAAACATCACACTGAATTGCGGAAAGACCTCTCCAGCCCTGCACTGACGTCGGCTCGCTCTGCTGCTTCACAGGGAGAGACTTATGGGAAATGACAACTGGCTGGTAAAGAGAAACCTGTTTAAGATTTGCGTTCTGAATTTGCCCACACACACACACACACACACACGGACACGCACATGGACACACGCACACACACACACACACACACACACACACACACACACAGTGTTTGACGCTGACTCACACACTGCATCACTAATGACTAAAACTTAAAATTTGTTAATTTTCTCATTATAAACAATTTGCTATAAATAAAGCAATAGCTATGAAATCAGAATAAATAAGACAATTACATAAAAATAGATTAATACATTAAAATAACGTCATTTAACTAGTTACAGCAATGGCTTTCTGGAAAAATATCATCCTTGTTGCTTCTATGGAATTGAAGGACACACATAAAACCATCAAGCAAATGTAAGGAAACCATGCAGCAGGTCAAAGGTCAGCTTTTCCACGGAAACAGCATTTAGCTACCAAAGTCATAGTGTAGCGAAATGCACTGTTAAAACTGAATAAATAGGCAAAATACCCTCTAAATGAAACATCTAGAATAAGAAATACTTACGCATATATAGGCCTATTACTACGTTGTATCTATTAATTTAACTTAAATGTATCCATTTGCAAGTTATATTAATGTAAAGATGAATGAATGATTCTCGACCTCGCACTGGATAAATGATTATTACAAACAAATTTTATTAGTCACCCCCAGTCTCCCTCAGGGAATCTTCTAACAAGACACAATTCAAAAAGCACAACCAGAAATAACAAATTATATTAGATAAAAATCTTAACAAAATATCTAATAACATCAAATCAAAGTTGTAGCTAGTCTTGCAAACTGCTCACATGGGGAAAGACCGCAGCCTAGTAAACATCTCATTCCTGCTAAGCAAAATGTATGTATTTTTTTTTTTCCAAAAGTGTTTGAACTCAGATGGCAAGACCAGAACGACACAACTCAAACCTGAAACGGTGATGTCGTTTAACGGGAACCTGGCTGCGCGTTGAGGGAGGCATTTGTCCATTAGCAAGGAGATCACGGTTACTACGGATACTCAGAACATCTGAGCGCTGCCATGAAAAGTAAAGAAGCAGATTGGAGTAGATTACACAGGATGCAGTGAAACTGAGCTCTTAAATCCATTAAGCGTATTTCTCTTCATCATACATGTTCTGTAATAGACTTTAAAGTGGAAATGATTATATAGATTTTTGAACACTGCACAGGTACTGACCCACATTACGTCCTTTTCATTACTACTCAGTTTTAAAGCCTTTTTTAATGTTTAGTATTCGAAAATGAATCATTTAATATAAGGAAAGGCGTGTATGCGTTTTACAGACTGCATAAAAAGCTGGGTTAGAACCCAAAAGTTTTATTGATCAATTTCAGTCTAAAACAGAAAACTATGAAAATACCGATTCCCCATTATGGTTAAAGTGTGCATCTTTTTCTCAGCTATAATTGATTTAAAAATCCTGATAAACAAAAATTCAGACATACTCCATTATGTAATGAGAATGGAAATGGCATGAAGTAATAAAATGAATCACAGTGAGAATTTTAAACTGAAATCAATAATAGCAAAGACCTTACCCTGTTTGCGTTCCCCAGAACATCTGAGTAATTATTTTAACAATATTAACAATATTGGTCATTTATTCACTTACTGCTTCTGCCTGCAGATTTATTTGTGTGACCTATTGCTCTTTATCCATAAAGACTGATTTTTTTCATTCATACAGCTGGATGTCTTTACTAGAGTGGGCTGGTTAAGTACCCTGCTGAAGGGTACTAGTAGCAGGATCTCCACTGGGACTTGAACCGACAACCTTAAGGTTAAGGGCCAGTGTCCTGGAGAAAGTTAAGCATATGCACATATTTTTGAAATGCTTTGGTACCAAGACAAAACTTTTATGACTTTGTCATAAAATGATTTATGTATCTAAAGAGTGTGAAAGTGACTTTTGAAGAATTAAATGGTTGTAGCTTGATTGGAATGTGTCTTTGAACTGGTGTTCTGCTGTGCAGAGTTGCCTACAAGTCACCTTAAGGAAGTGAGGTCAGAAGGACATTGGCCCAGGTCTATGGAAAATGAGTCCTGAACCCTTTCCTCTGCCCCCTGCCCCCTGCCCCCTTAATGAGTATGTTGACAAAATGCAGATAGATTTTAGCCTAAACATGGAACCAGAAGAAAGGTACAAGACATGTTCAGGTATTGACTTCAAACGTGCACAGCTGCTCCAGAAAATCACCTATCTGGTACAATATCATGGAAGGATAATAATAGACTGGTTTTCTTGCTGCTTTGAGGTAAAATATATATGCTTTTGGTACCAGCTGAGTCAGGTCACATTTCCAAATATCCAGTTTAAAGTGAAATCTGCTAATTAAAATCAGATCGTGGAATGGAAATTTACTTCAGTACGACCGCATTGACATGCACTTACACGGACTTATCAGTCAGTTTCAAGGTCACTCTGCAAAAAATAGAATAAGTAAATGTTTCAGTCAGCAATACGAGATTTTTTAATGGTAAGAAAGAAGTATGTTGAGCAAAATTCAGATCTGCAGTCTATACACACCCAAAAATAGTTACGTAAAACTTGACAGCAAGTAAACAATGGTTTATGGTTCACGATGATGATCTTGACTCTGATTTTGAGAAACACGAGCCTTATCAAGTGCAATTTCATTTATTCATATCCACCTCAGTTCTGAGCATGCTATCAATGCACTAGATAATATGTGAAATACACAATCGTAAAGTTAACATATCGTGAAATATTTTTCATAATATACACAATGAATGTATATTATGGCGTTTTTTATTATTGTTCATTAAGACTACAAGTCAACTGTCACACTGTATGTTAGTGTTAACTATGTGTAAGAGATTAAATACGATGTGGTACTAGAGAACCTGCAGTATGACGTCACAGAATGGAACAGACAAAGTGGTCAAACTTAATTTAATTTTTGGGATTTTGAGTTATTTAGAAAGTTACATCGCAAAGAATCCTTCTGTAAACCGTTTGGTCATTTTCCTAAAAAAAGAATAAGCACCAATAACTAAAAACTTACAGAATCCATTGTTGGAACTTTATTAATAAAACAATAATAAATAGTTATGCCAGCAATTGCAAAGTCTTTACATCAAAGTATGTACTTCGAGTGTCATGGGACACAACGGTTTATACATTTGCTTGTTTTTTGCGTCGCCAGGCATTCCTGTCCATCTTTACAGAGGACAAAACACAAGGTCACTTCTAACTTCTGTTTTAACAATACACAGTTGCCTTTAATCCCCTAGAGCACGGGTGTCAGACTCCAGTCCTGGGGGGCCAGAGCCCTGCACATTTTTGGGTTTCCCCTCATTTGACACACCTGATTCAACTCCTTGTGTTAATTACCACACAGCTCTTAAGCTGAATCATTTGTGGTGGAGCAGGGAAAGAACTAAGCTACACAGGACTCCGGCCCCCCCAGGACTGCAGTTCGACACCCCTGCCTTAGAGGTTTTTTCTATGTTTTATTTTCCTCTCCAACAATTTTTTCTGATTATTTTTTTTATTTTTTACTTTTTTATCTTTGTACACTAAGTTAATTTAATCTGCAATGCTGTTCGTTAAATATGCGTTAATTGAATTAGATTAACATTTTCATTCTGATAGGCTGCCCTGGTCAAATGACATTCACACTTGACCTCAGGAAAATGCCACAAACTCCCAGCCCAGGAGAACTTCCTTCTCAGTTTAAGATCCTATATTTTCAAACCACAAATATCATGTAACAACATCGATCATATTTTTCCCATTTTGCTGTTGCCTAAGGGGAGGAGAACTTAGAAGCACAGGGAGGAGGAACAGCGGTGATTAAGAAGGAGGCCTCACATCGCCAAGCCTGCCGGTTCACTTCCTGCTCGGCCCTCGGCGCGGAGTCTGCCTCTTCAGGTGCGGATTCCTCCGGCGGCTCTGCTTTTCTCCTACACTGCAAAAACGTGCCATTTAGGTGAAGTGGTCTCTCTAAATTGCTTTCAGAGTTGTGCCCAGTACAACTGTGACGATATGCTTGACAGGCAGATAAGGAAAACGAATAATAAACAAAGTTACAAATCTTACATTTCGACAGGACAGAATCTAGTAGAGGATACATGAAAAGGAAAGTCAATAATCAACTGAAGTTCCTCTAAAGCGTGCAGCGCCTTCTCCTGCTCTACCTGCCTATTTTTATTTGCCCTAGTTGACGCTATTCACATACTTCCTGCTTGTGAACTTATGTTTCCTGCTAATATTGTACAAAGCAACCCTTTATGCCCTCATTAAATTTGGTCGTTCGCGATACCCGTCTGCAGCGCGACAGGAACGGAGTTTGTTGTTACAGCAAAATTACTTTCAATAAACACAGACTCCTTTCCTCTCCCTGACACAAGCCAGGGCGTCTCACTAAGCTTCCTCTATCTGACAGCCAGCAACACACCTCCCACCCACTGCCTGGTGTTTCGAAGGAGAGAGACGTGGGGGGCTTGATCCATATATTCAGCCATTCGCCAGTCTTAGTACAGCATGACCCACTCTGTCAGTCATCTATTTAGATCTAGCCCTTGTTAGTTCTGGTGGTCCCACTTTACAATAAGGCTACCCATATAAAGGGTTTATGAATGAATGTAACTCTTTGTAAATTATTAATAGATGATTTTAAACAACTTATAACACAGTTCTCTTTTTATTAATGAGTTACTACCATTACTTATTGTAAAATGATACCGTTCTGGTATTACCCACTTGCTTGTCACAAAGGTTATTTTATTGACAAAGGTTTAATATACAGATTATGAACAGATGAGTTATAACAGGCATATAGGGTTCTGAGGCTGGGTCCGTTTGCTCTCTGGTCTAGAAAAGAAACATTGATTTCCATCAAGGGTACTTTTTGTGTCTGCTCCTATTTCTAGGGAGTGTCTGCTTTGACAGCGAGAAGCGTAGGTGATACTGAACTAGATGCTTCATCAGATCAGGATCGCCAACATTCTCCGCGATGGGTCACTTTTGTGTGTGAAACAGGAGGAGTGAGGATATTTTCCAAGCAAATCTAATCAGAAATGTTCCAATTTGACACTTGTAAGGTATGAAATAAAGCACGCCATTACTGGACTGGGATTCTTCATGCAAAACGTAATAACGATAAGAGGATTCACGTTACATATTTAATCACAAGTGTATTTTATACAGCATACATCCCAGTCATCAGTTTGGGAAAAGAATTGAGGCGTGCTAAACAAATTCAAAGGAAAGCCATTTTAACATCGGCGTCACACAATAAAAACCAGGAAAAAAAAAGTCATTTTTTGTACGTCTTTGCCACCTGACTTGATGACCCTCCTTGGAAAATACTGACCCCCCACCCCACCTTGGGGTTCATTTTTTTCTGCAAACATAAGCCTGATTCCATCAAAACATTGAGCTGAACTTGAGGCATAATCATTTCAATTACAGATTATTGTTGCTCACTTATTTATTAATTGTAACGGAATCCCGCTTCAGTTTATGACAGAAATGATTTGGGATTTGTTTCTCAATAAGCTTCCATAAAACCTTATCCAGTTAGCATAACCCTAATCTGTAATGCTGGTGAATCCTTACAAAAACAGCGGCCAAAATGTTATGTGAATCTGTTTGAGACCCTCTCTATAATTTTTCACCTTGCACCTAAAGCAAACATTTTCTGTTGGCCTTCTTGAGCTGGTGAACCAGTGGGGGCGCACAGATGGCATCTATGGTGCCGATTAAACGCTCGCCTGTTCTAAAGAAATACATGAGTTTCAGTTTTCTTCTTTGGACCATCAGTACAAATCACAGTTTGCGTATTCCCCTATTACGACACTGGAATAAGTTTTGATTAAGAAGCAGAAGTTTGTACTTTTGGCAGTGTTTGTTTATTTATTTATTTATTTGTTTGTGTTTATGTTGATGAGCTGCTCTAGACATTACAAGAACCTTGATGTAATTAACTTCATGGGTATACAATTTCTTACAATGCCATTTAATGAGTTGATAAACACTAGGTTCAGTGAATTACGCATCAAATCAGAAAAAAGTTTTTATTTTCAGTGAAAATATTACCCCCTGGTCAGGTTTCCTGCACTACAGACCCCCCAAAATGGGCAATCAAGATATATGGGCAATACAGAATATTTTCCACGCTAGTGTTTCCCAGTCCGGTCCTCGGGGACCCGCAGCAGTCCACAGTTCAGTCAGGGAGCTGGGAGGGAGTAAAAACATGGCCCGTCTCTGGTTCCCCCAGGACCGGGTTGGGCAACACTGCTCAACTCATTTTGGCGCCCTCAGTAATACTTAACTCACAACCAGCATTGAGCGTATGTTAACTCAACTGTTTACCACTGTTTTACTCTGCGTATTTTTTTCCCATGTGAAAATATACGCTGTTAGTGTAGCTGATAACAAACTGTTGTTTGCTCAGAGTAGAAAAACAATGGGTCGCAACCTTGCGCTAAGATACGCAGGGGTGGTTACTATGGAAACGCGACGCCGCCGCGGCTTGATCGTACGCCGGCATGGAGTTGACGGGTAGCCGGTATGACGGAGCCTACAGAAATGGCAGGTAAAAATATTCGTCTTCTCATTTCTATAAGTTGCAGTGGCGAAGACGGACATGATCGCGTTCGCTACACATCGCTAAATTAACTTTCCTTGGAAGCTGATCAGCAGACTCTCAAATATTACACGCTAGGAAGTAAAGTAACCTAGTCGAAAGCTTTGTTCGAGTTAAGGGTTTGTAAGCAGTACTTTGTTATTACCAATGATTTGTATAATAGTGTAGGTAACGATCACAGAGTTACGTATAAAATTCCCCTATTTAGCAAGGCACGTCCTATGACCAGTTAATACTTAGACGAAAAGATATAAACATTATGCTGATTGTAAACATACATTAAGGTTTGATGCTGTAATGGTCTGTTTGAGAACAATATTAGCCACGTACTTTTAGAGCTAAATGTCTTGATTTTGGAAAATTCAAGTTCTCACCATGTAATCGATAGGTACATTCTGTAACCAATAATCACTTTGATTATATGTACTTACATACGTTAATGTCACATATTATATTTAAAATTTAGTAATCTAAACAACTTGCTAATTAAATAAACATCGGCAAATTATATTATATTTGAGCTAATGTTAATACAAATAATAGTAAAAAAAAATAATCATGAATTGTAATGGATGTTTTCATCTACTTTTCTTCGATGAGATTTATATTTGAGACGTTTGATATCACTTTATGTTTAAATCAGCATTTATGTGTTAGTGAAGAAAAGAAAAAGCCTTTTGCTTACAGCTACCATGCATGACGCCTGTCTGAGTCTGTTATCTCACCGGTGCTCTTCTCCTGACGCTGCAGTTCGGAGCGGCATTGTAAACCGTCCCAAATGAAACGCATGTCAGGCAGATTAACCACTCGTGTGCCCTTCGACCTCCAGGATGGAAGGTAGTGGAGAGTACACACTGCCAACAGGCACACGATATGTTGGGGATATGAAGGATGGATATTTCCATGGAAGCGGGGTGCTGCATTTTCCCAATGGAGGCAAATACGAGGGTACCTGGGAGAAAGGAATATGCAAGCAGGTGTGTAGCATCCTCTCTGACTTCAGGTGGAGGCTGGATTTGCTGGCATAGCAGGCCCCACTATAAACAATCATTCATCACTATAGAACAGCATTAAATTCACACTTCATTCATACATTTCTTATATCACTCTTATTGTGTTGAAATATTTGGTACAATTTAACAAATATTATCTGTACTACTGTTAGCTGTTATGAATGATCTGTTTATTTCTAATTATCATATATACATTAAATAAATTCACAACACATCATAAAAAAGTTTGCATGGCTGGAGGTAGCCCACCCATAAAGGACGGGGTATTTTCAATGCATCGCTTTCAGCTGTTTTGATGAGAAATACTGTGTGAGAGCTTTCAGGGGCAAATGAACGTATGTAAGTCTGTAACATGATGTCACAATGGCTATAACCCAGATGTCCTTTGCAGGGGACATACACCTTTTCTGATGGACTGTTGTACCAGGACACAGACTGGGTGTATTGTGATGGATATGACAGGCGGTTCTATACAGAAATATGCAATGGACTGAAACCAGCAGGTGAAGTCATCCCTGATCTTTTTCCCTCCACTTGGTACTGTACTTCCTAACTTGTGGCATACTCAATGAAACACCATGTCCAAATATAGTAATTTTTCACTTTGATTATTGCTGCGAGGGCAGTGCGGTGGTGCAGTGGTTGGCACTGTCGCCTTGCACCTCTGGGACCTGGGTTTGAGTCTCCAGTGCGATTGCATGTGTGTGGAGTTTGCACGTTCTCCCCGTGTCGTTGTGTGGTTTCCTCCGGGTACTCCGATTCCCCCCCCCCAGTCCAAAAACATGCTGAGGTTAATTGGAGAGTTGCCAAATTGCCCATAGGTGTGTGTGTGTGTGTGTGATTGTGTGATTGTGCCCTGTGATGGGTTGGCGCCCCGTCCTGGGTTGTTCCCTGCCTTGTGCCCTGCGATGGGTTGCCTCCCCATCCTGGGTTGTTCCCTGCCTTGCGCCCGTAGCCTCCGGTATACGGTCCAGAACCCCTGCGACAAGCGGCTTCAGAAAATGGGTGGATGGTTTATTACTGTTCTTTCTCTTCTGAAGTTCTGTCTGGGTCCCTCTGTCTTCAGTGAAGAGAAAATGTTGATGCATTCTTTCTACATGCTGATTTACAACCAAATTGTAAATTTCTGTGTAGTAAATTCCCTGTAACTTGTTCAGTTAGCTTCAGAAGTGTTACTTTTCCTTACCAGGTTCACTTATAATTCTTTATTCTTACCCCTGAAATCAGAAGCAAAACACAGGATGTAAATTCATACTAGACAATTGCCTGTCTAATAAGGGACCACATTTCCTTGAGCTTTTTATCTCAGTTTGTTTTCATTCTTAATTGCCTGAAATAAATTATCCTTTATAAAGAAGATTACACACCTGTTATAATTCAACTATAATTTTATTATTACTATTGTTTATTTTATAACCAAAATGCTACAGATGTTAATCTTGTGGACTATCTTATTTAAAATTCAGATTGTCAAAGACTGAATGATATCACAGGCAAAGTCATTTGAAAGTATAAAGTCATTTGAGACTTTGTCGTGTCTAAGTCAGTAACTGTGCGACCTTAACTGGAAACTATATTGTAGAGCTTTTTCTTGAATGTTTTATCACCGAAGATGGATGGGTCTAATCAGTATTCTTGAGTAGTTTTGTTTCAGCTGACATCCAAGGTGCTCATTCGCTCATTTACAATGACCTTACAGGAGAATCCCAGGTGACTAATCTGGATCCTCCGAGAGTTATCCCAGAGGGCTGTTACGACTGCGCGGATGGATTTTACAACCCCAAAACTCGAATTATCACTGATTATGAACACCGTTTCCTGAGAAATGCAGGTGAGAGGATACTTGATCTAACCATTTCATCAACAACACAGTAGTGATAAAGCAAATTAAGTTTTTAATGCTAAAGCTAGTCTGTGGATCAACACAGACCTAATTCAACCTGTGTATACAACCTTGACCCTGATCCTTACTGTATAGCTAGCTTGTGACTTGCACCTGTTCGCTATAAACCTTCGTACCATCAAACAAGCCCCAGGGCTCTGTTGATTCTCCTGTTGGCAAAAGCAAAATTTTATTCAACCTGTGGTAGCAAAGTGATTAAGCAAATGGATTAATAACTAGGGAACTTCAGGTTGCTGGCCTAGGAAGTGGCTGTACTGTAACTGATTGAATTAAATGATTGTGGTGGTATTCTTATGTAGTGTAATGCCAAGTAACTATGGTAGATGTGCTAGATGAACTACATTTTAAAAACTAAAAATGAAAAAGGCGAATCAAATAACCCTTATGGAACACAACAACAAGGAACCAGAAACCTCACCCAGAAAAGGGATACTGGGGCCCCACCCTGGAGACAGGCCTGGGGTGGAGCTCGTTGGCGAGGGTCCAGTGGCCGGGCCTTCACCCATGGGGCCCGGCTGGGCACAGCCTGAATGAGCCGGGTGGGACGGTTCTCCAGTGACCCTACCACCTGCAGGAGGAGCCATAATGGACCAGTGCAATGTTTGGTGAGGCCATGGAAAATGACTTTTAGTTGGCCTCAAAGAGATTCTGGCAAGCTGACAACTCGAGAGAGGGAAACAGGGCTTTCCCCATGCTGGGTACAGCAGGGATGGAGTTCAAGGACCTCCTGAAGCCAACTGACACACCTTACCTAAAAGAGGTAAAGTTGGGATTCAGAGGAGAACTTGCCCATCCCGATGGTTGAGGTCACTGAAGTAGTCAAAAAACTCTTCATTGGTAAGACCTCAAGGGCGAAAAAAATTCGTCCTGGATTCTTGAAGGTTCTTGTTTATTGGGCTGTCTTGACTGACAAGGTTGGAGGTTAGGGACAGTGCATTTGGATTAGCAGGCTGGGGTGGTGTTCCTAGTTTTTAAGAAAGGGGACCGGAGGATGTGTACCAGTTTCAAGGGGGTCACACTCCTCAGCCGCCCTGGGAAGGTCTATGCTGGGGTACTGAAGAAGACGGAACAATGTGGATTCCGTCCTGGTCGCGGAATACTGGACCAGCTCTTCACCCTCACAAGGATACTGTTGGGTTCATGGGCGTTTACCCAACCAGTCTACATGTGTTTTGTGGATTTGGAAAAGGCATACGACCGGGTCCCTCAGGGGGTTCTGTGGGGGGTGCTTCATGAGTATGAGGTCCATTGTTGCGGGCCATCAGGTCCCTGTACAAACGGAGCGAAAGTTTGGTTCGCATTGCCAGCAGTAAGTCAGACCGGTGGGTGTTGGACTCCACCAGGGCTGCCCTTTGTCACTGATTCTGTTCAGAAATTTTGTGGACAGAATTTCTAGGCATAGCCAAGGGGCGGAGGGGGTCCGGTTTTTGCTTTTTGTCAATGATGTGGTCCTGTTCACATCATCGGTCATGTGACCTTCAGCATGCACTGGGGCGCTTTGCAACTGAGTGTGAGGCGGCCGGGGTGAGGATCAGCACCACTAGGTCTGAGGTCATGGTTCTCGAGCAGAGAAGGGTGGATTGCCCCCTCCAGGTTCAGAATGAGTTACTGCCTCAAGTAGAGGAGTTTACGTATCTCAGGGTCTTGCTCACGGGTAATTTACTGAACGATCTAGGTTCCAATCATCACCTATGGTCATGAGCTCTGGGTAGTGACCAAATGAATGAGATCGTGGATACAAACATCAGAAATGAACTTCCTTCACAGGGTGTCTGGGCTCAGCCTTAGAGAGGGTGAGAAGCTCGGACATTCGGGGGGGGACTCAAAGCAGAGCTGCTGCTTCTCTTTTTCAAAAGGAGCCAGCTGGGGTGGTTGGGGTATCTGTCTAAGGTGCCTCTTGGATGCCTTCATGAGGAGGTACTGTGGGCATGTCAAACCGGGCGGAGACCCCAGGGCAGACCCAGGACACACTGGAGAGATTATATCTCTCGGCTGGCCTGGTTAACGCCTTGGTACTGTGGGCATGTCAAACCGGGTGGAGACCCCAGGGCAGACCCAGGACACACTGGAGAGATTATATCTCTCGGCTGGCCTGGTTAACGCCTTGGTATTCCCCCGGTGGAGGAGGTGGAGATCTGGGCATCTCTGCTCAAACTGCTTCCCCTGTAACCCAAATAAGCAGTGCAAGATGGATGGATGGATGAATGGATGGATGGATGGATGGATGGATGTTCTAATCTATCATAAATCTATGATATTCTCCACTCCATTCAAATTTATATACTGAAATTATTTTCCATGTTCAAAGGAAATATAAAACACATCTTGTCAATTCTGGATTTTTGCTTTGAGGTCATTCTAGTCATTTTTAAGGGGAAAATAAGACTGAGTTTCAATCTCACGCCAGAATCCTGTTTCCACACCGATGTAAATGCCGAGTACTTTGAAAGGTTGTGGTTTACGTCTGTCCACAGCTGTGAAAAGGAGACATCGGCCTGGAGGGTTACGTGTCCGTTGGGTTTACCCGCTTTAGCTCAGAACAACCTTGACATATTTTCAAAAAGTCTTGTCTTATCTTACTACATGGAACATGATTCAAACCAGGGTGCAATTGCTAATGTCACAAGGACATACACACCAGCAGCCAAGTGTTATACATCATAACACAAGGCAGAGCATGCACACATCATCTAAGTTCGCCAACGGTTTATCTGAGCATACACACCTAAACTAAAATGAAGACTGTACATTTTGATTCTGATTTTCTTAGCCTGCGCATGATTTTACCGATTCAAATACAACCTACTGGTTTTGCTCTTTGCCTGTAAGATGAAATGAAGAAATTTGTAGGATAAGCACTTTTGTTAAATGTTTGTCAGGCAGATGATATCACTTCGTATAGCTACCTCCACATGTTTCGCTTAGCTAATACCATCAACCGAAATGACTTCAGATTTCCTCTTTTATTACAGCCGAATGTCGGACCAGGAACAAGCTAGCTTTACACCTCGCCATTAAGTACTGAACTACCAGCTGAAGCATCAGTGTAATTATGTTGCTAATTGCGTCAGCCTCCAGGAAGTATTTGATTGAGTTGTGCTGAGCGGAGCACACTTTAACAGTCAGAGTTATCGGAAAATCAAACATGCCATGGTTAGAATACGGAAGGGATGTCTTCTTGTTCTGGAAGGGAAAGTAACCAAGAAGTAACATTGGCATAAACTTTGCAACACACAGCTACAGAGATGCACAACTTGTCTGTCAGCGCTGGACTTTGGAGTGAAGTAACTTGGGGGTTTGCAGAGAGTCGACGTCCCCAAACACATGTCCGATACCTATTTTCGCCACGCGAACATTTTCAGTTCCATGATTTATTTTTGTCTTCATGCTGCCAGTGTTTATTTGTCAAAATGGGTGTGAAGATAGAATTTATTGCCGATGGCTTCCCTCCAGGATGAGCGAGCGTTCACTGGACGGACGCTTGCTGGAGACAGAAAGGAACTGCTCTCCCGGTGGGGGTATTTGGGAGGGGGCCGGCTGGAGGGTGAGTCAGGCTGCAGCTGTGGGGCAGAGGAACCGGGGGGGGGGGGGGGGCCGTGAGCCCCGTATGGGCGGGGCAGGAAGGCCCAGGGAAATACCCAGGCGGGGGGCCCAGTCCGGAAAAGCAGCAAAGCAGATGGGGGGGAGCCCACGGGGGTCTCCTT
>JAODKC010000117.1:16806796-16861609 GCA_026777985.1 Mormyrops attenuatus | reverse complement strand
AGAGAGCCGCTTCTGGGCTGGGCAGGAAGGACCAGGGAAATACCCAGGCTGGCGGCCAAGTCCTGAAAAGCAGCAAAGCAGATGGGAGGAAGCCCTCGGGATTCTCCTTCCACAGAAGCCATGGCAAGACGTATCAGCCGAAAGTGACTTAGACCTCACCGGGTCAGGGAGTGGCCATGCGGGACGTCCAGGAGTGCTGGCCTCCTGCCCGCGGACGCACCAGGCAAATTCTCCACATTGACCCCTGGGGCTGCAGCTGAATGTCTCCTCCTGCTGTTGGAAACACCGACAGTTAATGTCATATTGGCAACGTAAGGACATACAAGCAAACGAGATGCATGATACAAAGCCTCTCTACCTACTACTAGCAGATTATTTAAAAGGAATGTTGAATCATTTCGTAGTTAAACCACAAAGGCTACATGCTTCATAGCGGGACATTTGTAGTCAGGCCTCAGCAATGATGCCAACCATCTGTAAAATCAACGCAAGGCGAGGTTAAGGTATCAGGGCTGGAGAGTACAGCTGCAGCCGTCCAAGGGGGGGGGCACAGGGTGCACCGCTGCCGGTCAGCAGTACACATTCTTAGTAAGCGAAAAGTTTCCTAAACTGCATTAGGTTTCACCCAAAAATGATATCCCCACCCCCAGATAATACCTAAAGTATCCGAAAGGAATTTCATTTAGCAATCTGTTCGTAGAAAACTGGTCATTTATTTTTATTAAATGTCATTCTGAGATATCTGTATATTCCAACTGAAATTCCTCCTTAACCGATAAGAGCCACAAACAGTTGTATTTCACTTCAAACATTACACAAGATAAATCCTGTCCACTCGAAACTTATTAAAGGGGTACTTCTTCCAAAAAAAGTATTTTCATACACCTCCATTGTTCTTTAACTCATCTTATTGCACGAATCGATCCTCCGTTGTATTTTACCTTAATGACACATAGTTGTGTAAGTGGTATTGAGCCCTGTATATTGTTCAGAGTGGTTTCCTGCTTCTGGTGTAATTGCCCCTTTGAAACCTACAAAGGTTCACATTCAAAGCACTGCACTGCCAACAAAAACGACCTGTCTTGGACCACTGCCATTTTATTCCATTGTGCGTCACACTAAAAAATGTCAAACAGCCTGTATCAGTATAATGTTCACGTGTTTGTGCCAAGACAAAAGATAGTCTGCTGCCCCTAGTGTCTCTGCTGAATTTCATAAATAAACTCCTTCAAGAACGGCTCCTTAAGCCCTTCACGTCACTTTAAAAGAGCCCTGAGCGGATTTACGCTTTCATATCTGAGGGCCGAGGGGCTCCGCAGCCCATTAGCCCAAGTGCAGCTCTGTTTTGGAAGGAAACACTCTTCCTTTTCGAAAAGGATTAGGAGCAACACCTTCCAACAAGGTGCCATTACTGCGCTCCCTCTTGTGCTTTGAATTAAATGACAGTTTTGGCATTTAGATCATTTATTGGTTTTCCAGCTTGCAACAGATCAAGGATGGAAATTAAAGCTGAAGCTGTAAATGGTTTGTAATAACCTACGTTACAGATTTATATGTGGTTTTGTTTGACAGTTTATCAACTGAGATAAAATATTTAGTCATGGTACCATTGGAAGATGTAGATATATTTAAGTGCAATGAAGCTCAGGATAGCCGCTTAGTATACATTTTGCGTAATACATCAGTCTACAGGATCTTTTTCTATGAGTATTATTTCATATAAAAATATGACATGGAAGAAGGTGCCCAGCCAGAGATGGGGATGAAACTTGCCCACTTGCATGGTGCGAATCATTCAGATGAAGTGCAAGTACAAAATTCTTAACACTAGCCTACAGTCTTGTAAAAAAAATTGCATGATGGATTACATTTTTTCCGAATTAGCCCAGTTAGCTAGTAGCAAAAATTCTTAAGTTCCACCCCGGTGTACAGCTATAGACTTTGACGTCAAAGATGACTGACTTATGCATGAATGTTAACCATATAATCTGATTGTACGTTAGTATAATATTTTGAGCATGTGGTCTTCCTGTTCCTGTGTTTGACTCCTTTGCGGTATTGTGATTTTGATTGTTCGTATTACTGGTCTTTTGAGGAGAATTTGCCGGGCAGCCAGTGTTGATGTACGCTGGCCAGCTAGACATGGGCTTCAGGTGCATTCATAACAATTTGGACTGTTATAGTAAATAAAATATAAACCTCCTAAGAATGGAAGGGTGGGTGGGGGTAATGGAAAAATATATCAATTCTGCTGTGATTGAAGAGCCCAGAAGACTACAATGGAGGAAGAAAAAGATCTTTGGTGTTGGAAAGGGCAGAACGCGGCCAGCGTGCAAACGTAGCCTCATTACCATACATGCCCAGGAAACGATAATTGCAGTCAGACACCACATAATTGCCACCGGTGGAGGAAGCAGAGGTATTAATTGGTTTAAAATAGTGATGAAATGTTCTTCTCAAGCATGACCTCCGCGTGGCGGGATGGTGGCAGAGAGCACAAGAGGAGAGTGGAGCCTTTCGTTAGCATTCAGCTGCCGCGGCGCCTGCCTCGGCCGCCCGTGATTTCAATTGTGGAGTGTGGTAGCCAGGTAGAGTACCATGAGGCGAGTGGAGAGGCTGTTAGGGCCATTGCAAGCAATTACTGACAATCAGAGAGGAGCTTAAGACCTGTTCGCAACAATGGGGCCCGGCTCGCCTTGTTCCCGGGGTGAGCTCTCAAGTGCGTGCAGCTGCACGCCGCGATTCAGGGCCCCGCGGAGCTGCTTTACCTTCTCCCTCTGCAATTAGCAACTCCTTTCAGTTCTAAGCACCGAAAAACGGCATATTTTTATTGACTGTTTTTACTCCCAAAAATCACGGAAGAAAAAAAATATCCCCGTCCAGCGTTGGGAATTATCAGCTTGACAAGTACTGGCGGCCTTGGGGGACATAGGGATGCACCGGCTAATCACTAAATCGTTGCGTCTCGACACAACATGATTTATTAAGGCCACAATAAATCCCGAAGATGCGAGGGCCACCGTTTTCCTGTTTTTGTTTTTGTCTTTGTCCCGCCATTTTGGCACCTTCCCTGACGAATGCCCGTTGAGTCGGAAAGGAGCCGTTCCTGAGAGATTCCCACCCTGGGATTTGCCTGTTTCCGCAGATGACGATGAGCACAAGTGGATTGTGAGCACCTGTCGGAAGAGCTGGGACGAAATTGCGGGGCAACGACAGGGAGGAAGCGTCTGAGGGGGCGTTGGGGGGGGTGCCTGGTGGACGCCGTTCAGCTATCATTAAAATAATCCATGTGCCACTTCACAGGGCTGAAGGTTTTCATCATTGTTTTACTGCAGATTGTCACTGAGAAGAAAATACATATATCTGGTTGTTTATGCTGCAAAATCATACCTTTAACCTTTAACATACTGACATCCATTTTTTGTTATGCATACTTACCCTTATTCATTTACAGCTTTTTTTTTTTTTTTACCGCAAGAGAAGATACTGATCATTTGCATCATAACATATCATGTAAACAATCAAATTAAACCATATAAAATTACCTGAACAGAGTTCCAACTTGGACATGTTCAACGGTTTTAACATTAGTATAATTTACGCTCTCAGTTATTTTCTACAGGAACAAAAATACCGATTACTGAAGTACTGTTGGAAAACCATTAAACGTGTAAAAATGGTTTTAAATATATTTGCTTGCTTACAGCAATATCACCAGCCTGAAAAGAGTAAAACCGTATTATAGACAACGGCAAAACAGAGAATATAATATGAAATAAAACATTTTGTTATAAACAGAGCTGGCTTAGAGAAAAATAACACAGATTTTAACCGTGTCAGAATATGAAGTGAATACTTTTTGTTGCATTACATTGTTTGCATATATATTAAGTTTACCGTGCTATTTATCTAAACATGCTAACATTTTAACGGTTTTAAAATTAGCTTTCCATTTCAGGAATAGTATTGTGCTGTTAATACTACATAGAAGGTGGGGATTCTAGCAGCCAACGCTGTTTCCTAATGGAGTAACATATGTCATTATTCAAATGAAAGCATCCTCACCTATGAATGTTATATGAATGTCAGATGCTTAGATGAATATAACGGCTAATCGCAGTGACCCAGAAAGTTTTGATATTCCTATTATTATCGCGAAAATAAAAATTGAAGTGAAATTAAAGTAGCTAGTCGACGGAAATGTTTAACGTTGCCTATCAGCTTTGTCAAAAGGCAAGCTAGCCGTGTTTTAGCTCGTTGTCATTAACTTTGGCTTTCGGTTTATGTTCCAGGACGTTGGGTAACATAGATAGTAGAACACAGATAGGAAATTACAAACAGACTTGAATACTTTTTGTTTGATTGCAGCTTATATTTAATGTGTGCAGTGTTTAAGCTGAATGATGTTTAATAAACTCCACATGGGACTTTGGATAGGAAGCCTTCCTTCGTAAGGCTTCCCTGCAGCCTGGTTTCTAGCCGAGGCTCACGTCAGATTGGCCGCACTTTGTTTAGGTATTTAGGAGCTATAATGAGCTGGAATACGGATGATTTTTTCCTCAGTGGAGACAATAAGGGTGACACATACTCCATTATTCAGTTGTCTTGCTGTATTTTATAAGGGAAGCAAAAAAATAACCAATATTTACTTCGGGTGTCCTAATTTAATTGGAAGGCATTGCATGTACACACTTTGGGTGTATTATACATATGCATGCTCATATTTTATTAAAGTTTTTTTATGGGTTTCGATTTCCTCATGATGGCTACGTATAGTGTATAATTCATCTAATTGGAATATATATCTATAGATAGATTCCTTTAATTGTCATTGTACAAATATACATATATAAACGCAATCCCATTGCACTCACATGTGGAATAAGTATTACCATAACATATTCATTTTGGAGGATAATTCCTTCCCATATATTATTACATTGAGTCATGTTTTGTCACACATGGTATAGAGCTGTTTAATGTGCATTTCGCAGGCTCAACTCCTTAAAGCACAGAATTGATCTTGAAAGGTGGCTGAAATGCCCAGAATCGAGCAGTTAACCATTTATATGCAGGTTAAATAAGAACTAGTTCTTAATGAGTCAAACGGCTCACGTGCACTTTAATGCTTTTTTTGTTTGGACTGTCTTGGAGTGCCTGAGTGCCGGCAGGCCACGTAATCAATATCAGATCATCTGCCTAAGAAGGCCTGATGAAAGCTCTAGATCAATGTCGCAGACGGAAGCTAAATATGCTGCTTTATCCAAAATGGCAATTGGAGGAAAATGTCTTTTTCATTACACACACACACACACAGAGTAAATTTGGCCTCACTAGCTCTGGACTGAGATGAAATTCCTTTGAATATTACTGTAAATGCTACCTGGGATTTTTTTTTTTAAAGGCTGTTTTGCCCCATCATATGGCTGCTAATGATCTGTGTGTGTGCGGTGTGTGTGTGTGTGTGTGTGTGTGTATATATATGTGTGTGTGTGTGTGCATGCATGCTCTCAGGACTCCCTTTGAAACAAAAGCCTGTATGAGATCAATCCCATGATGCAGCCTGACAGTGACTTCCTGTCTGTGATGGCGGCAGGACCAACGGCAGAGTCATTACTGCACACAGTGACCCGTGAAGCGCCTGGCGGTGCAGCCAGCGGCCTGTGATTGCTTCCTGCTCTGTGTCGGGTGCATGTGACAGATCGCCGATGGCCCCCCCCCAACATACACGAATACCTGCACGCGCAGGCAGACGGACACATACACACACACACACACACAGGACCTTGTTAATTACTGCGGAATCTACATATTTAGTCTGTATTAAAGAACACAATCAGACCAGTCTGTTTTCAGTTAACAGCAAAACAAAGCTTGTGTGTTTGACTGGAGGTACAACTCTGAATATTATTGTAAAAGTACCTAAAAACCAGCCAACAACACATCCAGGACAGGTGGGGGGGGGGGCTGGAGCCTGTAAGAGGCAGCATAGGTCACAAGGCAGGGGAACATGTACATTTATCTGACACTTTCATCCAAAGTGACTTACAATAGAGGGAATGGTTCAAATTTGTGTGCACTCCCTGGGATTTGAACCCATGACCTCTGCTTGGTTAGCTCAGTACTGTTAAGCTACACAAGCTACACCCTGAATGTTATGCTACTGCACCACAGAGCTGTAGAAATATTACATTTTGCATCCATCCATCCATCCATGCATCCATCCTTCCTAGCATTCCAAGCACTAGCATCCAGGTGAGGGTCTGAGGATTCCATCACAGGACACGTGCGCACTCTCACACAAAACCGTACCCTATGGGCATCTCAGAGATGGCAGCTAGGCTGACACCATGTCTCCGGAGAGCAGGAGGATCCCCACATAACATAGGAAGAACATGCAAACCACATGCAGAGCAGAGGTAGGGTTCAAAGCCCCGGCCCTGGAGGTGAAAGGCTGCAGTGCCCCCCCCCGGAGCCGGCATGCCCCCCGTACCGCATTACCATTAAAAAGTCATAAAACCAGACGATAAAGTTCTACCGTTTAGAGTCCAATTTATTGCATGTTGTACACAAAAGACAATTATAATGCACAATAAATGAAATAAACTTTTTATTTGTTTTAACAAAAAGTGCTTACAGGCTATTTCTGTCTCAATAAATACAGGAACATTGAGGCCTTGTCTCTCTTCGTAAACACAGGATCATATTTCTCTACAGTCAAAACACAAGTTACAGTTTCACACAAAAGTTGCTCCTCTGTCATTTACATCTATGTACATCCCCTATACACTGTTACTGTACCACTTTCCCCATTGGGAGTTAAGCATAGAAGAGAAGATGTTAAAACGGAAAACCAGCGTTAAAACGAACATTAATACGAAAAACCAGAAATGGTGCAGAGACAAAAAACGTCTGCCAGCATAAAGATATGCTTAGAAAATAGTGCATTACATGCGATTACATGTAACCGTCTGTTGGGCTTTTTTGGGGTAGAGAAACGAAACAGGTAGTCTTGCATGTTTTTCTTTCCTTTTCCTGTTTTAGTGTGTGTGTGTGTGTGTGTGTGTGTGTGTTTAATGGTGAGGGTTACAGAGTGGGCTGACAATATTCCTGACATTTCTACACCCACAGATTTTCAAGATCAAATCTTGTGAATGTGAAAGCATGAGATAAAAAATATGAGGCTACATTTCAAATATATGTTGAGATATATAGCAGACGTTAAACAGTAAAGCACCGCAAATGTAAACAATGTAGACAGGTAGACATTGCAAATGTACAATCTACAATATAACAGCTACACTGTCAATTATTTGTATTTCAATTTGAGACTCATATATTCATAATGTATAGTCCTTGTAAGTCTAATTTCATGGTCTTTTCAACATGAACCTTTGAAGGATTCCCAGTTTCCTCTCCAGTCTCCGGTCTTATGATAACGACACAGCCTCCCTTATGCAAATGAAATGACTGTTTCCAAAGCCAACGTGAAACTATCCCCATGTCCTTACAGACGCAAACAAACAAAACGTGTTTTTGTTCTTTAATAATTTAATAAATAAGGCACTCAAAATGTCCACCTTCGAATACTGTACATCCCAAGAAGACTGTGAATAAAATCTGGTAAGTAATGCATACAGAATGTTATTCTGCAATACACTGAGAACATATACAGCACTGTACGCTCAGTCATGGAGCAACAAGCTTGTTATCACACTGATTGTTTGACTTAATAATCCATATTCCTCATTTCAGACAAGAATCCGCCTGTGTATCATATAGCGGAGACTTACCCCCAGGAATTTAGGCACAACTGTCTGACATTGCTGTGCCATACAGGCAAAATGGGTCCTTTTTCAGGGGGTCAAAAAAGTAGCATTGAAGATTTGAATTTCTGATGAATTCTAATTTCATACTGGCTGCTATTCAGTGTAATCCCATGGTTAACCACTGTCTAACAGGAAAACTCTGTGGAGTCCAACACTGAAACTGGATTATTTGCCACTATTTCATATATATATTATATAAAATATCAAAAATTTCTTTTTCAGTTTTCTTTTTTGTGTGTTACAACTTTTTCCAACCACAAAATGTCAGAGCTGGGTACTGTAGCTTAAATTCTTCATGCCCCTTTGATTTCAGGTACTAGAAATACGCAAACACACAGGCAAAAGCACTCAAGACTCGAAAACACAGAGAGGTTCAGGAAAAAGATTCATGCACAAGTAAAAATCGACAGAACATGGAATCGACAGAACATGGAATCTCTCTTGCTGAATAACACTGAAAACTACAATTTGTTCAGAAACAGGAAGTTCCAGTTCCCTTAGTTAAACTGATACCTCATTGACAATCAGTTGAAAGCACATTCACAGAGGGCATTTTCTGAAAACAGAAACTCTCTAAACAGCAGGGTCTTGAAAATTATATAGAAAAATTTTAATCTTATTCGTATTCCCCATTTTATCTCGTGTCACTCATTTATGTCACTAACGGTCATCACTAGTGTATCCACACTCTGCAGTGTCTTGTATTCAAGTGTGTATGTATGTTTCTTGTATGTATTGCATTTACATATATTAAAAAAAAATAATGTTTTGCAGCCAGTTCCCAATAAATTCACCTCCATCCTTAGTGGTAAAATGTACAATAAAGAAATGAATGTCGCAGGGTGATCTGTGACATTTGGGAGAAATGTGGTCATACTGACATCTGGAGCGTTTAAGGGAAATGTTTGCAGATGACATTCAGCCCATTTCATAAAGGTTACATGTGAAAAATGAAATCTAAACAAAATGCAGATATAAATATCCTTTTTAGCCGAATACCTCAACAGTAATCTGCCTGCAAGCGACATCTTGCAAGAAAGCCCTGAAAAAACAGCCACTGACCAAAATGAGCCTTCCGTTTCAGGCAAGGGCAGACACGGAACACTGTGAATGAGAAGTAAATGAAGGAACGGCAAAGAGTGAAGCATTGTGGGCAAATTAAAGACAAAACTGTTTAGTCGGGGAACAGCAAACGAAAGATACACGTTTAAGTGCCATTCACGCAGACGAGGGGAAAACTGCCTGCGTCACCCACAATATGGGATTTTTTAGCATTTTTAGTCAGTCCTTTGAAGATAATGTCTGAAGCGACATTTAACTCTCGATTAACTAAATCTTGGTTCTCATAGGGTTCTTCAGTTAAACACTCCACAATGAATCATTCAAAATGACGAGTGGGGGGGGGGGTGGTGTCTTACCTGGTCATCTTTTGCCAAGGCAGCCGTTATTACATTTATCGTCCTTTGTCCTTATCACTTCTTCTCTAGATTAATGACAGTGCACGAAAAACAACAATCTTCACTACTTGGATTAGAGTTTCCCCCATAATCAGGGGTGGGGGGGCAGGGGGAGAGGGAGAAGGAGCAAAGCTGAAATCCTGGATAGAAAGCCTGAGGTCCAAGGGGCGATGTACATTTGGTATGGACCTTCTCACCAGCCTCAACACAAGTGCTCTTCAGGACAGGGGAGTTTGTCCACAGATGAATTCCCCCTGTCCAGCGAACCCAGCGAAGAATCAATCCCACGCTGCGGACGCAGGTAAGAACCGCGCTTGCGTTCGGTCAGCTGGAAAATCAAAAGTATTTTCTCTAGCTGTTATTCAGCCAGATACGTCCTCTGTTTCCCACAAGAACTTCATGGGGGTGGGGGAGCAGTCAGTATCCGGAGGGCAGAGTTCGTGGGTCAGTCTGACGGGTGCTAGCGGCTAAGGGGTAGCTGGGGCAGCGTCATGGCCTGGTGAGAAAGGCTCTGTGTCGTCAACACGGAGAAGGGGTGACCTGCAGCAGAAAAGCCAAGCTCGTTAGCATACAGCCCCTGCGGGAGATTAGCCCCCCACACATACGTCTCTTTCAGCGCGCAGTAATTAACTCTGTACAATTCAAATCAGAGTGCTCTGTCGGCAGGAGATGCATGTATAAATAGAGTCAAAGTTTAGCTCTGAGGCACATAGATACATGCAAATAAACGAACAGTGTCGGTTACTTAAATAAAGAATGCCAGAGGTTGGCGATATGAGCAGGAGGGTGAAGGCAGGCCTCCAAGACACTCACTCTCAATGTATCCGTGCAGGGCCACCATGCGCGCTCTCTCGGGGCTGCCAAAAGGAGAGTAATGCAGGTCGTCCGGCAAGGAAGGGGGCATCCGAGATTGGGGGTGGCCTTGGGGGGGGCCACTGTGTTGGGGAGTGTGCTTTTTGTGTCTTGCTCTGCAGTTTTGAAACCAGACCTATGAAGAAGCAAAGTCGCCAGCAATCAAATAACGACAAGACATTCAGTGTTTGTGGGTCACGCACTCTGGCACAAGAGCGAAATTGCAGTGAGAGTTGCTGGTGCTGGTACCTGCCAGCACGTAAGGGCGGGCGGGCCGGTACTCACCTGTATCACCCTCCTGCTGAGCCCCGTCATGTCGGCCAGCTTCTGCAGCGTCTGAGCGTCTGGGTTGTTGTCCTGTGCAAATTGCGCCTGCATCACCTGTGAACATGCCAGCTACAGTCATATGGCTGCTTCCCGGCCACAGCTACGAACATTAATGGAACGCCTGAGCGCTTACGCGCACCTGTAGCTGCTCGGCCGTGAAGGAGGTGCGGGCCCGTTTCGCCGGTTTGGGCTGGCTGTCCTGCTCTGACGGCACTGCCCCCTCCAGCGTAATGCCACTCCCTGACATCCAGGACAGAGGTGGACAAGACATTCTCATTTGCGACATATACATTTCCTGGAAGTTATGCACTTTATAATACTGTTATTGCATAGTCTCATACTGTCATTTTGTTTTTCACCCCTCAGGCTCTGTAATTGAGTGCGGCTGAATGTGTAAGCATTCCAATGCACCTGTTGCAAATGGCTAATCAGATCAGCCGAGACTTTAGATCATTTAGCTCTAAACCCGATCTAGATCTAGACTAGTCTGGTCCTCAAGCACAGCACCGACTGTACGCATGTCTCACCGCTCTCTGCTGCCCGTTTGAAGTTTTCCACCATGGTGTCGTAGTGGATCCGACAGAGGACCTTCTCTTCGACCAGGCCGAACTCTTCCCCCGTGGAGAGCTGCCGCTTGCAGGAGAAGCAGGCGAAGCAAGCCAAGTGGTACGCGTTGCCCCTTGCCCGGCGCACCCAGTCACTGGCGTAGATCTGTCGCCCACAGCGGGCACACTTTGTACCAAACCTACTATAAAAAGAAAGAAACAGAAGCCGGAATATCAATTATCTGCAGCAAAACGGCGCTGTATCTTTAAAGGGTTTGACAAGAAGGGGAAAAAATAAACAGAATTCAAGTGACTCCTTTGAAAAGTCAGCCAAGTTGGGTCGCAGTAATAAGTGAAAGTGTATCAGGTTTACCAAAATTTTATGCATCGCATGTTATTATTAAATGACATCACTAGCACCCCCCTAAATGAAGAGTGAGACCTGAAAAGTCATTATTCAGGAAGGCAATGGAGGCAATAAAGAAAGTGTGCAGTATTTTAATGTAGCGAGGCCATTTAGCCCAGCCCTCTCGAGGAAACTCTAGAACTGACGCAATGTGCGTGAGTTAATTCTGGAATGCCTGCAGTTGCCAGCGGAGATCTGAATATAAACAAACTAACACCTGTGATTTCCCGACTGATGGGAGATGGCCCAGCGGATGGTCCGCTAAAGCTACGGGTTTCCACAGAGCAAGAGAAAAATCGTGCAAGAGTTGAGACGCATTCCCAGGTCAAGCTACAGCTACTAGCAGCCTGACAAGTCACACATGCACTCCTTCATGTTCACTTCCTTGCACGTGTCTAGATTAATCTCATTTAACTGCCTAAAATATTTAAAAACTAGCATTTCATACACTCACGCATGAGTGTGTAAGAATCGACATGTATATACATACGTATGACAAATTGTCCTTTTTGACATATACGAGGATAAAGAACACCGCACATGTACAGTAATCAAACCCATGAATGCGCTCGTTAATATCAGACGTGCGTGTGATCCAGGCATGGGCTCGAAGACATGAGGAGTCGCTTTCCATTAGGTGGAGTGTGGAGGGATGCCGCCTCAGAGCCAGGGAGAGCAAGACTGACCCAGTCAGAACACAGGAGCCGCAGAGGCTTGGAGGCAAAGCTAATTGCACACAGATGGTGGTTCTGACCCCGCTGCATGAACACCAACAAGAGAACATGGTCTGAACCTTTACAAGCCTGCTCCTCAGTCCCTCGGCCAGGCTTTGCTGGGAGCTCTTGTATACAGTGTCATAAACACTCAGATGGGGGAATATGGCGGCGGAGGGGGGTGATCTGGCACATCCCATCTTTCAGCAAATGACAATTCCGGCCCAAGTCAGCCTGTGTTTGGATTCCTGGATTTGGATTCCCCTCTGAAACACATTTAATCAGGAATTGGGTCAGGATTGCCAGCCCAGAGTCCTCTGGCCTTGTGCCACCGCAATACCCAACGCCCAGGTCCGTGAGAAAGTGCAGAGAGAGCTCTAGTTTTCCAGTGTTAGCAAAACACTGCCTGTAAGATTCAGCCCACGTGTCTGTCTGGTCCTGTACCTGAAGTCGTTGTGCTTCACCAGCCCCTTGGCCTCTGCTCACTGAGGTTAGAATCAGTGTGGATATTGATAAATATTTGTGCTTTTTGCTCATAAAATCCCGCAGAGTCATTCCAAGCCCTTCATTGTGTTTAATCACAGGTACTAGAAATATGAAATATCCGATGAACCACAAATATCATCATATTTCACCGATGAAGCTTTTCAAAGGATTGATATAAGATAAATGCAATGGAAAGGCTTTGTCATATTTCATGGTAACTGTGCTGCTGTATACCGTAAAAAACAATTTCAGACATTTTTTTTCCTCATGAAAATTAGCAACGGGTTACTTATGCTGCTGTACTAAACTTTATATTTACTTTGGAGTCCCTTCTAATCACCTGTCTGTACTAAATCTGGGGGGGATGCTTCCTTCGCATGTCCCCCCCCAGAGTGTTCCCATATCCAATATAAAATTAAAGGTCAAAATTAATGGTTTGAAAATACATACGCATTTAGTGAATTTATGCTTATAACTGTTGGGAATTCCTAGGGAATCAAAGTAAGTTTTCCATACTCCTGAGAAATGTCCCGGATCAGATTTTCTCGAGGCCTTGACCAGGCGCTCCCAGACTGTAGGTGGGGCAGCCACATTTTGCTGCAAACCACCAAGCTGATTTATCGAAAATGACAGTCCCTCTTGTAACGGCCCCATCTCTCGAACAGCACATTCGTTGTACATTTGAACGCATGACCGTTTTGAATGATTAACAGCCCATTTGCGTTAAGTCATTTCAATTTTGCTATATTAATCTGGAAAGACTAGAAGAAAGAAGGTAATAGGAACTGAAAAAGGATGCAGAGAAGCCGTAAGCGCTGGAGACCTCATACCGAGTGGGTGCATGACGTAGTGGACATGATGCAGTGCCCTGCAACCCGGCCCTCTGCCCCGACTCTTGTGTCCTTCCCAACCTCGCAGCATGCACACACATGCACACAGCACACATATAGCATGCACACATTATGCACACAGCACGCATATAGCATGCACACACATACGCATAGCATGCACACAGATTCACACAGCATGCAGACACATACACACAGCATGCACACACATGCACACAGAAGCACACAGCACGCATATAGCATGCACACACATTCACACAGCATGCAGACACATTCACACACACATGCACACAGCAGGCACACGCATTTTCTTGCAGTACCAGGTCACTGGCACAACCGGGCAGCTATAAAACGGACCTGGTCCTTCCTCACAAGGACAACAACTGGTTGACCCATTTGGGTTACAGGCCATAGCCAGCATTTTTAAAATGCCGAGGACAAAAATGTTAGCCCTTCCTAGGTGTGCCCCGCAATGGATCATGGGTATTGGAGTTGCAGAAAAAAATACTGAGGACTTGACCTGGGTGTCCTCAGTGGTAGGTATAGCCAAGTGAAGACCAGGCAATCAAGTCCAATCAAGCCGGTTACCGCTACACGCCAAGCACACATGCCTGTGAGGCAATATGCTTCCTAGGGCAGTCCCACCACCATCACAAACAAACTGCTCTGCATCCACTACTACAACATCCAAAAATGCTCAAGGCAGAGGCAGAGAGGATCTACTACAAATATTATACAAATATCATATGGGTTTTACCATGAAACAAATAACTTCTATTGGGTTAACCAATAATCTTAATGATCGACAGCAGCTGGAGAACCGTAAATGACTAAACTTGGTGGTGAAACCAACCTCTGAGTTTCACATGACAACAGGCATTATGAACTGCCCGTATTGAAGCCATTTTCCCAGAGGTTTCCATCGCATGGCGCCAACATGCACGCGACAGTAGATGCGACGAGAATCGTGTCGGAAGCATCGCCGGCGGCTGTATTGTTTCCAGCCTCTAATCGCTGGTGATTATAAACCTCAGAGTAGCACTCAGCATTCCACACGTCCTACTGGAACTGGGACGCGGACGATCCAATAGAGCGACTAGCAGCTGCCCACGCGCCCATGGCAGCCTGTTCCTCTGCCCTGTCCATAGCACCCCTCCGCAGGGGAAGCTGGTCTCTCGGGCCCCTGTGCTGTGGATTCGGCCTGGAGACATGACACCCCCCCCGACTCCTCTCTCCACGCATCACCTCAATGACTGGCCTCTATTGGCAGGATGGATCAATCCCGCCCCTTTGTCTTATCCGTTAGGCTGCATTAGAGGGTCAATGGCAGAATCACCTCTGTTTGTGTTAAGGTCTTTATACAATATCCTCCATGAGGCTGTGAGGTATATATACCTAAGGGACAGACCATGGAGGGCACTGTGAAGAACGGTACATGTCACATGTGCTAGATTAAAAAACGCAGCCATGAAAAATATGACATTGACTTTCATATAATGCATGACATCCTGTGTATTTATCAGACACTTTTATCCAAAGTAACGTACATTTTTGAGGAAGCAGGAGCAACTGGGGCTTAAGGGCCTCACTCAGGGGCCCAAGGGTGACGTCACTCTGCTGACCCGGGGATTTAAAGCGCTGTCCTTCCGACTGCAGGCACACGTTTGTAAGCCCCCGAGCTACGCACCGGTCCCAAGCGCTATTCCGTTCACAGCACAGCATCAAAGGCACAGCATTAAAAATCATGTAAATTAATCATATCAAACAAATCCTTGGACATTTGAAAATGTCAGATTTAACCCATATAAGAGTAAAACCATAATGAAGCCAATAAAGAAAAAATACACAAACTACAAGGAAGTAATATATATAACAATCTTTTAAGTGACTGACAGATTGAAACAAAAAAACGTAATAAAAATGTAACATAACTATGCCGTGTTTGTTTGTTTTTCTATGTCTGCTGTGAATTATTGGGATTTCACTCCAGTTTTATGTAGGTTAACACGCCTGCTGAATGAGTTTTTAAAAAGGAGTGCACACACTCCGCGGCCACTTTGTTAGGTACTGCTACATAGTATCAGGCTGGACCCCCTGGTCTCTCCAGAACCATTTCAAGTGCTGCTCCATTGTCCGTTTGGAAATGCCTGTCTACCTTTTGGCACTTTTCTGGCCTTTCCCCCTTTCACCTTTCTCATTAACTGATGAGTTCTGTTCATCGTACCATTCTCCGGAAATTCTACACCCAGCGGTCTGTGAGAACCCCACAAGAGTGGCTGTTTCTGAGATTCCCGAGCAGTCACATCCGGCACCAAACAATCACACCAATCAAAAGGGGATGGAGCAGGTGTATCGGCCGTTTTAATGCTTAGTCGAAAAATGCAAGAAACCCCTAACCCTGTCTATCTATCGCCAGACGTGGCCACATGACTTGGAGTTTGCGTCGATGAGCAGGTGTACCTAATGACGTGGCCACTCAGTGTATGTCTACGCTCTAATTTATAGTTCTTTGATTCGCTTCATCTAGGTGGCTCTATCGCTTTATTTTCAACAGCAATACTACCAGTGTGTGAGGGACATCTGAGGAGACATATGATAACACACTAAGTTAGTGCCATCAGACAGTAAAATCTCCAGGAATTACCTCTATATCCTAGCAATCTTTTTTTTAAAGAACAGGACACTGTAGTTGTTCATCGCAGACTCACTACTAGGTGATTGTTGGTTGTTCAGTAAGTGATGATGTGTTACCATGTCAAGAGCAACGCTGTTGAACTGTCTAATAGTGCCCTTTCACTTTGACAAAACGCTTTGTTTAATGTCATATCAAATCCCTCCAGCAGACAGCAAATCTTCTGCACTGTATCAAATTTGAACAATTCCACTTGTTTTTTGTGTCAGTGATTCGTTGCTGCAAACGCTGTATAATTTAAGATTTACACTGAATTGTATTCTCACACTTGAGATTACAATAAATTCAGGTTCTAACTGGAGGTGTTAGCGACAAATTAATCAGCGCTTAAAAACTTTTACGCAAATTTCTGTCTTTCCTCTACGGCATCAAGTTACATCGCACTTTTAACAATGGCGTAGGAAAGAGTTTGATATTGGGGGATACAAGTTATTTATATAAATGCAATAGTCTATTTATACGGTGGACGAATGAAGCCAAATTAAATATTGATGGGCACATATCCTCTCCCCGATTCCTACGCCCCTGACTTTTAAATTAAATGTAAGTTTCCATCGCGCGTTACAACCGTTGAGCCTGATAAAGAGTTCACAATTTATTCTATTCTCATACCCATACATGTAACGCATTAAGCAAATTATTAATATTGTTCTTGTCGCTGCTGTTTTTGTCGTTCATGATGATGACTTCCAGCGATAATCTTTCCGCATCGAAAAACGCCGGCATGTCAATTCGAAACTTATGGCAATATATTTTTGCCCAGAAAAACTTAAATCACGTCATCTGGGATTATTTATGTGTAACCTATTTCTCATTTTCTAGGTCTGCTAAGGATCAGTATTATTAGTACATACATGAAATTACACATTAGCGGCTAAGATTGTTAATGTAATTATAATATGTAGTAATCATTTCCTAATACAGAAATATTAGAATATATTTTGCGGTGTGAACGTGTGCGATGAACATCGTTAAAATTACACCTTTTGCCCTTTTATTATAAAGCATAATTAAAAAGACTGATTACGTTACATTCGGTTTAATTATTTTCCAGTTTTTATTCTGGCTGTAATTCAAGCCGCCATGATGGTAATGAGCAAAAAAAACAATATTTGTTTTTCATAACGCATCACAGCATCGAATACAAAGTTAGAAATTCGGCATTTCTTAAAATTTACTTGAATATTAGCTTTTACATTGTGCCGGTATTGCTGAGTCTAGTGGACGCATGCTTCATAACAGGCCTTTTAAAATCAATTGCTAAGGAACGTACTTCGTATTACAAAATAACCACGCCGGAACCGGGTTACAATTTTAGATTTAGTTTTTGGCTTTTATCGTAGAAAAAGAACACTAGAAAAACTTACCCTACCTGAAATAGTCCATTTTACAGAAGATCTCCTTGTTTTTTATGTAGCAGCTGCTGTGTTGACGCAAAGACGTCCTGCAAACGGAGCACTCCAGGCACCTCACGTGCCAGATTAAGTTATTCACCTGCAAAACAAGGGGAATCTTTTAGAGTGCCTACTTCCAGGTTTTATATAGCCCACTGATATATGCCATTATTATTATTATTATTATTATTATTATTATTATTATTTACTTAGAATGCAAACGTGAAGCAGCATGCTATGGACTTAATGGTATAGTATAGTATAGTATAGTATAGTATAGTTTGGTAAAGTCAATGCGCTTTGCAAAAATATGTTTTGCACCCATATAATTTCTAATTTCAGCAACAACATACGTTGTTTTAAAAAAAAAATACAACATTATATGTCAATAATATGCATCGAGCATGTGATGGCGCTTAAAGGTGGAATCCGCTCACCTCCATTAGCAGGCCTATTGCAACAGAAATGAAACGGAAATTAAGCAGCGCCGACTGTCAATTAAGAAATTGTTAATTTATGTTTTTTATGGTTTTGCTTATTAAATGATTTTACAATAATTATTTTGTACGGAAAATAAATGCTGTTGCAAAAGGAATAAAACTTTGTTAAAATATATAACAAAATAGTAAATAAAATCGTGTTGTAATATATATACGGCCTACGTAATACACATAATATACATTTTTACATAAAACATATTTATACACTGAATATGCAGTATTCGTAATGTATATTAATTATCTGAAATTATTATAGTTTCATTAATGTTGTTTTAACGTTGTAATCGTTTTACCATTGTAATTGTAACATTGTAATGTTGTATATAGATGTTTTATGAAAATTTATTTTCTACTGTTTATCATGTATTATATACAACACATTTAAAAACAGAAGCTATCGCCATTTCTTTTCCTAAAAATTCTTTAAGCCTAAAATAATACAGCAAAACTAGACATATTCAAGGCAAAAGCAACTTTCAGCACCATCTGTTGAATACGGCTGAAAATTGGCCGCAGGTATAAATCCTCCAATACCAAAACGTACCGCATTATTTTTAACGCTTACATTAATTTGTTAATAAGACTTAATAGGTGTTTTTTCATATGAGCAGAAAGATGTAAAAATAACTCTTAAATAGTTGCGACAAAAACAAATACGTTAATTTTATTTGATTCCCCAAGTATTTCACTACTGTCCGTTTATAAAAATCTAAATATAATAAAAATAAGCTGTTAGTTATGTCTACCATAAGCAAACAATTTCCTGCTTTAAAAAAAAAGCTTGCGGTTTCATGCGGACGTAACAGATGACGGGGGAGTCTCCATTTAACATCCGCTCTGAAAGTATTATAGTGTGAAAATTATAGAAATTATAGTGTGTTGTGATTGCAAATCGATTAATATTTTACTAAAAAATATTTTAATTTGACTGCTTTAGATCAATGTAAGTTAGATTTATCCTGACTACTTTAGTGCTTTATGTACACATATAGCCTACGCTGAGGTTCTGTACAGGATGAATTTAATGATGTGGTTGTTCAATTGATTTAACGATCAATCATTGTCACATTTTAGCCTCTAATCACGTGTACCTAGGGGCTGTTTTACAAACAAACATAAAGCTACTTCTAGACGAAGTAAGGTCTTCTTGTGGTGTGGGCCCGTGATTTCCTTACCTTGAGTAGATATCTGTCGAGGATCTCCAGTCCACAGCTTGCACACACGTTTTTTCCTGTCGACGGTACGGAGGACGAAGACGATGTCGGGGAACATATCGACGGCGTAGACGGAGGAGTCGGCGAAGATCGTGGATCGTCCTTTTCCATATTCGACCTGTGAGATTCTCCGTCGGAGTGAGACTGAATCGGGAAAAACGTATTAATGTAAAACAATCATCCCACGCTATAGGCGCCAGACGCGCGCTCGAGGCTTTGGCACATGTGCACAGAAAACACTAAAGGCCCGTGTTATGTTATATTACTATAAAATAAAATGTTACATATTATTACAGGGCTATTAAATCCAGCTTTTTTTAAAAAAAAGAATTATAAATTGTATATTCTTGCAGCCTAAAATGCATTTTGTATGATACGGCAACTGAAAGAACTTTGGGATAAACAGTATCTAAGTAATTAAATACAAAATTTCAATGTGGCGATTAACTTCGCTTATCTCTAATTTATCGGAATATTGGGCTTTCAGACAAAAATCAAATGACACAACAGATTCGCCGAACACTTATTTTACAAAATCAAAACAAAATATAAAGCACGCGCACAGCCTATATAACGGTGTATTAGACACCTTAAATCTAACAATAGGATTGTTGCGGGACACGCAGAATTAAAATAGCCTAATATCTACTCACCATTATCAGTGGTTGCTTGGCTTCCACACAGTGTGAGGATACCGTAGTACTCTGCTTTTCCGGAGAAATCACCTACAAGACAGATTAACGAGCGATGCGAAGTCAACAGGGTGCGTTCTATCCGTAGCAGTAAGCCTCCCTGATATATTTCGGGCTATATAACTCGTCCGACACAATAAATAAGAATTTCCACGGCGTATTTAGAGCCTTGCAACAAAAGACCTTTTTAATGAAGCGATTTCAATTTGGATTGATTTTTCCCTGCACTTAACCCATGCCTCTTAAAGTAATCGCCTACCCAATGCAATCCAGAGCACTGAAAAAAATAAACTACCTGCAATTAGAAATAGCTTGAAATGTTCGGGATAAGAGGGACCCGGAGTGTCAATTTCAACTGTCAATCAGAAAAGGCATCGGGCCACCCAAAGAATTGCAAATTTGATTTTTAATGGCAGTAATTAAAATCGAATTTTCTAAGCAGAATTGGGATGTGAAGAGGATGGACTGCAAATCACACTATTCATAAAGAATAGTTTTCAGAGATCGCAGCTGATCTTCGCACATAAACGAGAGTTATGCTTCTGGCACCGACATAAAATAAAAAACGCAACACGTATATACGTCCCTCCGGGTGACAGTATCCAAGAGTGCGTTTGTATTTACGTCATGAACCTGTATTATTTATTACCATTTACAGCCAAATTCAGACATGTTGGGCTTTAGAAAACAAAACGTTTTTAAGCGAACTGGCATTTTGTTTACGCATTTCGGTTAATACACTAAGCAAATATGCATTCCTTGTGATCATAATAAACATGAAACATCGGCTTGAACAGATACGTATTCGCGTAAAATACCAACAACGTTACCTCTTTCGTGGGTATTCCTTTGGATAAAAATTGATTTCCCTCTGGAAGGGGGGCCAAAACGTCATTTTTCCAATACATGAAAAACACTCCCAAATGATGCCAGTCTACAACCGACTGAAGGTAGAAGCCCAGGGCTCTTCGAGTTATGCGCTGCGAAGTAATGACTTAACTCTTAATTGGAAAGAAAAGCCGCAGTTGTATCCTTCGTGTCATAGTTCTTCGGACACATCGGGGTAGCAGGGGAGCCCGGGACGTGTTTTTCCTCTCTGAAAGTGCGGCCGTAGCTTCCAGGGCCGGGCTAATCGAAGCATAAACTGTGAGGCTCGGATGGGATGGACAGCAGGCGGCCAAGTAGGGATTGTTTTTCAGAGCGCCTTATTTAGAACAGTTTGTAAAATTCTTCCTTCCACTTTTTTCCCCTTTTGGAGTGGGATTGCTGACTACAGGAAATAGGTGAAGTCGAGGGACTGGCAGGTCTGCTCTCAATCTCCTGGAGAGCGCGAGACAGCCAGTGCAGAGCACCTTCTCTCTACGTCTGAAGTGAAAGTTTACTTGTGCGCCCCTCCAAGGGTGGGGGAGGGTATCTTCTGACATAGGTGAGGAGGGTAGGGTTTATGAGTATACAGTCACCAAAATGAAATTCATCTTGCAGAAATTCTTCGTAGATAACTTATATTTACGCTTACGCTCCAAGCTGGTTTTCTGCAGCGATCTCACAGCCCTTCAGACATTCTCAACGTGTCTGAATATATTGACACAAACCGTTGATGATATATTTTCGTGCGTTCCGCAGGGTAACAACGACAAAGCAGAGTTATTATCCTTCAAGAATATCTCTAATGTCTTTTATGCAACTTTTGGTAATATCTTATTGTATCAGGCAAAGATCACGAAAATGATGGGAGCAGACATGCAACAGGATGTAGACACTTATGTTAGAACATAAGGAATTAAACGGAACCTGGCTATGGTTCAACAAATTAAATGCATGAATAATATTAATATAGAATCAACCCCAAAACAAATATGTTGGCTATAAGAAATAATTAATATGACAGTATTAAACAAATGCAGAAATACAAATTAGTGAAGCAAAAATAAAAGCGCAAATTGAAATGATTATTGACGCTTACAATAACAATATTTAATACATTTTTAATATGGGGATAACCAGCCGACAGTTATTTTGAGAAAACTGAGCGCGGCCGCAGCAAAGCACCAGGTAACCTCCGACATAAGCTGCCGTCAGTCCTGGAGTCTGGCATAGGACATACAGCATCAGAACGCCGACTACCAGATTCACCAGCAGTGTCTTCCCCCGGAGCCGCCCGCATCACCAATAGCTGAATCTGGATAACAGGAACGTTACTTACACATGCACCTCATGTGAAGTGCACTCATTTTGTCTTATTTGCTATTTAAGTGCACTATTGCACGTCTATTTATTTACTACTATGCCTTTTGTTGTTCTTTGCACTATATGGGTGTGGCTCAGCGTATAAGCAATCCAGTGCACTTGTTGCACATGAGCAGTGGGACATCTCGAATCCTCAGAGTTAAACTGCTTTGTGTACTGAGATCGGGGCTTGGGGTAATAAAACCATTGGTTATCATGAATATTAATTAGCATCAATATTACATGCTATCATTAATAAGCGGCTGTGTTTGTTTTAATCACTAATATGCTGTCATTCTTGTAAAGAAATTAACCTCTCAGTTAACTGGCAGTACTTGTACTTGTTAGCGAGCCAATTTTATAACAAAATCGCGCCGTTCGAAAGGCTTACACCTATATCGTAGACCATATTAATGTTGAGTTACATCTAGGTCTTTTTCATGTATTAAATCTCGATGCAGCTTTTGTTTTCTAAGACTTAATAAATAAAGTATCAACTGGCAAGCTGCCACGTACAGATATGACAAATAAAAGGTGGGAGTAACAGAAATAGTCGCGCGCATGATGACGCGTACAAAACAGCCTTTATATTAATATTCCCCAGTAATTTATGAATCATAATTTTAAGATATTGCATTATATAGGCTAAACTGATAACTGCTTACATCTTAAGTATTCGAAAGTTGAAATCGGGCGTATTATAATACACGGCAAAAAAATCCAATTGAATTATTTTAAATCCGTAAAAATATTTTTTAGGGTTCCAACTTCAGCGGCAGTTATGTAGGCTAATCTAGCCTGCAAATATTTGAAATCAACTGTAAAAATTTAATCAGTAACTTCATAGTTTGGTTAAGCATCGCGATCTTTACCTTCAGAAGGTAAGGATTCAGCGACGGCTTCTCTTTTAACATGTCATCATAGCAGGACTGACTCTCTGATGGGCGACAGGTAAGTCTAGGCCTATAAAATGCAGCCTCGTTTTAAATGATCGTTTTTTTTTAACCGAACTAGTAAATACGCAGCTAATATACTGACACGTTGCCTAATATCTTGTCAGATGTTACAGGTATCATTGACTTCAGCAAACATAATGCTGATCTACTTTTGAGGTGGGAAATTTATTTTTTGGGGATTGCATTAAATTTGCTACGTTATATTTAAGACGCAGTCTATCAGTTTGGCTATCCAAAATCGTACTTATTCTAAAAAGGCCCATCAGCAGCCTAAGATAAAATACAGTAACATTTCTGTTAAATATAATCAGTAGGCCAATGTATCGATTTTGGGAAACTTAAGTCGACTAGTATGCAATATGATGATGTAGGCTAAAAGAAAATTTGTCTCGATCTGAAATCTGTTTAACGTTTCTTTTGTAGCTTTCGAAGAAACAACGGTAGAACATTGTTATAACTTGATTGAAAGATTTGTTCTGGAAAGTGCCCCATAATTGCATTAATGAAATAAACGTATTAGGTTGCATGAAACATGCGACGCTGGAGTGATAGTGGAGCTTTTTGAAGTTTCGCCAATAAATGACAGACTATAAGTAAAGTAAAACCACACGATGCTTTATAATCTCACAAAATTGTGCTGTAGTACAAAATAACGCAATCCAGTCCCATCTTCGGTCATTACTTTTTTAAATACTGCATTCCCTATTTGCTCTCCTACGTTCAGACGCTAATCTGGAAAACCAACAGGTCTTTACAGAATAAAAAAAGACAAACATATATCAGTAGTAGTGTTAAGATCTGTCATAACCGAAGAATCCGTAGTCATCCCATGCAGGTTATGAAGGCAAACAAAAGCGGATCACTAGCTTGTGTTGTTCCGCTCGGATCTAATCGCCCATAACTAAACAGCAGCGCGGAAAAGCATTTTGATCGGACTTTAGCTTCATCTACCACCCACTGGCGGAAACACTGATTGTGACTATATGTCAGACAATTGAGCAAATTGTGTCACGTTATCTCTAACCAAGTACCCTTTATATATGAACACAAACGACAAGAACATTAAAAGCCTCCAGTATTCTTATGAAATATGGTGACATGATAATTAAATAATCCTTTATATTCTTCTCTCATGCCCTCTCTTGGGTTTCCAATCGCTACAAAACGTCTTTATCTTTGCCTTGTCTCTGACTCCATGCATCAATAAACCGCCTAAGTATTAAACACGCTGGTAACTTCGGACGCCCGAATCAGGCATTTGTAAACCCTTCAGGTATTAACAATCCGTATCTCTGTGACTATAATTACAATAAAATAACGGCATTCGAATAATTACTTCTTGCTGTATTCGCAACATTTTTATTCTTTATAATAAATGTTTTTGGTCTCCAATAGACGGCTCCTGCTGTCATTTAACAAATGGGAATTAGAAACGACTGAACTATAGGCAATGTAATGTCTACTTGAGGCATTAAACTTTAATGGGTTTTATATAGATATGTGATTGTCATAAAAATTAAAAACAATATTGGCCCTTTCTTTTTGAGAGGCAGCTATGATACTCCGCTGCACCGGGCCCGCCACTATTAACAATAGTGCTAATATCAAAAGATAGAAATATCTCGATCAACTGTACAAGAACGTGTAAACAGTTTAAAAAGACCTCATACATATTTTCTATTCACAGGCGTATCTATATAACGCATTCATAATCAGAAATGAATGTATGTAAATATATGTAGCCTATCAAGTACTTAAATTATTGTTTTAATTGTATTATATCTACCAGTTAATTTTCCACGAAAATAACACACGTACGTCAAAAGCACAAACATTCTGTCAGATCCGTAATGGGATGTTTACATAACAAATGCGTCCTATTCATTCATAAATATCCCACGCTAATTTGCACATTAACTGGCCGTGAGGTGAGCGAGGGTCAGTAAATTCAAATATTTAAGCAATTTAGCTAATAACTGGAGTTATCAGTTTTGTTAATGGCAGAAATTAGAAAGCGGTACAAAACATTCAAAGGCGCATAATTATTTAAAATATAAAGTCAGAATTAACATTTGAAAGCTGCGGGTATTTATAATATTTCATTTACTTCGATGGAAATGGGGGTACTATAGGCAATTATGCACTTCTCTATATTGATAAAGACCAATAAACGTTAAATTTTACAATGTTCTTGCAATTCATCTATAGCCTGTTTAATGTCATATAATAAAAATTTCGCGAAGAACACCGACAAATGCTCCGTCTTACTTCCGGTCGCTCTATATATAAATAGTGTTCGTCAGACCTTACCTTCAAAAATAACATGACCCAGACACGAATCTGTTGTCTCGGTATGGTTTTAGATGTATTGTGAGATATAGAAGCTGTATTTTAAAGTTGTCTCGACGAAACTCGAGAGACCAGTATAGGCCTTGGTTACTATTTTGATTTAATCAACATGTCACATTGCAGTACGACATGAACGAGTTAATTGTTCTCTGTCATTAATGAAATAATCTATAATCTTACTCAATGGCGTAGGAGGGAGTTTGATACCAAGGTGAGCAAAGGTCTATCCATAGGGAGAGTGAAGCTAATTTAAATCCCGGGGGGTTCACGTCCACCCCGTGCCCCCTTGTTTGTACGTGGCCAACACATGTAAAAGTTTCCGTTGTCGGTAGACTTTTTATCAGAACTCCAACCAAAATTCTATAAAGTTACAATTAAATGGCACTTGTTACAGATGATGCAAGATATTTCCGATTAAACGTAAAAGATGCCAGACAGCAGAACTGACGGATTGGTAGCTGCGGTCGCAGTTTCCATCAGGAATCGTAGATCAGCGGCAGTGCGCCTCCGCCATTCACGCACCACCAAATCCGGCTCTATTTTAGACGGCGAGTCATTACGATCAGAGTAGGAGAATTTGACAAATGGCAGTCTGGCTGCCCTAGCTGACTTAAAGAGGCGAGATTAACGAAATTTGGAAAAAATACTGCATCACTGTTTGAAGAAAAAAAATAGACTCTTATCGTGACAATATGTATATAAAAGACAACAACAATTAAACAGTCATATGAAGTTTCACTATACATACTGTAGCACTATAAAGGTGACGTGCACTGATAAGCGAGTCAAACAGCTGTTTTACGATCGTGTAAGATCCAGTAAGTTTTCTACGATGCTGTCAAATTGCAGATCCAGCTGCAGCAGTCAAAACTGGGAGAAAATGATAGCTTAACTAGACTGAGGGATTCTGCTTGGTCCATGACTAACCTATTGATGCTGCTTATCTCCAGAAGGAAAATTATGCAACAGTGGTACAACAAAAGATAGTTGTACATAGGAAAAAGCAAGTGGTAGAATATTGTGTCATCTCTCCAGAGACTGGAAGCATTCAGCACAGACCATGGTGGGGCTAATGGGGGGCGTCACATGTGATGGTGGGGCTACAGCACTGACCGCCCGGCATTCCTGTCCATCTAGTGACACGCAGACAGTCCCGCTGTACGGATTACGGCCAGTTATATTGGCTTGGTGGTAGTAATTCTACTACTGTTATAGAAGCACAGTTATATATTATACAGAATATATTTAAACAAGACAGAAGTCAGTGACCAAAAATGCACTTAAAACGGAGTTTTTTTTACATTTAAAAATTTGAAGATGGTTTTAAGTAGAAAATAATGATGACAATGATTACAATACTAAGACACACAAACAGTATATAAATATATAATAAAGAAATAAAGAATGACAGACAAATGTCATCACAGAGCATTATGTGATAACAAGGATCCTGGGGAGGAGAAGCCTATGGATAGAGGGGTCATGTGACAACACCAGAACTTTAGCGAAAACACTGGTAAACAGCCCAAACTAAAAACTGCCAAGAGAAAGCCACCAGCTAATTAATTAATGCGGTGGAAGGAGGACAAAGATAAAATGAAGAATTAATTACTTATGTTTCATCACTCACTTGGCTGTTGTTTTGTTTTTGCACAATCTAGAAGTAATTGTAATTAATGGGCTTAAATTGTGAACTGTAGGGAAATTAGTTGTAATGAAGCTTGGATATGAACACTTACATCCTTAGGCCCCATTGCCTGGCACCACGCATTCAATGCATCACAATCTGAAACAGTCAGAAACACTTTTTTTTTGTCTTTTCACATTTTTCTAACACTAGTATATGAATTTCCACCCTGTAAAGGAAGAGAAATAGTTTCTGCAAACAATGTATTCTGAAATCCAAGACTATCCAAACGTCTTCAAATAAACTTTCCAAAGCACGCCGTCATATATGATTAAGAATATTTTTTCCCCTGTTCAGGTGTGTCTCCCCAGTCTGTGTTGAAGTACACCTTATGCAGAACACCAGTACACTGCTGGAAAACGATAAACATGGACTTACAAAGTAACACATTAATTTTGCAGATCTTTAATATAACTCCAATACCAAATAAAATTTTTAGGAGGAAAAACATTACAGACAACTTTAGGGCTCCAGAAACCGAGAAGCTCAGCAGTGACCGCAGCACGGCGGAGCGCGACTTCATGCGAGGGCTGACCAACGTCTCAGCGGTCAGCACTATCCCAGCGCAGGTCCAGGCTTCATGCATGACACCGGCATGTACAATCTATGGCCAAGTCTCTCAATTACCCCACAATCCCATATGAACTGGCGTCCCATCCCAGGTTAACACTGCCTTGGTCTTTCTGCTTCTTGGGATAGATTCCTGGTTCACCGTGATCCTGAACTGGATAAGCATCTACAGTTTATTCTTTTAGCAGATGCATTTATCTAAAGTGGCAAACATTTTGAGAAAGCAGGGTTACTCAGTCCCTGGAGCAACCGGAGAGTAAGGGCCACGCCCTCTGCCAGTGCTGGGATTTGAACCAATGATCTTCATAAGCACTTATAGAAAATTTATAAGCTTAAATAAATTTTTAAAAATGAATCAAATGGATAAAGTATACTAGCAACATGCTAGCAAAAAGAATGGAAATCCTTTGTTAAAAAAAAAAACAAAAAAACTACAACATATTACAGAATTTTACGGTGCACCCTAGCACACCCCCAAAACGAAAAACCCCTGCAAATCAACACAGCGTTCTTTTCACATCTGAAACATATGACATATGATTCTCTCAAAGGAAGAAAAGGACATGAGATTCATTTATTTCAGCAATATGATTTGCATGTTTACAACAATTCAATCTATTTTTCCATTACCAAGCTGAAAAAATCTGCTATCTCATTAGAACCAAATGAGCACAGCAAAAAAAATATCTAGTATCCCTTTTGCGCTGCTCTCATCTTGAACTCTGGTCCTTCAAAAAAAAAAAAAAACACCATTATTCATATGAGCAGGTTTGAAAATTTTCCTTGTTTGAGCAGAATAACACAGTGGGGAAGCAGACAGTCCATTTACTACAGAACAGACAAACACACAACCACACGGCAAACAGCACCCGAAGGCAATAGGCCTAGCTATTGCAAACTTAGTGTATTATATCGCCAATACTTTTATTAAACAAAATGAAAACAAATGCTGGTGATAATTGCAGAGACAAATGTTTGTGAAACTCAATGGTGTTCTCTCCTAAAAGTACTTGCGGGGAAAAAATGGCATATACACATTCAAAAGAATTAAATGTTTAGTTTCAGCTAATGATTAATGAAAATCCAAAGTCTTCCGACTGGTCTTACAGTCCAAACAAAAAGAAAATCACTACTGCCATATCAAAGCTATGACCAAATGTGAAACATTGAGCACAGGAAGACACAGCTAAACTACATTAAGCACTCAAGGACCTATTTTAATGCCAGGGGGGCACGAAATACATATTTGCATACAATTCCAATTTCTAAGGTTCGAAGGTCAAGAAATATTCAGAAGGCCACAGTAAATCTGGAATTGTAAGGTTTATCCATTAAAAATTCTTGTAGCCAATGGTAAAAACATAAAAATTCTTTAAAAAAAAAAAAAAAAAATAGGTCAAAAATTTTGAGAAAGATGTTTAGACAAAACAGTAGCATTCTGTGTTGCTTGCATCCTAGCCAAAAACCTTGGTGTAACAGCCACAAAGCACCGGGGCCGGCTCACTGACGTCCAGCTGATTGGTAGCTAGATCGCCACGTGACCAGCCTGGCCGTCCAGCCTAAATTTAATGTTTCACAATGCGGCAGAGAACAGAGAATCTGATTGTAGCACTTTGTGACGGTCTCAAGGCTACCGCAGCGGGGCCCGCTCCGGGCGCGCACTCCGGGCGCGCACGTCTGCGTCATCGCCGGTATTTGCGGTGATGCTTGCCGTAGGGGGCCGGACGCTTCTTCTCTGGAGGCTTGTTGTAAAGGTACACGGAGGGGCCTGAGTACTGCTCATCCGGGTTCTCCTCCATCATCTGCAGCTTCGCCTCGATGGCTCGGATTTTTGCGTTCAAGCTTTCAAGTCCAGTGGAAAAAATGGAAGGAAAGGGGGGGAGAGAAAGGGGGAGGGTTAATTTACAGGGAAAGAAAACCTACTGCGTCCACCCAAAAACTCACTCACTATCGCAGATTCAAGGTTTAGGAGAATAAAAGTAAAGTTTCGTAAAAAATGAGCCGTCATGCTAATGCTAGTTTTCTTTGTTCTGTCATCAGATCATCGGCACCGTTTTTTTACCCATGTCAGATACACTTCCCAATTCAAAACTGCATCGGAAATATTTACATAAAAACGTCAAATGTAATATCGACACACTTTAAGGTCAAAGGAAGACGTTCGCAATCAAAATGATGGGCACACAAAACACTGTTATTCCCCAAGTTTATCTAATCTAGGGCAATCAATGCCCTTAGGCATCATACATAAGGGGCTTCCTAAACAAGGTGTCAAAATAAGAGTCTTCTATACTACAAATTGTATAACCATCACATTCATGGAATTATGGCTTTGATAGACTCGGCAAACTTCAAGAAGAATGGTCACTCCGGATCTGTGCTGAAACTGGCTTCTTGAATCAACCTTGTATAGTGGTTTTGTAGCTTATAATTTTCTTCCTTCGCTATTCAAAGATAGACACTGCATCAAGCAGGCAAACTGAACAGTAAAGCCGAACATGCGATGTGAAGATGTCAACCATCCTGATTCCTGTATGGCTGTTGAGCCTTAGCAAGGGCTTCCCATCATAATGCAGTACAAGCCTGACAGATGACCAAACTGCTAAAGAGCTAAGCGCTATGCCAGTGACCTACTGAGTCTTGGCCTGATGGCTCTATCGAGGTCCAGTGGCTGCCTATTCCATGTGCATTACAGCAATGGCCTTCTGTTTCAGGCACAGTCTGTGTGCCTCCGCCAGTGAAGGCTGGCTCAGGGGCAGCGGTGGGGTACAGTACAAACCTCAGTGAGGTGGGCACCTCCTCTGCACTGGATGAGGGTTCGAGGCTTGCAGGCAAAGTTTTATCACCTCTATACTGGTCAAACCTCTGATTGAAGAGAAAAAAAAAAACACACGAAATAGGAAAAGCTGTAAATACACACATTGGTAATTAGTGAGCAAGTGTCATAAAAATGTGAAGTGATATTTTCTTATTGGTGAGATCATTAAAACCGACTATTAAAGTAACAGGTAACAAGTTAACCCCTTCCAGTTCATTCCATAATTAGACCGGCTATTTAAAAATCCACAAGGTTTCCCAGCCCAGAAGCACAGTGACGGGACTAAAAGACCCACTCAACTCCTGAGCCTGTTGCCTAGAGACTGTTGCCATCTTTTTCCAGAGGCATGCTACGAACCATCTTTCAATATTTGAAGTCTACTAACACTAGACCATGCGTCATGGCATGCTATTGGCCCTGCTCAGTCACGTGACACACAGAGAACTGTATGCATATTCCTTGTTATTCAGGACTGTGAAAACATCACCGATACTGACCTCTGACACGTGTGTGCGTCTCATGCGTCAGAAAGCATGTTTACAAACAAACCCGCAATCATTTCCTGTTTCTGCATGTATAAGAAAGTCGTCAGACCAGAATGGCAGCACAGAATACAAAGAAACTCATGTGCATAGTCAGTATACAAGGGCACAAATGGGAAAAATGCTGTATTTTAATGACGTGCAGCAAAGACGTAGCCAATCACCCTGGCAGAACCCACCGGTGATGAGGCTGTTCTTCACTAGGAGAGAATCTTCGCATTATTAATACAGACAGACAGCACACTATGAGACTGACACAGATGCTGCTCACTGGTAAAACACTGACAGTTATAAACAGCTTAACCCTTGGAAGGAGCAGCTACAATCTGTTGCCTGCTGTTGTCAACAAGTCTGTATGGTCAACCTTGACCCAAACCCCTTGTCCCACTCCCCTAGGGTGGTGGAGCTCAGTACAACCCGTACAGGATTTCCTCACTCTACACAGTGGCCTATTCTTAGAGCCCAGTTAACTACTGTCCAGCTGTTCTCACTGTAATCACACTGAGTTTTGTGGGTCAAACACTCAACACAACCAGAAGTATTTTCAGCTAGCAGTGGGAGATGCTACACATTGCCCTAACCACACTGTGGAAGCCTGCAACGCAAGAGCTTCGTGGAAAGCTGACGTGTCATTTAATCGTGTAAAACATATACATGAAAAATACTTCTTCTATAAGCCTTATAAAAACAGGTTTGGATGCATTGAGGATTTGCCATCATGTGACCGCTAGTAGCAAAGTACATTGGTTGTTCACCAACACCACCTCAAGAAAGCCAATGTGAACGAGGATGGGCAGTCCGAGAAACATGTAGCCGATCAGTCGCCAAAAATGCATTAAGGAGGGAGCCGGAGCTTCAGAGAGTCTTGTCCGTGAGAGATGTTGCGGTTTGGGTGTGCGGCAGCCCACAGTCAGCATGCTGTGGGATATTTACCTTTACCTGTGCATGTGCCCAGCGTACTACCAGTTTCTTGGACAGGGCCAACTTTCCGTTCAGGCACTGGATGGCTCGCTCAGCCTCCTTGAAGAAGGGCGTCGTCATAATCGTCATCATTATCATTGCGGTGACAAAGAAAAACGTGACATTGTCGCATTAGCATCAACACAACGGAAATAAAGACAAATTCATGCTGGTTTGAGAAAAATACCCCCGTGCCACAGAGAGAAGGCATCTCCTAAGATAACCTGGCGCACAGGAGATTAAGACAGTGAGCACTGTTGCACCATTTCCAAATTCATTTAAAAAAATAAACAGAGAAAGCCAGCGTGTTTAATGAGCTTTCACAGATGAAACAAATGTTCGGCAGGTTAAATTTAGACAGCTGCCTTCTCCCCATTTAATGAGGTACTGTGTCAGTCTTTCGGCTTATTGCGTAACACCTCTCCGGCGACAGAGCGTTTCACTGCATCACACTGAGCCGTGATTCAGGGCAACAAACGCCTGATGATGGATGTTTTTTTTCCAGCAGCCTGGATGACTGAGGTTCTCCGGCGAGAACAAGGCCGCACGGCACGTCCCGTTCATTTCATGCCGCTAACTCTCGTTGACTCCTTGCCAAATATTTCAAAAGAGCGAGAGACTCTGAATAACGTCAATAGATGCATTTTTAAAGATGGTTTTCTTCAGCGGTACAAGTGTGTGCATGGTGGGGGTGGGGTGGGGTGGGGGTGGTATTCATTCCAGAGGATCACGCATCGCTTCGTGTCAGAGGTAACAGATGCAGACTTGCCTCTTTAGTCTGGAAGTTGACAAAGCAATATCCTCTGGGCTGACCCTCCAGGGGTCCAGATTTATGAAACAGGAAGTCAAACTGCTTCACCTTCCCAAACTTCTCCAGAAGCTTCACAAGATGGTACCTGCAGGCAAAAATGCAGCTTGTAAACAGACGGCTCCATTAAGCTAACTGGCATGATGTTGATCTTTTAAAAGTGGACGGCGACTTGAACGCACTAATTCATGTTGAGCCATAAAATAATAAGTGGCGTGGTTTCAACACATACTGAATGGTGCCTCAGGTATAATGACAGGTCTTTACACCTTCCAGCGGTGATAAATCTTTCAACAAAACAATACAGAGGATACAGGAGGAAGACAATGAGAAAATAAAGAGGAGGAAGTCTGAGTTCCCACAAGAGCACAAATATTTAAAAAATAAAAAAAAAGCTGTACAGCTACTGTGCACTGTGAAGGCCCTGCACCCACCCCCCAAACAGCAGCCAATAGGAAGCAGGGAGGATAAACCCTCCTATCCGAGCATTACACATCGGTCAATATTAATACTGCATACGTCTCAAGTCAATGAATCGTTGAATACAAATGATCACAGATAATCTACATGTTAAAATTGCTGCCATGTGATGATTTGAGACCCCATCTACTGTGTATTTTATATTTAAAAAAAAACATGAAGATGTTACCAATCAAAAATCCAAATTCTGTCTCTCAGGAGTCAACAAAAAGAAAGAATTCAAAGTTTACCATTGATGCGACAGCTGTATATTACTTGTTAGGTACTGATTCCGGTCTTCGAACATTACCCTAAATATGGTTACAGAAAGTGTTTAATACTCATGTAAAGACAATTTTGAAAAAAAAATTCCTGGTCCAGTGGAGTTCCGTTAAGAATGCTGAACAACAAATGTCCCTATTACTATATTTTCCACATTGTTTCAAATAAAAGAAATCAATGAGCCTACTCATTTTCATACAACTTCAAATCAATATCACAAAACAAAACACATATTGGCTAATGTAACATGCATTTGCATAATCGTTTTTAAAATAAGCTGCTTAAAATGTAGCGTTCCCCATGGTGATTTATCTAGGACAATCTCCCGTTGCTTCACATTGCCTGCAACACAACTCCATCGAACCCTAACTTCCCCTGCTGTGACTGTGCCACAGACTAACTGCCTACAGCATCCAGAAGAGCTGAGAAAATGACACCGTGCATGTTACTGGGAAGCAGGGGTGCCGTGTCCGCTGAGACCGGGGGGGAACACGAGAACGGGTAAATAGGACTCCGGAACCACAGTTTGAATTCCACACATGGTCAGCATTCAGCTTATGATCTTTCATAAATAAGGAGAATTACAATTAAGAAAGAATTTTTGATACTGGAAACCCCCCCCCCCCTTGTCGCCCGCTGTCTGTAGGTCACACGGCGGTTATGGTAAATGTTATTTCATGACACTGTATACTAGGAAGTTGAACTTCCCGATTTGAATAAAACTGAGTTTTTAAAGACAGTGATACTGTCCAGTATGGAAATTTCTGGCCAATACCAATAGTCGATTTTTTAAAAAGACTGACACAGACCGTTTGAGAGGTTCTGCTTAAATACGTATAAAGGGACACTTCACGCAAATAAATTCAAAAAATAAATTCCAAAAATAAGTATTTTTTAGATATTTTTACAATTTTGGTAAGAAAACATGAACTCTGGCATGTAACAAGAATCCAGCAGCACTAATATTTTACAGCTGTACACATCTTATATATCTATGACATTTATACTGATCATCAAGTGCGATAAACATATTTTTCCACACTGTCTGAATTTTCTTCTGCTCTCAAATACTTGAGTTACTGACAGACTAGCGTTATTCACCAGTACTGCAGTCTTTTTTTATTGAAATGGATTTTTTTCCTAAACTCCTCATACTCTCAACTGTATCACCTTAAGGTGACCAATCTAATTTGTTGTGCTGAAACGTTTATTAATAGATCCTACACATGAAATTTTAGCAGAGCGATGTTTGCAAAAGGCATTTCTAACACTGATTTCATTAACATTAAAATAATTCCACATAGCAGACATTTTTCTAACTGCTTAGTATGCAGGGGTGCAAAGCAGTATGGGTCACCATCATACGGGCGATTACTGGCTGTAAATTTTGGCTCATTTATAACCATTGGCTGATGGCTGACTGCTGCTGTGTCGGCCAATACCGATAGTTGGCTGCTACAATTGGTGCATCTCTATTTTAAAATATTGGCATAATTGGTTGCAAAAATTCACATTTTCACACCAGATTTGTGAAGGCTACCACTGGGGCTACTACTCACCTTGACATGCATTTCCTCATTTTTCTCTTGCCTAATGGCCCTTGCCGCTTAACGCAGTATAAGGGATCTACCACTAGGGGCAGATTTCCATGAATTACCAGATTACCAGAATGCCTGAAACTAACTAAGAAACTAGTGATATCCTCCTGAGACCCAAGGAAAAAAAGTGTCTTTCAATTTCAGGTTATTTGTGAGGAGGAAATAATTTTAATTTTTGAAATTTTTTCAAATTTATTTTCATTTTTAATTTCACAGCATGTCCTCTTTAGTGTACAACAGGAATAAATAAGTTTTCTTACATCAGTGAGAAGATAGATGCAAAAACAAAATGTCCACTACAGAGGACACAAATGAATGGCCCGGTTCTCAGGAGGATATAATGTATGAATCCCAAGAAGAATGCAAAGACACAGGAACTCCTAAAAATCTGAAAACCGCAGTCTGGAAACTACTTCACCGACATTTTTTTTTTATTCTGGGGGAAGCCCCTGCTTGGCGAATATTATTGCCAAGATTTCAGAATACTGGGATAGTATTCTGTAAGACAATATCATATATAGTAAGACTATATCATTAGCCATGGAATTTTTAGTGGAACAGCACTATTGGCTACTGACCCCTGGGTGCAAACAGCATCTGCATAAATAAAAATGTTAATAAATACTGTGTCCTCACTTAAAGTAGTAGGTTAAGGTGTAACCCACCCTAGTACACTGCACACGAGGGGCTTGGGCTACTGCAATGGAGAGCTAAGCCGGCAACATAATTGTTTAATTAGGCCTAATATTTGAATTTCTTCGAATGATGTTACACTATAAAAATTCTTTTTAAAAGGAGTTTCCCAGTCCTACTGTCTACCTGTACATGGATGATATGTCAGTAAAGCTCACTTGACTTGAAATGAACAATGAACCAATACAGAAGCGCATACACAAACACTAACCATAAAGGTCTAGCATACATACTGCTATTCCTTAGCCAACGAAATTCCATCAAAAGACACTCACTATTCCAAATAACTGAGTAAATAAGTTAGTGAACTTGTTTTTTTCCCTTGAGACAATTTAGCTTGCCCGAGAATAGCCTTGTGCAATTCATACAAAAATTGTTATGATAGTTTCATTGTTTTGGCCGCGGTTATTTTTAACCCTGGACAGGTGTGAATGGGAGAAATGCACTGCTGGGACCACGTCTTCCCCTTGCCTCCCTGGAGTTCTTTACGAGGAGTGTTCCTCACTTTCCCAGGCTCCACCCCTCCAGGCTGCAATGGAAGGGGGAGGGACTTTTCCTGTAACAGCGCAGATTGAGGAATTGATAGTACCCTGGAATGGAGACCATTTCTGGCTTTAAAACAGACCCTAGTGGGATTCTCAAGGGGGCCATTAATCCAGACGAAAATATAAATAAAACTGGAGGAAAACCAAGGAGCGGATCCTCCACAACACAGCTCCCAGCCGAGGAGGAGAGCTGCCAGCAGTTTAGATAACACAACCCTGCTTAACCTCCCCCTGCTGCACCACGTGGCAGTGATTCCCCCCCTAAGTACATTGGTAGCTTACTGTGGACAACAGAGGTGGACAGTTCAGTCCAGAAAGCAACAATCCACACCAAGATTTTGTTTCAGCCAGCTAGGTGAGTACAAATAGGCACAGAGTACTTAGCTGGTTGGTTGAAACTAGTGTTGTTAAGGTATCGATTCTATAGGCTGCACTTCTAGTTCGCTCTGACCACTGAGGCTCCCAAGTCTCAATCTGCACGCCCACCCCCAGGAGCAGCCTCATACGTGGGGTGTCGCTAAAGGTGCAGCAGAACTTTCACCACTGTGCTTAATCGATAAAGCGCGTAGCCTAAGTGACAGGCTTTGGGGCAAAAGAAGCCGGTAAACCACAAGACATGTGCAAGCCTGTAACCGCGGCACAATACAGCCAAGGGGGCAAAAACCATGAATTTAGCTAAACATTTAAAGGACCAACACACGACAGTACAAAGAGCTTCGCGAAGTAGCTTTGTTATTTCTGAATTATGTAAACATTTATCCGTATGAGCCTGTTGTGGTTGAAGTAGAAATGTGGCGCACATTTTTTTTGTAAGAGGTAAAACATTTTTTGTGATCGGTTAAACATTTCTGCATTAAGACAACGGTCTGCAATTATTTTTTACCCGTGGCTCGCAGCCGGCTCCATACGACCTCATGTTGATTAGTGCTGATCGTGTTTATACAAATTTTCAGAGCTGGGCAATTGTTAGAAATGTTTGTGCTTTGAGACACAAGATAAAGAAAGTGTGTAAGCATGTACTACTTCACTGCATATTATTTTGCTTTGACTGACAACGCCAAGGTTTTTCTAAAATATAGTACCATGAGTTTACAAAAGTTTAAAGGTTTTACTGCAAACAAAACTGCAACTGAAATAAATTTTTACCAAGTGACCTTGCATACCGTGTTCAGTAACGAAAATGGTGTCGAATTTCAATACTTCTCTTGGTATCATATCGAAGTTTGAAATTTTGGTATTGTGTCAACACAACCTGAAACAAATTTTGGTCTGGATTTTAACTTTCTGGACCTGAACTATCTGACTTTAGGGGACACAAAGTACTTCCCTACAGAGGAATCCCACAAGCTCTAGCCGTCATAAATGTTCAGTCATCGCAAGATTTTTCAGGCCTGCACAACGCACATCCATGTAAAATAAAAAATAATGGTGACATAAATACAGCAAACATAATTGTTAAGCCTCAGGTTTAACAGATAAAAATAGGAGTTTATACGGCAAACAAAAGTCAAATAGCATCTACACAAATTACAAAAACAGAGGCTGGAATCATCGCAACCTGCAAATATTCAGTATTATGAATTTTGTCTCCGTTATCAAGCTGAGTTGAGTTTTTCACCAGTGAAAACTGGTGCCGCAGGTTTGAATAACAGTGGAAGAATCAGTGATACTGAGAGTAATGCAACACTCAAACTACAACAGGATGCAGGCACCCTGAAGCACTGAAGAGTGACAGAGCCAAGCCTTTGGAGCTCAAGCACAGCATAAGGATATGGCAAAGCTATATGTCCGAGGATGTAAAGCAGGGCCGTAACACAGCCCGCCCAGGCTCTCCCCAAGCCCCTCCCCTTTGTCAGGCTCCGCTTCATCTTTCAAATGCCTGTGTGAAAACACCAGGCTCATATCTACAAAAGCAGAGCCCCCACAACATACATGAAACCCTCCACCAAGCAAAAACAGGCTTCAAATGACATGGCCCTTGTACATCTGGTGGGGGGAGGGGTGTCGATTAATTAATGCAGTTTTCAAAAAGTGGCCTAACTAGTGATCTGCACAGCTTCTCCTGTTATAATACGCTCCACAAAATGTGTTTTATCAATCACTAAAAGACCCGTTTTTTCCCCTTTTCCTCCATCGCCATCCATTTTTCAAATCAAGAATCAAAACAAGCTTCAATACAGAAATTAGGCACACATTCTACTTCAGATTTCAGCACTGCCTTCAATTACTGTCTTTTTTTAGCCCCCAAAAATGTTGTAGCTTGGTACTAAATGCACATGCAGATGAATAATAACCTTGTGAGCCACAGGCTGCACAGCTGTGCGTTGCCTTCAGTGAGATCCGCAGTGGGCAGACCACAACAAACACTCCCTCCATATGGACCAATTAATCCTACCAATCAGCAGCCTGTGGGCTTACAGTAGCTGTTGTGTTTATTGTACCCGATAAGGAAACAGAGGAGCTGGGTAAAGGATATGTCTGTGTAGTACTGGCCCAAGCAAGACTTACTGCTCCCAGGAGTCGACAAAAAGAAAGAATTCAAAGTTTCCCAGTGATGACAGTTACAGGCTAACATGCTAAACATGCCAGGTAAATAGAGGACGGAGAGCACTGCTTTGCCTAACTGCCTTTCTATCAGCCTGTTCTGCCACATTCCCAAATCCAAAGAGGACACAGCTAATCAATCATCCTGGCAGTGCGTCACGACAACAAAGCAGCACAAAAGAAGGGCAAAGGAATTCCGGCCTCACTCTGTGATTTTAGGGTCGATGTTGCCGATCCACAGGCGATGTCCCTCTTGTGACGAGCTCTCCGACAGTATGGAGGCATTCTCCAGCGTCTCCGCTGTCGACTGCATGGGCTTCTGCAGAATCAGAAACAAACACTAATTTTACTGTAACTGCAAACATAGTGATAAACCACAGGAATAATGCAAAGATCAAGCCCCGGTCTACACTAGATGAGTGGGCTGCCTGTGACTGACTAAATCTCGGCAGAGTTAATGATGTTTTGTTTAGTTTCTCAACCACAGATCAATAAAAAGAATGACTCTCAAACTGAAAAATGTGGGAGAGCAAACAGCCGTAGCACAGACCAATAATATTTTATACTGATTTTGAAATATCGTAAAAATGTCAACATCAATGACTGGCAGAACACTTGACTTAAGCTGTTGTACCTTTAGTTTAGTCTAGATTCTTAAAAAAATATATATAAAACAGAAAAATGTCTATTTCAAAGGCTTTGAATGGCATTCTCAAAATAAATGAATTACTACCCTCTTGTAGTTACGATGCGCAGATCACTAAACTGACAAGATGGCCACTTTTTAACCTTACAGCTTATCGGCTATTTAGTTTTAAACAAGGATTTTAATGCAGTCTAAATTGTAACATGTATAGAAATGTTTATTCACTTTCAAAATGTATTTTACCAAACTGATTTAATGTTTGTATAATATCAGTAACAAATAAGCCGCATAATAAAATAAAATAACCGTATACTGTTACAAGACACGGGAAATCTCAAACCCAAATCAGACTTATATTACAAAGAATTCTGTTAAGTAAAGAAACGCAATAATTGCACGAATTTGACAGTTCCAGTCTATTGTCTCCTCTCTAGCTTATTCAGGAATTATAAAGTTCATTGGATTATGATAATCAAACAAACTAGCTTGGCAGCTAAATTTAATTTAAAAAACAGTTAACTTGGTTGCTTGTTGCTGACAATAAGTCTTTTATTAAGACAACGTGGTCCGGTTTGGTCCATTTCAACCCTACGACAAGATATTGACGTTTAAGACGAAAATAGCTACCTAGCGGATCTAACTATCCAGTTAGTGTCGTGTGAGGTTTGCCGTCTTCTTTAGAGTCGCCCTTTGATGACAGCCTTTTCACCGCGTTTTTGTACACCGTTTAGTATCACTTCACAGAAACGACATTGAGAAATATTTGACGTTTGATGACTATATATCATCAATTAGAGCTACCTAGCTAGGTAGCTAGTAGCTCTTCGCAAACTACAAAATATGAACGACGGCGCGTACTAATGAGGTGTATTACTAGCCAATCTAGAAACTGACCGTTGATTGGCCAACGTTAGGCGATGTCTTCGTCGCGGAGTGATGACGTCAGACGTATAAGATTTTAGAAACTCGCGGTGTTCACGAAACGTCTGGAGTTGTATAGTTCTGTCTAAGTAACTCCCTATTAGATATCAGTGTTGAGATTGTGGAGCATTGTACACATATCAATGAACATATTTTGTATTTATAGAATTAACCTCCAACAACGAAAAGGTGACATCGCCATTTAATCTGAAATTTATCCAACTGCACGCGGCAGTTTACCTTACTTGTACATCGACTATCCCTTGCGTGCATAGCATCTTTCACTCAGTGTAAGTAGCAATTTAATATTCTTTAGTTAAAGATTCCGTTACCCCTTGAGATATTTCTCTGAAGTAATCCTGGTGCTATATGGAACTCTATGAATGTTGTGGAATGACCGTTATACTAGATGTGATACATATTTATTATATAATCGTGCGACGGGAAAAGAGAAACTGAGTGGGTATTTGAAATGTAAGAAAAAATGTAATGTAAAGGTTAGTTTTTGAGGACGTCCTTCCACAGGATCTATACCGCGTGGATGGTTTGACTTCCGCTACAATGTTACGCATGGTATTATGGGAAACTGGGAAGTCAAGCAGAGTCCGAGGCATCGAGAAGCAAAATTATTGTCTGAACAACTATAAATTTGTGGTTACGTTTCCAGAACTTAATTAACATTTCGCCGTATTCAATACAAGAATTTCCCCCTGGGATCAATTCTGTTTATCTTATATGCCAGTTGGGTAACGAATAAGTATCTATGTAGCTGCAAAATCTAGGGAAAGAAACTTTCCAATCCTTTATAACTCTGAGTCACTTTTTAGTAAAAGAAAATTGGTTTTGATTACTAACAATTTGCTAACTTACGGAAATTCGTGCCATGCTCCCTCTGGGTGGCTAATTTGAAGAAAATTCTATTTAGATCCCAGAAAGTCTCGTTACAGATTGTCAAGTGAACAGATGTAGTGTTAGCACGTGTCGCAAGAGTAGGAGATGTCAGATTTAGGTTATATTATTGAATCACAAAGCAAAATGCTTTTGTTGAACAGTGAAAATTAATTTCAGTTGCAATTAGGGAGTAAAGGTGAAATTACAACGTGTTAGCGCCTTGCTGATTAAATGTCATAGGACAAGGGACCTTGCTTCTCAGGAATAAAAGCTCCTTTGACTAAATAACATTTTAACATATAACATTTGTAAGTGGGTAAATGGCTCTACAGTTCTGTGGTTTTAAGTGCCATTCAGAAAAAAAATTAATAAACTATCATTTGAATACAATTATACATATGACTCTCCAGGACTGGAACTTGAAAACAAAAAAAAATGTATAAAAAATATTCATAATTATTTACTATATAACTCATCATATATATCACTGTTCTATGTCTTTGGTCTTTTATTTTGTTAATAGCTTAAATGGGTCTCTTTATGATGGTACCTGAGTGCGGAATGTTTGAAGACTGAATATTCTGGATTTTATTAACCATATAGATGGGAAAAGCTAATAACGTACTGATTTTTTTACATTGTGATGATAAAAACATCGCCTTTGTTGTTGTTATTAATAATAATAATAATAATAATACCTAAGTCATAGCCGCTTGCATAATGTATCCTGCCTATCCATCTGTGTATTATTTCTGTTGCAGTAAGAAACCTGAACCAGTGTCATGTAAATACTGAAATAGTTCAGTATGGATTAAGTTCAGCTGCAGTCAGGTCACTTCTGTTTTCCTAATTCCAGCAGCTTTATTCCCACTGAAGTACATGTAGTTTGAGTATATTGATCCAGAAGCAGGGTGCTCCTGGGACTTGAACCCGTAACCTTTAGGTCAGAAGCCCTGTCTCTTAGCACCTATGCTGTATACTGCTGTCTCAGTGATGTAGCCACCTAATTGAAGTGCAATTTGTTGTAATGTCACCTACGGAGAAATGAGGTAATTCCTTTGTCCTCCGAACTAGGTAGCTGTATCTGTGTAATATTTTTTTAAAGTGAAGGGTCAGTTCATTGGAAATTAATTGGAAAAATATGGCCATTTCGACCTTTTTATCTCCAGTGAAACTTTCTACAAGTGGAAACTTTTGGGAGATATGCCCAGACAAATACTGAATGAGACTGGGTAGTCCAAGTCATCCCTTAACTACTGAACGGAGTCATGCAAACGAAGGATTTAGATAATGGAGAATTGGATTTTTGAATTTGACATTGAAGAAAAAAGTTTAACAATTGAAATGAATCTTTTTACTGACCTTGATTTTGACGTTTAGGAGCTTTAATATCTCCTGGGTCTTGCTTGTTGTATCTGCTGCCAGCTGACTGCTCAAGTTCTTCTGATGTGGTTTACATTTAGTCTAGACTTAGGGTGTATTTTCTTCCCTTTGTTAAGGCACTGATGTCTCCTGGTCTTGGGCGGTATGATGGTATTACGGTATACCCCAGTAGTTAGAGATCCCAAAACTATTATTTATAATGGCGTAAAACATACAGATGTACCTCTTACTATGATACTGATGCTGAGATGCTGTATTAAGGTGATGCATTGTGGTACACAGCGTTAGTGGTGATTGCAGCCTCACTTAAGTTTAAAAAATGCACCATAAACTATTGGAGCATGCACTGCATACGTGAAACCTAGTGCGCATGTGGACACAGATTTGGCAGTGACAGTGGTGTCAATAAATGAAGGGTGATCTTTTTACGTCTTGAACAAGGAGTTGTCTCCTCATTGAACTACCTCAACTAGAGCTGGGCGATATGGACGAAAATGTTATCACGATAAAATATCCCATATCACCCAATATCGATGATTATCACGATGAATGTCAAATCATTTTTCCTTTCTAGCTTAAAGGCTGATTTTTATTCCTGAGTTAAAATTGAAGAAATCAGGGGTGAGTTTCCTGAAGCCTTCTTAACACTATGTCATTCTTAAGTTCTGTGTTAAAAGATCGAGTTTACGAACGACATAGTGTTAAGAAGGCTTCAGGAAACTCACCCCTGATGGTTAGTCATAGTTATAAACTGTTAGTTATAAGCATCAGAATGTAACAAACACTTGCCAAGCAGCAGTAACAATAGAATTGATGCTTCCAGAACAAGTTCTGACCCAACTCTATGGAGCTCTCTATTCAAAAACGGCTCAAAGCATGTGGAAAAGGAAACCAAAAGCACCATGGGGCTCGAAAGATATCGCAGATAAGCATAGTTTTGGCCATCACTCCCAAACGGCATTTCACATTTCACAAGTCTGAGGTAGGAGATGAACAGGTGAGTTTAACCTTTGCTGAAAAATAAAGAGCACCGCCGGTATTCTTCGTATCGTTTCTTAATTCTCTGTGGATTATTACAGCCGGGATTTCTCATGGACTGAATTTTACTGTGGACTTTGCTTTTTGATTTTGCTGGATCAACCTTATTGAATGGGTTGCTTTGGACTTACCTGCTCTCCCAGTGAGTTGCCCTGTTTGGCAGTTTTGTCTGTTGTCTGCCAATCTTCCCTATTGCATTCTCTTATTTGTTCATTAAATCCCCGGTTTTCACAGCTGTGCTGTTGTGCTCCACTGCTGGTTTTGACGAGCAGTCACAGAGAAAGTGACCTAATTTCATTGTGTCGCTGGCAACACGTTGGCATGTGAATCATATCGAGCTTTTATCGAGCATTTGTCACATCCATATCCAAGCATATTTAAATCACGATAATTACAGTTATCATTTTATTGCCCAGCCCTACGCTGGGCTACCACACTGATATGCATTTTTAGGTTATCTAAGATTCCAGAGTTTAAAGTAGCCTACATCATTTCCGTTTTTTAAAATACTGTCATATACCAGGGTGAAATGTCTAGAGTGTATGAGGTTTCATTAGGTGTCGTAAATCCATTATATCCTCACGCTTGTTTTAAAGACACGACCGACCAGTTGTCTTACAGAACCATGACCTAGTACTTTATTCAATGACCCTAAAGCAGGGCATCTTCTTTAATTAACTGTGAATGATTCCTTACTTTCATTTGTTCAGCAGAATCACTGACATGCTAAGACGTGTTCCTGCACATTGTTGGAAATAATGAAGAGTCCATGTCCTAGGTGGAATTTATGGATGACTGGAACGTGACCTAAAATTCTCTGACTTGGAAAAACACTCAACAGCCATGGTATTTTGCTTGGCAGAGGTAAAGTTGATGTGGTGTCTGATCCTGATAAGGATGTTGCAGTCTAGCCTTTGTTGCTTGTCTTTGAATAGTTCCTTCAATACTATTACAAAAGCCTTTTTACTGTGTGATTGCTAAGAATTCCCACTCTGCTTCCACAGCAAAGTCCTCAAAGTGATATGCTTTGTTTCTGAAATCCTTTTCAGTTCTTTTATACCCTCGCACATCCATCATTTGAATACTACACTTTTCTTGGTGACTTCAAAAGATGTTTCTGAAAGAGGTGGACTGCTGTTATGTCATGGGTCGGACATACTGAAATAAGAGCACGCTGAGACTTCCCATTACTGTCCTGCTCTTGGTGATACTTTAATTTCCGAGCAGATCTGGCGTTCTCCTGAAGCAGCTCATTCCTCAGTTGAAACTGGTGAACTCTCATACCGTTAGAGAGCAAGGTGGTTATTTTCTGTAAGATAATTAATGGACTGGTTGACAGCTCCATTGATAGTTTGGGGGGTATTCAGTCAATCTCCACTGATACCCCTTCATTAGATAACCCTATGTAGTACCGGGTTTATCTCCAGAACCACTGCGAATGTTGATGAGTTGTGCGTTCAGCGATCCCTGTCTGCACACCACTCTTGTACTGAGCTGATGTGTTTGCACTTATAGTCACCCTGTTACCTTTAATGAGTCTGGCTATTCTTCTCTGACCTCACTCATTAACGAGGTGTTTGTTAATGAGCCACAGCCTCCTATTTGGAGTTGCAGGCTGTTTGCATTAATAAGCAGGTTTACTTAAAAATGTATATCTGGTCCGCTTCATATCTTCTACTGTGCTGATAGATCTTGGGCATAAATTCTTCAGAAGGTTTCAGTGAATCTGGGATTGTGTAACCCAAAGCTTGTCATCGTGAGCATTCTGCTGGGGTATTTAGGATGATTTGGACATCAGCTTTTCATTCTGGTATCTCACTGTGTGCTTCTGCTGCTTTCTGGAACACATTCCTTTGATTTAAGTTCTCCAGTCTTGGTATTAAGATATTACACCTTAAAAGCTGTAGCCTCTGAATCACTGCATGGGACGCGATGCTCGTTAGGGGACCCTACGCCTCTGAACATTTGATCAACACTGAGAATAAGAGTTAAACATTTCTTGCCAAATATCACTCACTTTACATCTTTACATCTTCACAGCAATAGAATGGCTATACCAGGCTTGTTGTCTCCTCTGGGAGTTCCGTGGAGTCCCCGTTTTGATTTCTTGCTCCCCCTGTAAGGCCTTGCCTGTCCGTCACATGTGATACACTGTCTTGATCTCTGTTGGAGTTCTAATTGGCCAGGATATTGGGACAGCTGCGAGAATCTTGACTTTTTGACTGACATCCAATTGAATCGAATTAGTCTTTCAGCTGGACCATGGTTTCTGCGTGATCCTGAGGATTTCTGCTGACTGATTCACGTTTCCCCATCAGTGCCTCGGGGCATAACTTTTTCAGGTTATGTAGTGTTCCCACACATAATGTTTCGACCTTCAGGTGAGCAAAATCGATTGAGAGTAACTTTTATCTCAGTTCAATTAATTTGAATGTGGTACCTTTCGCAACAGAATCAGCCCAAGGCGCCCCAAGGTTCAGGTGGGCAGCTGATGTAAAATGTTTTTGCAGTGGGTCTTCCTTGCTGCATGATTAGGGTGAAATTTAATCATCTATTTTTTCTTCATGGCTGCAAATAATGAAAGATAAATATGAAAAATTAATTTAAATATGATCTTTCATATTTTTCTTTTTTCATGAAAAAGACCTTCTCACATCTGAAGATGTGCTTTTCAGGTCTCAATACTCCACCCTTAAGAACAAATGAAAGAAATCTTGCTGTGGACTGGGGCCCTTCTACCTGTGTAGGAGTAGCCTTAAGTATTTCAGAATTTCGTTTTTTAAGGTAAGACTCAAAGTTAAAAAAAAAAAAAAACATTTTTGTATTTATTTATGGTATTTATTTTTAGGGTATGGTGAAAATATTTGAAAACTAAATAACCAGATTGATTTTTTTTTGATAAACTGAGACCACAATGCAGGTGTGTGTGTGTGTGCGTGCGTTTGTGTGTGCATGTGTGCGTTTGTGTGTGCATGTGTGCGTTTGTGTGTTTATGTGTGCGTTTGTGTGCCTTGTTCTGCCAGGTTCTGCTTGACCCTCTTCGGGATAATGGTTAGAGGATGGATGGATGGATGAATGAATGGATGTAGATTTTGATAACATCACAAACTGATGTGACACTTTCCCTTCTCATCTAACAGGTTCAAGGCATGAAAAGGTGAGGCTTGTACAGAAATTGACGGCAAATGCTAATGACATGAAATGCCCTTTGGAGAAATAAGTGGGTTTTGAAGCCCAAAATTTAATATTCCTGATTAGAATTCATTAAAAACAATGGCTTTAATATATGCGATTTTACTTTTACTCCAGTAAACATCGGTGTAAAAAGGTGAGGATTAGTATGAGGAAGTGCTCCGATTTTCACCTGTTACTTTATACTATGAAGGCGCTCGCCTGGAAACCTCTTCTGGGAGATGAAATGCGAAGCGCAGCCTTGAAATATGGTGCTAAGGTAATGTGGTTGAATCCTGCTGCAGAGTTCCTGGTATGAAATGCTTTAGAACAGCATGATTGACACTCTGTAGGTACTGATCTCCATGAAAATGTCACATGGCTTCCATCGAAGTTTGTAAAAATCAACAAATTAGAGATAATTAGCCTATTAGTACATGAAAATGGGGGGACTCAAGGATTTCCATCGTTCTTCCTTTTTTTCCCCACGTAAGATTACGTGCTTGTCAGATATGGAGAAAGAAGCATAGGCTGTAAGTAAGCTGTAAGCAAGTCAAACCAGGCTTCATAGCTCAGCTTGTTTGTCTTTCTTTCTTTCTTTCTTTCTTAGCTCAGCTGGTTATTCTGTCTGTCATCCCTCCATCCATCCTTCAACAATCGTAGTGTTGTATGTCGATTAAATGATTTAGTTGTTAATAACTATAATATCTATTATACAATATAAAAATACATAATTAGCTAGTTGTGTCTATGCAATGTTAGCTAAAATGTACTATTATCTAAAATCCAAATACTACATGATTAGAGTGTCCTCTAGTGCTATATGTATGTTTTTACCATGAGGTTGTCACTGTAATGGATTTACATGAGTTATGACGTTGAACTGATCCAGTACAGCATTTAATAACATCATTTAATTACTGCCACTTAAGTAAGAAAGATGTTGGGATTTGAACTGATTGCAAAAACCCAAAAGAGTGGTGTACCTATACTGCTTTTACGCTTTCGTTATGATTTAAAAATAACATTTACCAAAGGATAATTTATATTTCCCCATTTAAAACAGTTTTGTTGTGGAAATGTCCAAAATATTACATCCAAAAATGGTTTGGCAGCATCCATAAATTCTGAATAACAAATTCAGAGCAGTGACACACAGCCAGTGATATTCTTGGCACAGAGTTGCCTCCCAGAGCGCAAACAGATCTTTCATGAGATGGTATCATGAGTAAACCAGCTGTCCATCCTCCATCCATCTCAGACGAGGGCATCGTATCGCACTTAACACCTGCATGGCTGTTTTCTGCTTCAGCTCCGACGTAAAGGTGCGGCTCTTTTTCCAGACGACGTTTCTGTTTCAACTGAGCCTGAATGCATTTCATCTTTCAGAAAATAAACCCCTATATTTATGACTGGGACGTCACTACAGGTGAATCACGATGAAATCTCAATGGGGATGTGTTTGTAGGAAGAGCGACGCGGACTCAGTTGTGCCTTTTAGCGATAGCGTTGATACAGTTGTAAACGACAGAATGTAAACAGGCCCTCCAGATTCCTTTCCGCACCTTTTACCGCGTGAACGTGTTCGGAGGTGTTGTTTTGACTAGGCTTTCGCCTCACGCATCGATGTTAAGCCAAAGCCTCGGATCCACCTGCATGCCAGCCACATCTTTCTGTTCACACGTCTTTTCTTGAAAGTCTGCTTCGTAGAGAGGGTGTCGTCTTCTGCTCGACGCTCTCCTCATTGTTCACACCAATGGACTGTGAAAAGGTACAGTTCAGAAAAGCAGCTTTTAGGAATTTTGCTATTGACCAGAAAACAAGTGTCGCTCAGCTAAATAGCCATCAGCTGTTTGGTCCTGCCTCAACCCCCTCCATGGGGTGGTCGTATTCTGTAAGGTACCAGCAGCGCCATCTACTGGTTATGTTAGTCATTGCATGTTCACCCCTTTTCTTTATTAATCTTACCGCGCGGAGGTTAGGGGGTCACGTCTGTTGTTTGCTTTCATGCTGTGGAGTGACACCCCACTTTTTTTTTGGTTGGCCTTTGCACCTGAGCTGGCGAGTTCTGCAGCCATTTGTTAAACACGAGAAACCGAAACAAACTCAATGTGTTATATTCCCTCCTGGAACTGTGGAAACGGACCGGGACGGTTTCTTACGCAGTCATGGTCAACTCAGCAGGACAGAGGCATGGCAGCTTGGGCCTGGCACTGTCGTCTCATGCCTGTGGCATTTGGGGTTCAGATCTCACCTCCGCTCAGTGTGGGCTTTGCATGTTTTGCCTGTTTGCTCCAGGTACTGCAGTGTCCCCCTGGTTTGGGTAATTGGTGTCTTTAAATTGCTTAAATTGTAGGGTGTCAGTGAGAGAGTGAATGTTTGTCCTACAATAGGCTGCGATTCCTGGCTTTTACACCTTCTGCTGTCTGGTATAACGCCCAAGTCTCCTGGTATCCCTCACCAGAATAAGAGGCCAGAAGATTGATGGATAACAATGTTTTGTGTTAGTCACATTGAATGAGTCTTTCTCCTTTAAGTCTCACTGTGAAAATTCATGAAAGCAAACGTGTGATATGATATTACATGGGGTTCAAACCAACAACCTTCCAAACATTCACTGATCCCTAACCTGAAGGAGTACACACTGCCCCAAATAATAGAAACTGAATGCATTTTTATGGAGTGTATATTTAGGAATTGAGTGGTGTATAACTGAATGAACCTGAGAGTATCTGGTGAGTCGACCTTCTCAGACACATTGCTCTGCTTTTTGTGTCTGCAGGTCGTGCCCCAAGACTAGGCGATGGCTCTGATTCAGCTGGGCCTCCTCCGCTCGGCCCTGTGTCGCTCGCTGCTCCCCACGGCCAGGTCTTCCGTGGCCGAGTGCGTGAGGCTGCCCTCTGCTGTGCCTCGCGGCTGTGGGCGCGATGCGGTGCCCGCAGCCCCCCTCATCCGTCACTATGCCAACAAAAAGAGTAAAGGTGAGTGTGGCGGACGTGGTGTGTCCTGGTGCGGCCTGCGCACGTGGGTGCGCTCAGCGAGCTGCTGCATTTCCACATCGCGGGCTGGAGTGTCTAAGGGACTAGGGTTCAGCTTGCTTGGGATTCTTAAGTGTGTTTGGCTGCTTTATTGTGGTCTTATCAGGCTTTTGTTAGTAATGTCTCTGATGTGCCAGCATGCTGGTTCCTCCCTTTCATTTCTGCTTTCCTTTTAAGCAACAGCTTTAAGCACAATAGTGATGTTTCTCCTGTCTCCTACGTGCCCCCCCCCCCCCAGCCAAAGGGAAGGGGCAGCCGGGCAAAGTGAAGATCAACACCGAGTTGGTGCATGACATCCTCAACCTGGAGGAGGTAAAGGAGGACATGGCCGCCATCCTGCTCAACCTCAAGGAGGAGTACAGCCGAAATCTGAGCCTGCGCACCTCCCCTGGTGAGTGCCGGCGGGGAAGCTTGGTGGGCTGGTGGCCGCAGAACTAAGAACAGGGTTAACTAAACCCCCCCACTGCGCCAGTTAGCTGGATAATCACTGTAAAGAATATCCCCCTTTTATACCTGAAAGTCTTAGCAGTCATTATATACCTTATATACTGCTTAGACGTTAAAATGCAGGCTTTTATGTTTATTTGCATATTTCATATTCATTTTTAAATTTAAATATAGCATCTGTATCAGGGGTAGGCAATTCTGATTGTGGAGTGCCGGGACCCAACAGGCTTTCCATCCTACCTGGTCTCTGATGAACCACAGCTGATCTCAGGCAGATAGGAACTCATCAGGTAGGATGCAAAACCTGGTGCAGTAATGTTGTAATGCGGAACATCACTATTCATAAAAGGCTTTATGAATATGAAATTTATCATTAAATAAAATATAAATAAAACCAAAATTTAGTTTCAAGCAAAATACTTGCATATTAACACCTCTTCATTCGTATTATAAAATGAATAAATAAAACTTACATGTCCTCTCTCAGAAATGTTATCAAGTATTGGGCTGTCATGCGAAAAGGGACGAAGGGCGCAGGAGCTGAAGATGGGGCAACCAAACCGGCTTTTATTCAGCTAATAGACTGAAACAGAAACGAACAGGATCACGGCAGGGCTGCCATGTTTGGTCAGCTGGCTGACATGAGATCTTCAGTTTGAGTTTGCACACACCTTTACATGTATCTAGGCGTTTTATTACCTTGTAAATTGTCTGTAGGGTTTGAACGCAGAGCTCAGTGACGGCGAAGCAGCAGGAAGCTGAACCACACTGTGCCCGAAAGTGCGTCACGCCGGCAGGAGGGAAGGCCGATGCCCATCCTGTAACAAGCTGGACGAAGGCACACGTGTTACCATCGAGGAAATGCATCCAGCGGGGAGTTAAGGGGCTCAGCTGGTGGGATTGTAGCCGCACGCCTGTGTCTTTTGGAGAGCTAGCACCGCTCCTCCCCGGGCCTCCAAAATTGGCTTCCTGTTTGGATAGGCGGTCATTTAAAATGCCTGCATTCATTGTGCGACAGAGATGGTGACCGAGTTATCCAATGTGTGCTGGTAGCAGTACAGGTGCTGCGACTCGTGATGGGGTTACGTTACGATGAACCCATCATAAGCTGAAAATATCGTCATTTGGAAATGATATGATGACATTGCGCGTTTAGTAGACATGACGGGAAAATTTGCTTAAATACCTGAAAGCACTGTGCGATACTTTGTTAAACACTTTACGAGATGTGCTTGTGTTCGCTATAGAGACTGGCTGCCATCACCTGGCATCAGTAGATAACATGAAATGGTATATCGGTAGCCCAGGAGCGGATGATGACTCAAAGTTTGAATGGCTACTAAATGTGCATCGCTATTGCACGCTATTGTGCATCGTAACGTGAGGAGCATCTGTATATGACAATGACAGCATGACAGATTGTCTAAAACGAGAAACAGGGAAGCCCCTTGTGAGAGAATCTTTGGGTGCTTCACGGTGCCAGCGGTGGACCTCATGTTGGAGATGGTGTGAGGTTGTGAACGCCTCCCCAGATTCTGTTCCACGCCAGTAATGGTGCCGCCTCATGCAGTTGGATTCATGTCGGAGGAAGAAGATAAGATGCAGTTTATGCTTCTTTGTTTTTCAAGTGCTGTTGCTGTTTTTGTGCTCAAGTGTGGTTATTGGGACGTTTCCCAGTAGCAGCATTGATTTATGCTAATGTGCGAATGCATCTAAAATGGCGTATCTCAGAAATACATATTTATACACGCAATTGAGGAATGCCCAACCGATCATTTCACATTAGATCTGGCACTTAATTGAGAAAGACAAAAGACCGCAGGATGTCAACACTGCTAGAAATGCAAAACCTTTCCAGCTTTCGTAAATGGGGGGGGGTTTGAATCTGCGTCAAAGGCGCCGCGTCGTTTGCTCTGTCGGCAGACGTTGGCCGGAGAGCCATCAACCAGCATGCAGAGGTAGACCTGCTCGAATGTAACGTGAAAGATGGGAAATACTGGAACACTGAATCGGGTGACCTTTTACTAACAGAGTGATGGTTTGCTCGTCTGGTCTGGGTGGCATTGCTGTGCTTTTTTGCAGTGTCCTAAGTCATGGGAAAGGTGGCGCTGTGGTGGCCCAGCCCTGGGATTCATTTTCAGGTTTGAGGGGCCTGGTCCATGTGATTTCTCAAGGCGCTTTCCCAACAAAATTCCAGAACCTGGTTCTAAGTTCCTGGGCCATCTTGAGCGGGAACTCCTGTAGCTCCCGGCCACTTCTGTGTGTCGCTTTCCTATCACACAACAGGAACTGTGACCTTTATGCTAAGTGAGCATGGGAGACGCAAAATTTTGTAGGTTAAACTTAACACACAATTCCATGCAAAACTATTAAATTTGGCCAGCAGATCGATCATTCATTTTCCACAGAATAAAAATCGATATTATGTTATTCCACTAATAAGTGCTGGCAAGTTTCCACCCTGCCACTGGCGATATTAGACAGATGTATGTCGGTTATCGTTTGAATTTTCCAAAATATGGAGATGCATGCAAGGAATGTATTTAATTTAACTGAAATACAAAAATAATTCCATCTTTGCTCCCCCACTTCTATTTCTTTTACCCGCACTTCTGCATAAATTTCCAAGTTAGCGTTAGTGCTTGTGGTCAGCCAATCAGCAAAGTTTATCACTATGAGCCCCGCCCAGTAGTTCTTAGTCAAACAAAACGTACACAGTTGGAGCTAAAAAAGGTTCTGAAGTGCCTCTGCGGAGCTACGGTCGGGTTCCTGTGGTGGGAATGAGACAGAAGCTCCTGGTTACCGAAGAAGGACACTGCGGTGGGAAAGCGCCGTCAGAGTCATCTGCCACTAGGAGAAGGACCAGATGGGACTCAGCTATCCCCCCGCTTGCCCGTAATGTCTGTCTTAATCTGCCAAGTTTACGAAGCATAACCACTCCTGCAAGTTTAACACACAGGCCTTATAAACCCATGACGACATTTGAGAGCCCCAAGCTCACTCTTACCTTGGTGTGACTCTCAACCTCAGGCGATACAGTGGAGTGTTATCCGAGGATCGGCGAGTGCGGGTTACGCCCTGACCGGGGCAATGCCGTTTCATTAATAACTTCCATGCTGATTCCTCCCTCTGTGCTGCTGGGGAATCAATGCAGTGCCCTTCGCAAGTGCTAGCAGATGTGTGAAGGGAGCGAAAGACATTGTATTAGTTGCCTGCTTCTTATAGCCTGAGTGTGTAGTGTTTAAATCGCTTGTAATGGTTGATCTATAAAAGATCATGTAAAATGTGGCTATAAATATCATGCTTTTTATGAAAGGTTCATGCAGAAATCTTGTCTAAAGGCCATTGCACTGAGGAGATTCTCTCCCCGAGGCATCGGTGGGGTTTTCTGTGGGGTCTGCTTGTTCTCCCCGCCTTCATGTCTGTCTCCAGCAGGCATTTTGGTGTCTCTCACAGGCCAAAGACAGATAGGCACCTCTCATTTCCTCATCGTAACTACCATGTTTGTGCACAAACCGATGGATCCTGTGCTGGGCTTCAGGCTTACTGTAACCCTACATTAGAGGAATGGATGGATTTTCAAGACCCCAAAAACACTTTACAACATCAATGGGGAGCCACTTTATCCACCACCGCTGTGCAGCCCCCACCTGCGTGATGCGATGGCAGCCAATCTGCGCTGGTATGCTCACCGCGCAGTAGCTATGGTGGTGGCAGGACAAAAGGGAATTCACCAGTTAGATATAGGGGATGATTAGGAGGCCAGACTTGATAGGGCCACAGTGGGCAGTATTAGCCAGGACACCGGGGAACCACCTCTTCTTTTTCGAAAGGTGCCCAGGAATCTTTTATGACCTCAGCGATTCAGGACCTCAGTTATACATCTCATCCAAAGGACAGTGCCACTTTTATAGCACAGTGTCACTGCACTGGGGCATTGGGATCCACACTGACCACAAGATGGGCTACCCTGTTGCTCTCTCCAACACTTCGATATCCAATGACATACAAGGAAGAAGATAAAGGGGCATAGTCTGTTGGCAAAGATCTATAAATTACTGTTACATTTTTGTATCTCAAGTAAGTGTAATAATAGCTCAAATCATGCTTACCAAGGGGACCTAAGCGTTCTTAGCAAATGTAAGCTAAGCCTGAATAGTGGCAGAGGGTTTCATTGTGTTCAGATTCGGTTCCTTGTGACATCCAATTACAAGCTACTTTCAGACTGTGTTTCTAGTGATGTCCAATCACAAGCTACTTTCAGACTGTGTTTCTAGTGACGTCCA
>JAODKC010000117.1:16785816-16800557 GCA_026777985.1 Mormyrops attenuatus | reverse complement strand
ATTAGCTACTTTTAATTTACACTTTCGTTATTTTCGTTACTATCATTCCCCCCCCCCCCCAGTTCAGATGGCTGTAAGTTTGCCCCCCAAATCCACTGTTTTCTCTGTTTATTTTCATTCCTCAGCAACACCGGTAGGTGCTCGTAGTGCAAAGTAGGATAAACGTTTCTCTCGGCAATCAGTCTGGGCACGCAAATTTACATTTCTATTTACGTCTGATTGGACCGGAAGATGCAATTACGGTTATTGTTTGCGGTAAACAGATGCTGCTCATGGACTCTGTTTGCAAGTGAAATAAGGCTGTGCAAATTAAGAGGAGCTATCGCATCGGCTGAAGACGTGCGACACGAGAACCTCCCTTAGACGAGCCCATGTAGCTAAATTGTTGTGATTTTTAAGTTTGAATTGCACCAATTACTGTACCTTTGAAAGATTAAAAGGATGAGCATAACTTTCAGCTATTTTTCATAAACACATTAATAAATGTAATGTAATAGCCTTTGTAACAAAAACAAAAAAAAGCACTGTTTTGGTTGGTGATGTGTGCTCCTCCGTAAGTCCTCAGTGCTGATGTAGTTTGCACACTTATCCCTCAGGCTATTGTCATCATCTAACAGCTTATTTATGACTGGCGTTCCCTCCCACAGATTTAAACTTAATTATTGTGGGCTAGTAATCATGCTGACCTGTAGTTAAGTACAGCTCTCTGCTTATATATGTGTGTATGCCACAATTACATTCGCGAAAAAACAAAAGCTTCCCTAAACTACCCTGACATCGGCATGTGGATTGCTTACAGGTGTCTCCTGTGTACTTAGTTGTTGTTCCTGCTTTGTAAATCAGTATAAAGTGAAACCTTGTGAACTTCCCTGGTTAACAATTAGGCTCATCTCAGTAATAATCAGACACGTCGCTGTGGTATCGATGCCAGCTACCTCTCTCGCACCTTCAGTTTCAACTTTACCGTAGTTCCTCATTTGCACTTAATGATTCGGCTGAGAGCCCAGAATTGCGGACACGTCATACGTTCAGGCTGGGTTTTTCAGCTGAAGGTCTTGACGATGTTCTGTGTGTGCAGGACTTTATTCCCGTCAAGCTCCTGATACGTTTAGACGACGCTGTTAGCATATTGGCATCTTTGAATTGCTTGAAGTGTGTGTCTGTATGTACCATGTGATGGACTGACGTCCTGCCTGGAAGCCAGTCCAGCGCCCTCTACTGCCTGGGCCACACTGCACGCTCCCTGACACCCTGTACTGGGTAAACTGTCAAGATGTCCTGTTAATACTGGATACATCATAGGAAAGTCCTTTGGAAAGTAGTAAATCTGCATTTCTATTACTTATTTATTTATATTTTTTGTTTAATTTCTGTCTCTCAAAGAATTGTGTGTAACTCACAGGATTGTTTTTCCCCTTGATCTTGATTAAAATTGTAGTATAAATACTGTAAATAAAAAAATTATTTATTAATTGGCTAAAAATGGATTTACCGTAATGAGGACACCGTTGCACTCCAGTGGCAAAATTAGTGAAGTAAACCACAGAACCTCGGTGTAGAAAAAATGGGGGGGGGGGGGGAGTTAAACTATGTCAGATCGCAGTCAGAATCCAATCAACCACTTAATTAGGCCGAGTTCATTAAGAACTCTGAGGGAGAGTAATCCGGCAGGTCACAGTGGGTCCCCGAGACCAGGACTCACACCCCAGGTTTAAGTAGGCAGTGTGTATAAACTTGGAGTTGTTTTCCCAGAAAGCACTGTATGAAACCTAGGTGAGAAGGTCCTGCATTCATAGGCATGTGTCCCCCGCAGGGTTACACGCGAGCACAGGGAGAACCTGTGCAAGCTGGCCAAGGAGTTCAGCCATAAGGCCAAGGAGTTGTTGAGGAAGGTGCGATCAGGGGCCATCAGCACACTGAAGAAATCTAAGGATGGAGTTTCAGAAGATACCCTGCGCTTGATAGAGCAACACGTAAGACTACAGTGCCACACTGGGCCCGGAGAGTAGCTGTAACGTTAAAAAGTCCGAGACTGTCTTGGGAGCCCCGTTATGCTCTGTGTTAATCTGTCTTCTTACGTGGCAGTGCCTCGTCCAGCCCGAGAGCAGGTCCAGCTGGGCCGGTGTTTCCATTACTCTTCCTGTACCTCGTTCATTGTTCCCAGGTGCAGCAAATGACAGACAGCTTCACTGCCGACATAGACAAACAGCTCGCCGCCAAAACTAAGGAGCTTCTAGGATGAGACGTCCTGGAGGAGTCACCTTCGAAGGACCTGTCAAGGGACCCCAACCCCCAGTCATCAACCACAGAGCAGCTTTCAATGTCATGCGTTGTCTGTTTTGTTACCTACTTTGGACTGGGCATCTTGTTGACATGTAACCTTTGCAAAACGAATAAAAGAGACACTAGCATCTGTCGCTAAATCGGAATATGGAAAATCTGAGCCCATGGCACTGAACGTGCCGCCAGTGCGTCGACTGGCTTTGGCAGCCGACGCCCAAAGCCAGTTGGGCCCTTTGTGTGGCGCGTCTTCAAACAAACTGACAGAAAATGGACTTTTAATGGGATTTTGAGTCCTCCTTCTAATCAAACTGCCGGCATGAACAGCGTGTTTACACACGAAAGCACCACACTGAATGTAAACTGTGGCATGAGCGTCTCGTTCACATGATTACAGGTATTAATGTTTGGCCAACATTTTGCTCCAAAAACAGCATAAAGCTGATTTTGCAAGCTCGTTTCATCTTGTTTTCCACCCGTCGCACCGTATCTCCTCAAACCTACTAATGTACACAGAGAAAAATGGTGACATTATTCACCCATGCTTTGAGCGTTTCAGTTCGAGACGGTTCTGGTTTTAGCTTTTTTGTTTGATTTTTTTTTTCTCTCTCCAAGCTCAGCTTCCTTAAATGAGAGCTGATTGTGACCACACTGCATCGATCTCATCTGTCATAGTCTTTTACATGCAGGCTTTAAGTGTCCCAATCTGGAGTTTCTGACAGATATTTGCTATGACGTGACCTGTTTTCCCTAAACAGATCTGTTAACTCTTGCTGCAGTTAGTGGGCCTCTGTACCGTCTCTCTACTGTTGTTGGACACTTAAAGCACCCTGTGATATTTTTGCCTTAAATAGAAAGAAATAGGTCAGAAATAACCCGTAAAAACTGTTTGATGTGCTCAGTAGGTTTTCTGAGATACGAGATATTTTCTGAGTGGTTTTTAAAAGGCAGCGTTATGATGTTGATTTAGTCTTCGAGAAACTCAACTGGCTGGAATGTTATTCCTCTTGCTGTATGGATTTCAAGTATGTGTTGACTGAATATATCACACAGTTTGAGTAAAAAGGACACAAGTAATGATGGCATAGATGTATTGGATAATTCTGGGTGTATCGATCACGAAATGAGCACTATAGATACTACACGATACACACAGCAGCAATTTTCAAAAGAGGGTCATTCGGTTCACTTACTGTTCAACAAAGCATCACTTCAACTATGAGGCTTGATCTTGGTGAGTTTGATAGTGGTGAGGTTGTTGGTACCATATGTGATAGTTCCAGCATCTCAGAAACGGCCACTTTCCTGGGATTTTACAGAGAATGGTGTGATTTACAAAAGCCATCCAGTCAGAAGCAGTTCTAGAGGCTGAAAACATCTCATTAATGAGCGAGGTCAGAGGAGAATGGTCCGACTCATTAAAGCTAAGAGGAAGACCAAGTCAAAAATAACAGCTCAGTACAGCAGTGCACAGAAGGGCTTCTCTGAATGTGCTGCTAGTCTATCTTAGAAGCTGTTCTGGTGGCCAAAGTGGGTCCTACTAGCTAGATGTACCTAATTAAGTGGCCACTGACTATTTACCTCAACACCACCACTGTATTAACGTAGTCGGAACAGGTATAATACTGCTGTACTAGAAAGAACTGCCCTAAAATGCTGTCTGTACCTTTCATCACCTCACTTCAGATACTGCTTTCCTGGGAAGTTCTACAAAGAGCAACAGGAATGGTCCATTCTCAAGAGCTGCAGTAAAAAGTCCAGTTGGTGTGAGGCAGGGCTGGTCGATCCTGTAGGTGACGTAGGTGGCTGCATAGGGCACCACCTTGTGAGGGAACGCCGACTTGCTGGCCAGTTTCACTTTGCCTGAAACGAGGGGCGCCACGTCTGCAAACACCGGTGTAAGTGTGAGATGTGAAAGTATAGCTGATGAAACCCAAACTCTCTGTCTTGATCCCAGTGACCCATGTGTTCAGTCAGGATTCAGATCACGTGGTTCATTCCTTACAAATTTCAATTAACGCAAATCAAGCAAGTTTTGTGGCGTCCTGCCAGGATCGGGCCAGCAAACCAGGGCGCAGTCACAGAGCCCGGGCGTCCTCGGGAGCGGACCATGACATGCCAGGTAAGCGACCAGAGTTGTATATGGTGGCTACCTCTTCAACAATGAATGGGCTCGCATGTTGTGCTGGCTTCCAGTCTCAGCAGATATCGGGGAAATTTAAATCCTACGCAAAAGCTAATATACAAAAAAAAATGGAAGTGGCAAGATTTTTTTTTAAGTGTGTGTTTTCAGTCCATATGTCAGCAATTTGGGGGCATTGTGTATCTTGGCCAGACATACTGATTCTTGATAGATGAATGAGTGAAAATCTTGGGTCTGCTGCCTGAATGCAGAGCGGCAAATTGCTTTCAGCTGATGGCCTTCATTCACTTGACATTTATCAAGCGGATTACAGTGTGTCTTTCTGTTTATTGCCGTGACTCAACAAACAACAAAGGCAAAACCGTCGGGAACCTAATGTTTCTTTGTCCGTCGATGGTGAAAATATACAACCGCGAACAGGATCACTGCCCTTGGTGATTGATGGTGTGCTCACTGTCTGGACCCTGGTTGCTGGTAAGTCACTGGCTCCTGTGCCACTGATGGGACCCCACGTCTGAACCTTTTGGCTCTGGATAAATATGCTTTGATGCGCTGCTAACACAGTTAAATCCCAGACATACTAACGCTACCAACACCTTGTCTAAAAGTACCAAAACAAAATGGCTGGGGTAGGCCGAAATGGAGAACAACTAGCCTGAAATGGAAGAGAATTGTGGCCTTGTGCGTGTCTTAACTTTACGGTGCCGAAAGAGGCCTGCTCCGACATTATTATCAGTCACTGACATTTAAGACATTTTAAAACCTGCATGAGACGGCTTCACTGACTAGGAAAGCAGTGATACAGTAATGGTGTATTTGTATAGATAATATGCATTGTTTATACAGTTATTTGTGATCATTTTATAAGGAAAATAGGTGTTCTGGGGGTGAAAATATTGAGGGTTTTTGTTTCACAGTTTTCAAAGACCAGTTAAGTCATTGCAAAGAGTTTTGAGGAACAGATTTACAGCATGAAAAGTGAGAGACAATCAGCATCTGGCCAAAGGCTTCTGTCGTTAAATATGGAAAATATGGCTTTGTTTCTTTGTGAGCTACAGCATAATGCAAATGACCCAATGGATAAACTCTTTTGCAATATTTAAATTTAAGTTAGCTAAAGCTTGCAGAAATGCCTTTAGAGTGGGGGCTGCATCTTTGTTTACACAATCTTGTTTGAACATTGAAATTAAATGTATAAAAAGTTATTCAAAAGTGAGCTGTTTGTTGTGTAGCCGTTTGGTCCGTTTGCAACAGCAAATCAAAATGACAGCACAATTAATTTGCCGGCTTCTACATGTGGCTCTGCTGGTGCGCAGAGGTGTTTGTGAGCTTAGAACAAAAATGTTCTGCAAGTTTCTGTGCATTTTATGTAGTAATGATAGTGACTCAACTGTGAAAACTTGAGTTTTTAAAGCAGGGAATCGGATAAAAGTAAGTAGGGTAAGAGTCACAGGTCAAGACGAAAATACAAAAAGTACTAACGTCTCTGAATATCCCTCTGAGGACCATCTACTCGGTCATCAGAAAAAAAGGAAGAAGGGTCTCGCGCGCAGTGCCATCTCTCCAAATTGAGCCGTCAGCTGAGGATGAGGCTGGTGATTGATGGCACCGTGGGGCCGGCGACAAATTTCCGAAAGCCGCAAAAGCGAAGTGAGTGCGACGGCAGGAAATGTCCATCAGCCAAAGATATTCAGAGCACTTCATAAAAGTAGTGAGTGTGACACAGTGATGCAAAGTAAAGCCATCCCAATGTGGAATATTGGCACGTGGAGCTTAGCGAGTGATACGATCTGGGGGCAGAACCATCCTCACTTAGTCAACAACACTGCTGTAGCTAAGCGTGGCGTTGGTGCAGAAATGCTACGGACTGCCTCCCCTCAGCACGGGCCAGAAGGCTTATTAGGGTGACGGGAAAAATAGATGAATAATTCAGGCAAACCTGTTAAAGTCTCGCATCTGGCGTTCGCTCACCTTTCAGCAAGACAATGGTCCAAAACACACAGCCAAAGGTGCACTGGAAAAATGAAGAAATACAGCAATCTTGAGTAGCCCAGTTGAATTCCTGTGTTGAATCATATTGAGAATCTGTGGAAAGACTGTAAGACTGACCATAAACAGCCTTCCTGGAATCTGAGGGAATATTAGCAAATCTGGCAGTGATAGTGGGTAGAGCATTTACAGAGTTCTTTAGTAGGTTTCAGTGTGACCTTCTGCCAACGATGTTTCCATGAAATCCTGTCTTCACGAGCCGTAGTCGTTCAATCAAGTCTAAGGTAGGAGGCGGGATCCACCAAAGATGGGATGGCAGGTCAATCGGAAGCAGAAACACACACAAAGATCACATGACTCATTTACTACGCATTTAATCAAAGCTAATTAAGCGAGTTTGCATGGTGTATGGCCAGGATCAGGACAGGCAAACCCAGGGCCCAGTCACAAAGCCCGGGCGTCCTTGGGAGCGGGCCATGGGATGCCAGGTAAATGACCAGAGTATTATATGGTGGCTACCTCTTTAACAGTGAATGGGCTCGCATGTTGCAGGCCGATCGTAAGGCTATTTCGAGCTGCCATTTCATGCGAACCTCAGATCTTTGAATTGTGTGAAGAACCCAGCATGTCCAATGAAAAGTCACACAGGCATGGGGAGAACGTGAGAACTCCACAAGCAGGACTGGGGTCGTACTGGATACAACAGTGCTGCCTGGTTTACATTAAATATTCTGTTCTTTTTTTAAGTGCGTGCCTTATTTCATTATTTTTCAAAATGAGACACAGGATGAAGCAATAGTTTTGCAAGGCTACATATAAATTATATTTAAGCATAATGTTCTTAAATCATGCTCATATTACTGTGCCGAATTCCAGCACTGAGGTCTGTTTTGCTATTTCTCTAATAGAATTCTGTAACAATGTAGGTAATCTTTTTTACTACATTATGTTCAAAGTCATACTGACTCATACAGCTGGATTTGAGGAACATGCTTACTGTATAAATCTGGGAAGAGAATTGCTAGTAAGAAGTATATTTGACACATTGGTGTGCGTTTTATGTGCTACTCATTCATGGGCTATATGGTAATAAATACATCAATAATGCACCAGGAATCTGTAACTGGGTCCCGAATCAGAGTCAAATTGTAATTCGAGGGTGATAATTCTAACAAAAATTACTCAGCCAATGCATTATATTCATGAAATCATTGTTTGAAATGAATAGCGTAATATGTTGTGGAACATTTCTGCCTTTCCCTCTGATGATGTGAATGAGAGGGGATCTTAGCTTGCAGGAATAAGTAAATTACAGAAATTACAGAAAGAGTGATTAGAACTCAAGGTGAAACATGGTGTGCCTTAAAATTATAGCAATTACTCAGGTTTGCCACGGGGAACAACGCTGGAAGCCAAACCGCCAGTCTGCACAGGACCTGCTCTGCACCGGCGTTCTGTCCATTTTATATGCAGATTATTCCGGATTAAATTATTTTTCAATTCTCTCCTCTTGGGGGCTTGAAGCAATGGCCTAATGTTGATGTGCCAGTTTGCAGGACATTCGTACTTGACAGGCAACGGGGTCCCCTACAATAAAGCATGCTATTATGGCATTCTGTCTGTGTGCACTGATTACAATTCATCCACACGTTGACGTTCAGACGGTTCCACGGACTCAAGAGTGCATTTAATCACTTCTCCGGCATGGAATTGGCACCCGAACGCCCATCACACCCTCGCCTGTGGAGTGTGTAAGCTACTGCATGTCCTCATCAAGAAACCAATCAAGACCGCACCTCTCATGTGGAAGAAAAAGATTTTGTCAGGACGTTTGTGAGATAAGGACATTACAGTGTATGCAGATTAGACTGGAAATTCTTCCCAACTGGATTCAATTTTCAAAAAGTGGCTCAGATTTATGGGTTGGAGGGTTAGAGTCCTGCTTAATGATTGAGAAAGTAATCTGTGCATAAGATGGAATGATAGTTAATGCTCTAGCAATACAGGATTTGGGACCTACCACCGAGAGAAATGTGATGCTAACAGATGTAGTGTTATTTATACTAACTTAGATCAATGTGAAGTTTCTCATATCTGCCATCACTACAGTATCTATAGGTGCCTCACTTAAAGCCTGTAAATTATACTATGTATGGATATTTATAGATATGTACGTATGACTGCTATGCATTATGGAGTTTCATGGTAGGAAGATGATTTTTATAGAAAATAAATACAATGTATTGCTTATCAAATATTTTTTTTTACTTTTATCCTTTCACCCTATTTGTTGATGAGGTTCTACTGAGTGTTATGGTGATGGTTTGGAGAAAAAAATTGTTTTTAAATCTTGGCTTTAGAGAGAAGAGTGTTATCTCACTTTTGCTCTTTAGAAACATTTTGTGGAGGAATAGGTAACCATATAATCAAGTAACTAATTCCAGGGGGAAAATTGTTTCCTTCCCCCTTGCTGGATGCGGAGAGGGACTTGTTGAGCGGCCTGAAGTCAGCCCTGCGGAACGGGTGCCCATTTTGGGGGGGGGGGGGGTGAAGCGCCCCGGACAGCAGTCAGCGCTCCCAGGACACAGAACGTGCGCTCATCTGGGGGGGGGGACAAGCTCTTGAGACAGCAGTCAGTGCTCCCGGGACATGGAATGTGCACCCAATGGGGGGGGGGGGGCAAGCGCCCCGGACAGCAGTCAGCACTCCTGGGACATGGAACGTGCGCCCATTTTGGGGGGGCAAGCTCCCAGGACACTGGCTGCCACGGAGCCCCCTCCTCCAGCAGGACTTCTTTGAGATCTGAGTGGTTAAACTGTCAATTTGAATGGTCTGGACACTGTAATTACTGGCGTGAAAGGAATTATGTATTTAGCTATATGTCTGGCACAATTTCCTATCCCCGCGTTGATCCTAAATGACTTGTGTGTTTAGTGTCTCTTGTCTCCCGAAGAGTTACACTCGCACCCCAAGAACGCTGCAGTTGGCGAAAGCAAAACAGAGAGTAAAGGGAGGAGAGCTGGGGGGGGCATGGCTGAAATCGCTGAGTAGTAAGAAAGCACGCACCTATTCTGTTATCCTTTTTATTTTTTTTTACACATATTTCTGTTTTTGCAGATGACGGTCTAATGGTGTTGATGGTGCTACAAAGTATGATAAAAATGAGCTGGAAGATTAGCCAGTGTCAACTAACCCTAACGACTAAACACTGAAACACTAATAATTTCAAGGCTGCTGACTGACAGATAACCTTGGGCTTCTTGTCCTGAGCACAAGTGGCTTTACCTGCAGCAAGCTTCAATCAAAACGATCTCCTGAAAGGACCTAAGGGCTTTATTGGTCACATGCTGAGTATACAGCCAGATTATAACCTGCAGTGACCTGCAAGCTCGTTAGCTCCACCATGATAAAGATACTGGGAGGCAACAAGACAGAAAGGTAACGATATAATTAATACAACAAATAAGGAACCAAGAGTCGTACTGCAATAAAGTAGGAAAAAAAAACAGAGACATCCAGCACAGTCCAAGTAAAGTATGAGGTGCATAAATAAGAAACAAATGTTAAATTTTAACCATGGATTAAGTATTTTGTAACCTGTTTGGCTTGAGAGTCGACGCTCCTTCAGAGCCTCTCAGTTCTCACTGAGAGACAGCAGAAGTGCTTACCTGTGTATGTGGCTTGTGTCCCTGTTGACTGTGGCAGCTCTAAGTTGCAGTGCCTGCCTGTAATGCTGACCTCTACTACCCGTTTGGTTACGGGGGGGCATCCACAGACGCAGAGAGGCCACAGTTTCCACGGTTCACTCTCCCTGTTGAGGATCAGAAAGCGGTACTGGATCATCAGAGAGCAGTAGGAGTCTAGCATGCCGGCGGACATGATTATAACCTCGGTCAAGACAAATTATTCATTAAGATTAATACTAACATGAATTATTTATATTATGCTAATGACGACTCTCCCATGCTGTCTTTAATGAAATATAAACATATTAGATAGCTGCATGCTATTTCCAGAACGTTTCTCCAGAATACTCAGAGTAGGTCGTTATTAAGGCCATCGCCGATTAATCTGCTACCCAGTTCTTCCACTTCACCAGAGAGGAGAGTGCACAGCGAAGAAATGGCGGATTTCCTTCCTGGCTCGTCGCACGCCTGACATATCGGTCAGTCTGTGCGGCACTGAGGTTACCCTGATTGGCCGCATTTGGAGAGATTACTCAGGCTCTGCTGGAGCAGAGAAGGGCCTGTGTCTTTTTTCACTGAACTGTGCCTGCGCTCTGACACATGACGAATGAAGGCCGCCAGAGTCCTTACCCCCACACCTTGGCCTCACACACACACACACACACACACACACACACATCCTTCCACAGTGGGGATGAAGGAATGGCAGACATACCTGTAAGCAGTCCTTCATTAGCTGCAGATCCAGCCGGTCCTCTGGGTTTTTAATAGTCTCCATTCCAGCATGTACGTGCGCAGATCTGGCAGCTCATTGGTTAAAAACACAAAAACAATAATGTAAAATAAAAAAAAATAAGTATTTTAATTTACAGACCAATTTTCGCACAGTTTCACATCCTTTATTAGTTTAGATTTATCTTAAAAATGGACAGTACGTCCTCAGCGCCGTGCTTTGTACTGCACCCCGCCCCTTAACCCTCCGCTTGATATCCCTTTCGGATTCTGGCGGGTTCTGCTTTACAGAATAAGCACCGCATGTAACCACAGCAAACTCCATCCTGTCTGAAAGTTATTCATCTAAGATGGGTGACACTACTTAGCCAGAACCATTATTAATACAAAAAATATTGTGCTGATTATTTTCGGAATATTCAGTTGGATAATATTTACTGTAAGTATAGAATGAAGTGGATAACACTCAAACTGTGGAGTAATCACGCTGGAGTACCTACACCAACCAAGCTACCCTGGTAACTCCTGTAAGGAATACGTAAACATGGAGTAGAGCCTGCATTTATTATTGCTTAATATTAATGTGTGATGTTTTGTCTCTTTACACTTATGTCCAAGCATTTCACTATACACTATACTAAATATAACCGTGCATGTGACAAATAAAAGTCTGATTGATTGATTGATTGATTGAAAAGGTCTAGTGGATGTGGAAGGATGCAGCTGAACATGTAATGACTAACATGACAGTTGTGTTCTTTATTGTAAATGATGTACATAGACTGGACTTTTATAAGGGATTTTATTCAATAAGGAAATGTAGAATAATCAAAGTGATCAGTAAGACAAATTCAGTATTGAACAGATAGACAGTCCGTCCTTATGCGTGTGAGAAGACACTCGCCTCAGTACCTGCCTGTAAAACAAAGGATTTAAATAAAGCTTTCTAGTGAGGTGTCACCTCGTCATGATTTATTTTCTTTCATTGTGTAAGAAAGACAGCTGCACCCGGTGCAGGTTAATACTGATGCCATTTTTTTGTTAATATGGCATTTCTTCTGCACACCCACATTCAGGAAGCAGTATAGGCCCAAACACTGCACGCCGTTGCCGTGGAGACACCCATGGTCATACCTCCACATGAAATGAAGTTCACGAACCATGCCCAAGATAATCCGGCATCAGTTCAAAGCAACTTAAAAATCCAATGTCATTCAGGTCCTTCTAATTCCCCGGGTTTCAGACGACTTCGTCTGCAGCTCTAGGCACCGTGTAGTTGTATAGGAAAGATTGTCTTAAGTAATACATGATGACCCTCGCGAAACTATCAGCTGAAAAGCAAATGCATGGAATGGACAGGAAGTCTGCTAATCTGTAATGCAATACCGAGGAAGGAAGAGGTCCGGAAGCAGCCTTCAGAGCTTTCGCCAATCATATTCATCACGGGCTTGGCCCAGACTCATTAGGGTGCATTGCTGCACTTAACTAAACATCTTTTTCATGAAATAAATGCTTCCAGGTTACTTAAAGCCCAGGTCATTCAAGCATCTGATCTCAATTACCACGGTGATATCGGACCGTTCTAACATGGTAAACCTACAGTACCATGGCAACCAACAGAGGGTGCACTTCAGTATAGATATGTGTCGTCCTCTTCAATTTGGGAGGGGGGGATTATTAGGTAATTGATTCCTGATGCACTTCTTATCCTGGAATATTAATTGCCCAGTGATTAAAACTTCTTTGCATTGTTATGAGGATGGTTGAACGGTGCCGACACGAGCATTTGTAACTGATGGTCTTAAGTCTCATTCTGAATGAGAACGAGATCAGATGTTTTAAGTTCAACCCCAGACAGAAAGGTTCCAGCTTTTGAGAACTGGGGTAGCTAAAGACAGTGAGTGTGTCGTTTTTTGTGCATAAAATTAATGCAGAATATGACAAGAAATGAAGCAGGAAAAACCTGCATCACTCATGTTTCCTTAGAGTCCATGGAAAGTTGTTTTTTTTGGAAAATGCACCATAGGGACTGGAGGATGGAGAGCCGGCAGAGGCTTCCCTGGCCGGGAAAGCTCAGAACAAGCCTAGCTTCACCTCCTGACATCCACAAAAACAAGGTAACAGAACCTCCTTCTTTTGCTATCTTTCTCTTGCCTTTCATTTTTCTGTGGTTGGAGTGGCATGACAGTATCCATGGCAACAGAGTGCCGTACCATTTCTAGCCCATTAGTACGAATATATTGTATGCTGTTATTAGAGACAGATATATAATTTAGACAATACTCCCCCCAGTGGCGAGATGCTGCACTTTTGATACGGATACTGTAATAATAACGATTAAGAAATGTTTTCCTCAGGTGCTGGTCAGCGATCTGGAATTCAAATACAATTTATGAAATAGTTAAATTCATATTCTTAAAATTAATACCAGCTATGGAAAGTATAATGATTTTTAAAATTGTTTTTAATAATAGACCAGAAAAAGGGATTGCTAGCAGAAAACGTATATGGGCGATTAGGAATGCCGACTTTCTGTCTGTTCAGATGGTAAGGAGATGTAATAAAAGACGCTTTAAAGTTTACTAGCAATTGATATCCCCCTGGGATACTGCAGAGTCAAAGCGACAATGGAAAAGAGTGTTTTGGGCAACAGGTGTGATTATTAGGTGTGATGCATTACATTACATAACACTGACTGTTATATGTATGACGTTACATAGCACTGACTGCTTCAGTCGCCTAAGACTTTTGATACTTTTATAAGTGAAACCCACGAAATTTACAAATTAGAAGTTAGAAATCTAAGGTGTTATTTCATATACAATTTTTATGAATTATTATTAGAGAATCAATAATAGAGTTTTATTCAGAATATATTTGTATGCTCAACTTTCAGAAAATGAGACTTGAAACTATGATTTGCACATTATAAAATCCAATTAAGCAACACTGAGAACTGGCCTCAGAATCTGACTTTTCACTTCCCTTCCCCCAACCATATTTCACCAAGAATATAAAGTAATAATTACATGCTAACAAGTTCAGTATTTCAATGTATGTTCTTTTTATGACTTGTTCTGGTTACAAACATCACTAACAGATTACTTTTATTAATGTAAGATACATTCAAAAGAATTGTTCAAAATAACCGTTAAAAAAAAAAATCTTACTTTAAAGCTTTGCCGAAGCAGTGCCTTACTTTGTTGTTTTAACGATTACGGACATGCTGTGTAATTTGAAGTTACTAGGACACACACAACCTATGGAGGCATTTAAGGGTACCGCCTCTGAACACTGCACCCTGAACACTGGACTGGTACGCTGCAGGACTCAGCTTGAATGACCTGACACAGCTGTCGTGCATTTAAGGGTACCGCCTCTGAACACTGCACCCTGAACACTGAGACTGGTATGCTGCAGGACTCAGCTTGAATGGCCTGACACAGCTGTTGTGCATTTATTGCATCTCGGAGATTATTTGGGAGAAATTCTCAATAGATCCAACTGTACAAACCCACTGTTTGTATCTTGCACTTTAAATTTAATTTTGTCAAAGTGTTCTATAACAGCTACTTCATATGGCTTTCATTTTAATTTTAATTTTAATGCCTGTTTATGTGTGCCATATACATAAACTCTAGGCCTATTTATTTACTTACTTAACTGTTCTGTGCAACATTGTCTGCAAAGCATATTCTACTTTTTATGCAGTATGATGTAATTTTATTTTTCAGTTTCTTAGCTTCTGTATTTAGTGTATAGTTTCCTAATAGAAACCATTTCAGGTGATGCATGGAAAAATTTGTTTTGATGGGGCGCCCAAACCATCACAGGGCGCAAGGCAGGGAACAACCCAGGATGGGGCACCAACCCATCACAGGGCGCAAGGCAGGGAACAACCCAGGATGGGG
>JAODKC010000117.1:16771164-16785716 GCA_026777985.1 Mormyrops attenuatus | reverse complement strand
AGGATGGGGCACCAACCCATCGCAGGGCGCAAGGCAGGGAACAACCCAGGATGGGGCACCAACCCATCGCAGGGCACAATCACTCACCATTCACACTTATGGGCAATTTTGTAACTCCAGTTAAGCTCAGCATGTTTTTGGGGCTTTGGGGGGAAACGGGAGTACCTGAAGGAAACCCCATGACAACACGGGGAGAACTCCACAGACATGGAACCATGGTGGAGACCCAAACCCAGAGACGTGAGACAACAGTGCTAACCACTGCAGCACAATGCCTAATAAAATTAATTACTTTGATATTTTCCAGGAACCCTTCATGATGCTCAATCTTCAACTTAAAAAATCTGATAGCTGAGCACTTTTACGAAAACAAATAATTTTATTAATCCAGTAAATAGACTGCAAGCTGCTTTTCTTAATTGCCATTTAAACAATTAAAACAGTAAAACGATTAGCCAATTAAATTGCATTAACTGCTAATCATCATTATGATGATTTGTGATAAACAATGTAGTTGCTTTGAGGATTCATAAAACCTACATCACAATTCTGACTCAATCATGCCACTGATCCACGTACAGTAATATAATTTCTTGAATAAATTCATGTAAACTTAACAAATTTCTAATGCTTTTTGACTAAAATTCAGATTTTCAGCTGATACTTGATTCTATTTATATGGGCCTATATATTTTTTTCTTCTTCTTTGCCGTGTATGAACTCCCAGGTGTAATTTTATCAAGGCTTATGAAACGATCAGTTATCTTGATGCTAATATGAATCAATTTAGATATTAGCGTGAAATACATTATATTGCCTGCTAGTGGAGAAATGATCTTGCCTGCACTGAGACCACCATGTATCATGCTAAAGAACTGTTTCCGTTTTGGTTCTTTCAAGAATAACAACAATAATGATACTTATATGGATATACAGGAACTTACTTAATTTATCATGAATAAGCAGGCTTTACTTCAATCTCGATAAGTCTGAATACCCAAATTCTAGTACATATTTAGCTAATAATACGTCTGATTACCTTAGCAGCGTTTTCTGACACACAAAAAATACTTTTGACAGGGTGCTTTTCTATAAGAGTCCCAGCAGAGGGAAGCAAAGCCTTACAAACAGTATATCTTTCTCATATATCTCTTAATTAAGATTTATTAACGGGATAGTATTAAACTGACTGGTGTAAGTGATAATTTTCATTATTACACAAAAATCTCAGTAGATGATAGCATAATTCTCAAAATAACCATGCAAAGAAACTTTGATATGACTTTGGCTCGGCAGGCACTGTGTACACAATTGATTAGTTTAAGTGGATATTCTGCAAAGCTTCTAAATTACTGCTGAGGTGAGATTTCAGTCCACGAACTGTTCAGAGGCAACCTGAGAGAAGAACTATGTAAATATGACGGGAATAAAGATCATATTCAAAGTCAGTGGAGTTGGTAGACTTACGTACACCACGTGATTAAGACATACAGCATATATGCACTAAACACGTTTCACAACGTTTTGACAACTTTCCGCAATATCTAACAGCTCATATCACTTATCTGTCTCTTTGTGTTTCTTCGAAATATTTAAATGCTTGTCTTCAGCATTGCGCAATTTAAATTCGGGGTGGACAAATTAAATTATGAGTCTATATTGGATCAAGGAAGAGCGTTCACTGTTCAACCTGTGGTGCTATCTATGTTCATAGTCATATTATTTTTTCCATAATATTGAGTAGCACTGATAAGCTTAATTTACACGTAGTTTTACACGTCTAGGATTAACGCAAAAACACTACATCTTAAGTTTGATGGACAAAATTTTGCTGTTCGAATCAATCGATTATTCGTCATTCGTCGACTTGCCGAACAATGTATCGTTTTATCATTGTCCGTTTGTTGGAAGCGCTACATGAACTTCTTGGTGAATGAGACGGTATCACACCTTAAATGCGATAGGCAGAGGGGCATGGTGGGGGAGGTGTGCGAGCTTCAGACCTTTACATTACAGGACTTTCGTGCGGTGGGAGCGCTGGATCTGGTTGCGGCACATTTTTGTCTTTTAGACAATTTTCATAAAAAAAACATTATAAACAGCAGCATCTGTGGATGTGCAGTGCGTGCTTTACTTCAGTTTTCTGGATTTGTAAAAGTTTTGTCGTATAATGAGAGGTGAGTAACACTGGAACTCGGCACGTACCTAAGATTTTTCTTCTTGATTTAGATTTAAGTTAAATAGATTCAAATACTAATGCGTGTATAACGTGAAATGGATTGTGTGCTTGAACAGTTCCCAGTCTGGCATCGATAGGTTTTCTTCTGGTTCGAGGATTTTTATGCCAAGGACAAGATACTACATCAAGTAAGTGCAAAGTTAACTAACGCCTCGATTGATTATTTAATAACAGCAGTTCAGGAGCTGATGCTCATTAACAAAATGAATCTTACGTTCAGTTACCAAGGGCTTGTCTGTATTTTATCTCAAATTATTTGAAGGTACGAAGAAGAAGGGGAAAAAAATATCTGAATGGGAGGAAGTCCCTTACACCTCAGTTCAGAGACATTCTTCTTCTTGCGCTGGGACCCAGCATAGTTTTATAAAGCAGGTCTAGAGGAATGATTCAAATTAATACTTCAAAAATATTTCTGCCTTCGAATTGCTATATACACGTAGCACGATGTGTCATATTCGAGCGCTGTGAATTTGTGGTTTCCAGGACGGTCATTTATGAGTTACCAAAAAATTCCAGTTATTATTTGTTAAAGTTAATGAGACTGAGGAGTATTATAAGCAGTCTTTCCGTCCTTGTTTCACTCCTCGCCATTCCGTTGAGGATTAGGAGGCTTCTTGCGCTCCGATTGGGCGCCACCTCATTCTTCTACATCGGAGGTATTTCAGTGATGTAATGAACATGTCTGATCATGGACGGGACCAGGTTGTGGGTCACGCTTAACTGCCCTTGCGGTGGGGATGGGGGACGTTCTAATGACATTTGCAATATCATTTGTACTGTATGATCCCTTTAACTGTATATTTTTTAGGCGTTGTATCGTTCTTGCTCCAATACTGCTTACACTTGTAATTAGTCATTCATTGGAAGCTCGGCCTATCTGCGCTTTCGCCTGATTGTTTATTTGACCACTGTATGTTTGTAACGTGCTTCATTCCCAGGGTACTGTACCTGCTAAATAAAAGGTAATGTGAAATGTTAGATCAATTAAATAGCTTTTCTGTTGCCTAAAATTGAAGTATGTGATGGTCTTTGAATCTGATGAAGGAAAAGTTAGCATGTTCTCTCTCCGTTGTGTGGGTTTGCCAGCGTGGTGCACTGTGATGGACTGGCGTCTCTGTATTGCCCCTAGTGTGTGTTTGTATGTGTGTATGCACCCTGTGATGGACTGGCATTTCATCTAGGTTGTCCTCTGGCCTTGTGCCTATAATCCATGGCCACGTGTGACCATGTACAGGATAACAGGCATTCAAATGAGTGGAATTCACATTTTTAGTGAACTATCAGTCCTGAATGTGTATGTTTTCTTGCAGTCAATCCCTGCTGTCATTTCCCCTGCCAGAACTGGGGTGTGTGTGTGAGGTTTGGTGAGGAAAGATACGAATGTGACTGTACTCGCACTGGTTACTATGGAGAAAATTGCACTATTCGTAAGTAAGCTCGTTCATTCATTCATTCATTCGTTCATTCATATACTTTTCTATTGGTTCAGTTTTTTTCCCTCATGAATCATAACTTTCACTCACATTTTCCCATAATGCCCTGAAGGATCTAAATGTCTGAAGTTAGCTAGTTGAATTGCAATTTTAGATTTTATTAGAGTTTAATCCTTCTGTTATAGTGGGGCTTTAAGCAGACTAGACTGGTATATTGAAGATAATTCTCTTGCTGTAGGTTTCAGCATTTTCACTCTAAATGGAATGATCCCCCTGCAGTGGACTGCCATCCCATCGTGGGGCTCTGCTGCTTTATAAATAAATATTCCCCAGTTCATAACTATATGACCAAATTTAGCTGTTCACTGTGGTTATACCCCAGTGAATCCTGAAGAAAGCAAAGCGGGTGTGGGTGGCAGGAATGAAAAGTGAAAGTTTTTAATTAAAAAAATAATAATTATTATTATTAATTGCTGTTGCTAATTGTGGGGAGCCATCATGATACCCTTAACATTCGTACCCCAGCATCTGTAAATCCAGCTTTGGAAATTCGGACTTCCTAATCAAACTTTTTGTTTCTGCCTTTTGTTATAAGCTCATCTGTTGGCCCCATATCCAGAACTCAGCTCAGCTTTAATACAACTGTATATTAAGCATTAAATTATAGTTTGCCAGTATAAAAACACTTGACACGGTGTGATACTCTGACTGTTGCAGAATCTAATACAGCAAGCTGGCTGGTGTGTTAGTAGGCTTCATCTGTCTCCTCCAGCTTATAACTTAATATTCTTACAGCTTTCAGTATGACTTCTGGCTAATGGAGTATATTCTTGTTCATTAGCTGTATTGGGACAGTACTTGGAAAATACTACCACAGTTATAGTAGCTAAATTCTCAGGTGTGTTCAGTCTTATTTGGGGTTGAGTTAAATCATATTGCATTCAGTGACAGTGGTTTTGGGTTATGTGATAAAAACCTGTTATTTTGATGTTGTGGGGACCCTTTTTTTCTCAGGGGAAATTCAATTTTCTGTGACTGCAATCGAAAAACCATAATGTCAAAAATCATGTATTTTGTTTGGTTACTTATGGTTAAGGTTAAGGCTGATAGGGGTTAAGGTTTAGGGTTTTTCCCATAGACCTGAATGGATGGTCGCCACAAAGATATGAATACAAACGTGTATACAGACACACCACATGGAAAATATTTACTTAATTCATTTTTATGCATAAAATGCCATGTGGATTATAATGGTAGGATTTTCTGTCCTATTTTGTTTTTTTTTTAGTTCACATCATTGACATTTAATTCCTTGTTTAGATTAGTTTTGAAATATTTAATTTTTCCTCTGATGTCTGTAACACTGTTCTACAGAGTTTTTAAGTCTAGTTAATTTTACCATTTAACCAACAGCAATAACTAGTGAAAAATGTTAAAAAGTACAAATAATGAGGGGGGGAGATAAGTTTTATTGCCCTCTTTTCTTAATACTTTTTTATAATACGTTTTTATTCAGGAAAGGCTTGTCACCTGTAGATGAATATTCAGCCTGACATGTGAAATGTCTGTTGTTTACAGCGGAGTTCTGGTCCAGAGTTCAGCAGCTGTTGAAGCCCAGCCCTGATGTAGTGCACTACATTCTCACCCATTTCAAGTGGCTGTGGGACATCATCAACCAGACGTTCCTCCGTAACATGCTGATACGCTTGGTCCTCCAAGGTCAGAAGCTGGCAGCTTGGTCACAAGACACAAATAGCAGATTAAAAACTGTCTCATGAAGTTATGGATGTTGGCGTAAGCTAAGCAGTCACTGTACGTTTGATTGAATGTGCAAATCAGCTGTTGTGCTTCAGGAAACTAGCATCGTAGAGTGGTTGAACAGTCTTCATCGTTTCGGAAATCTAAGGCTCCAACCATCATGGGGCATGGGAATGAATTTAGAGGGTGCTAGTAGGTGGGGAGGAATCGATGCCTACCAGTTTTCTTGAAAACTTCCTTGTTTTTGGGTATGACATACATTTTTAGCTGGTCAGTCATGAGCCTTGCTGTGCTGTCAGCCTGCTGAATTGCAGAAGTGTGAGAATTTTAGGAATCGGTGGACTGATATCTGGGCTCATTCTTGTGCTTCCTCCAGCATTTGTCCTTGGCAGTACTAGTCTCCAAAGAGTGAAATCAGAATCGTTTTTTCATCACCAAGTACTTTTACATACGAGGAATTTATTTTGAGGTGTTGTGCAAAACAAGTAAGGACAATCAAGAAAATTGTTGAAGAGAACTCACTTCTGGTGAGGAGATGGTTGATTCAGGTGTCCTTTATTAACAATTGCACCCGGGAGCCCTCTACAAGAGGATTCAAATGGTACTTTTCCACGGCCACCAGGAACTGAGCTGTACCCGAGCACAACCGCAAACTGGCCGTTTTCCATTGTAAATTATGTGAGGTGTACCTAAGCCGTACAAGCTCTGACAGGACGCTGCTTACTAGCAGGACCAAAAGCATGAGAAAACCGAGCCGGTTGTGTCACCATCATCTGATTAGTAAAAATGCATGAAAAATGCATACTGGTGTTCTACACATGGATTGTCGGAAGAAAAAGCATATATTCCATATTATTATTATTATTATTATTATTATTATTATCAGTAGTAGTATCACACATCACGGTGATTGATGCATTCCTGATAACTTAGAAGTTGAACATTTTTAGCCGAAAAAAGTAATACCGAACCGGTGAATGGAATGGGTTCGAAATACACAAGCTAATGCTAATTCCGGTAGCGTTTGATGCTAGTATAACATGGCGATTCTCAAAGAATCTGTGCTGTCCAAGAAAATTAGGAAATTAGCTCACAGTAAATCACGATGTTCACCATGTGAACAGTAAAAAAGCATCTCTTCGGTTTCACATCACTCTCCCAGCCCCCCAACGCCTTTACTGAGCCGTCCCTTCTGCAGTGAAAATCCAAAGCGAGCCGGAACCTGTAACTAGTGTATGTTCGTGGTACGGCTCAGGTACGGGTCTGTTCCTGTATGCCAGTGGAAAAGCACTAAAAGAAGAATTCTGAGTGAGGACAATAAATACTCGGATCAAAGGTACAAAAGTATCACCGATCAGGAGCTGTGTCATTTGGTCAGCTGTTTGTTCACACTTTCTGAAGGAAATTGTATGCCATTTGGCCCCTGTGGGCTAGGTGGGCCACTCGCATATCAAAGGGAAGGAGAACATGGTCAGTGGATGATGAAAGGCAACTGTCATGGTTGCAAGACCCTAAGTAACATATGCTGAGTTCCATCTACTTTGGAGGTCGGAAGCTGGAGCTGGTACTGGCGTCGCACCCGGGTTAATCGCGTTCCAGTACAACAAGTCGGAAACCCATTTATCGATACCAGTTCCAACCAGGTTCATTGTTAGCCGTCGTTAGCAATATCACTCGATAAGAACACATTTTGTGGTATTTTGCACATAAAACACCATAAGAACATGTCCACAGATAGCGGTTGGACAGTACTGCGTATACGACCAATTTAATGGCCACAAATAAGACGTAAGTGCTAATTCAAAGCATAAAAACTTTATGATAAATAAAGCTTTAACTTCTGTTGACGAAGGGCACAGTCATCTTGAATTCTGAGGTCGTGGGTTGCAGAGGTTCCTTTGAGTTTCTGAGCAGGAACTCCGACTTCAGAGGGCATTCAAGTTGAAATTTCCAACTAGGAACTCGGAGGAACTCATATTCAGATAGAACGCAGCATTACATTCTGATTCACTTACGTACAACCAACTTAATATATTTGATATATAAATGAAATAAAATGATGTACTGGGTACAGATAATGTGCACAGTGCGATGCAGTGTGGCAGGTTTGTTAGACGGGATATGCCACTGCGACTGCCACAGGGGATAAACTGTTGCTCTCGATGGAGCTCATACTGGGGGGTAGGGTTTCCATTCCTAGGGTGGGACAGTCGCTGTTCCTCGTCCCACTCCTATGCAGCCTCTGCCCTGAGGCACTGACATATTGTTCTTTCAGACAATGTCATTCTCTGCAGTAAAGACGAGCCAGATTGTCCAGCATGAGAAGCAGGTTGACTTCAAGAAGTCTTCCGCCTGTACAGAAGAATACTTGAATGAAATTAAAGCTTTTTGCATAGTGTTAGTAATTTGATATGTGACTGTTTCATGTCATGACAGACTTCACTAAACTGTCATAGTGCAATTTTGTGCAATCTAAGAAGCAAGCAATTTTCATTGATAATGAATACCGATTTACGCTATATGGAAAAAAGTATTGGGACACCAGGCCATCACACCCACAGGAACTTTTCTAACATCCCATTCTAAATCCATACGTATCAGTATGTAGCTGGTCCCCCCTTTGCAGTTATAACAGCTCCCACTCTTCTGGGAAGGCTTTGCACAAGATGTTGAAGTGTGTCTATGGTCATTTTTGCTCATTCATCCAGAAGAGCTTTTGTGAGGTCAGACACTGATGCTGGACATAAAGGCCTGGACGTTCAGGATGGTGTATGACTGTTGAGATCCTCAGGATTGTGTGGCATGGCATTGCCTCCCTCCTCCGGTGTGAGTAATAATAATAATAATAAACACTATCGATCCACATGGGGAAATTCTCTTTATACCTCCCAGCTGGATGTTAAGGGTCTTGATCAAGGACTCACAGACACGCTGAGGGAGGGGCTTGACCTAATGTCCTATAAATCACAGGCATGGAGGCTTAGCCCACTAAGCCACACCCTTCTGCCTCTCTGGGTGGAGAACTTGGTTTCCAATGATACTAAAATAGAAGCTTATTTTTTTGCTAACATTTTTGGGAACCTGAAATATTAAAATGTTCGGATTCTGATTCACCATAGTTATTTGACCAGAATTAGCCATTTTAGCAAATCACGGATATGACACACTCACCAACACCCTAAAAACAGTGTTAACTTGCCTATTCGCTATTCAACTCTGCTTTCATCAAAATCCAATAGTTCAGAAGGATCATTTCTTATTTCTGTACCATGTATAGTGATAATTTGTCTGCTGTCATGATAAAGGTTGTCCAGGGAAACCAGCATTATCAGACATTGTCAGAAGGTCCACCAAAAGCAGAAAGATCACCGACACCTAGACTCAGTGTTTCTGGAGTGCCTTTCTATACGCACGAATGTATATTTGGGTATTTTTCCTCATTAAACCAGGTTGGCTCCTTCTAAGTATGATAATGGCATGCCCAGTATTCTAAACAAATTAATCAAAAGACACCATTTATCATATAGATTATATGTGAAGGACACATTTACATTTTGTTACTAGGTAAAACAGCAAATTCTTCTGATCTTCTTGCTAAAACATCAGGCCGATCCAGAGAAAGCCAGTTCACTGATAATGCTTCAGCTCATTTTCTTGCTTTCCCTAAAGCTTTTTACTTTGTGGTTACGCTGAATATTTCCCTCAGGGGCCCTGCTGTGTCGGTTGCTGATATTGTTCTTTCGGCCAAGACCGTGTTATTTTTCCACCTCAGTCATTTACTGTGTATTTTGGCCAGTTTTTCAGGCTCATAACCTCCAAGTCTGAGGAGTGCATGTTCCTCTTGCTGCAGATTGTATCTCCACCTCGTTGTAGTGTTGGGATCTTCTGTGTCTCTTGTATTCTTTCATTTGCCCCTGCCTTCCTTCTGCATGGTGGCTCAGCCAGCAGCTCTGTTACCTCACACTGCTGGACTTGTGAGTTTGCTGTTGTCATTGTTAAGTGTGCATGAAGTTTGCAAGTTCTCTGTGTGTGGTGAGGAGTTCTGCAGAGCGCCCCCATTTTCTCCTTTAGTCCAAAGACATGCAGTTAGGCTGATTATGATGTGTGTGGACTGGCATTCCAGCCCAACCTCCCCCCTCTGTTTCCAAGCAGCTCAACAAGTTTGACCGGGTTAAGTGGAAGATGTAAGGATGGATGGATGGATGTTTGTACTGAGAAAAGATTCAGACCTATGGCCCTGTTCACAGCTGGTGTTAACATGCGTCCTGGGTGATCCAATCACAAGTGGATAACGCTAAATACAGATGTAAACGCATCCAAAAAGGATTGAAAACGCATTGGGATCCAATTGCTCAAACCACATTCGGAAGGTGGTCTGGGACGCATATGACCACATTCTTATAGCAGTATGAACGCGAACGTGTCCCAGGCCGCAACGAAGGACCGCCTATTCAGCTGACGTCCTCATGTGGGCGTAAGTAGCCCATGTACGTACTCACTAAACGCGCAAGCGGTATTTGACATATGATTTATGTCAGAATGGCTGTCAGTGTAACATGGGCCAATGTGTAGTAAACTACATTGTGAATAACAACACATTTCTTTTCTACAACGCAGCTTTGAATCTGCTGGGAAGTTGGTTTAATATCGGACCGTCGTGACCCATTCGCATGGAAACATTGCCGATATTTGCGCATCATTAATATTCTGTGCAAATTCGGGCAAAATAAATTGCGCAAGGAGTGATTTATTAAAGATGTTTTGGAATTTGCACAGATCATACTTAATGCGAACCTTATGAAGCTTCCTTAATTGTCAAATTGCTCCGCGGTGTATTAATATGGGTGAACCGTGCCGGTAAAAATTACATGAACGCAAAATTAAAGCGCGTAGGTAAGAATGTGCGTTCAATAGCCTAGATAATGGATATGCTAGTAGATAAATATAATAGTGCAATTATTTATATAGTTTTACACTGGGCTGAGTGGGTGCTTCAATTCCCAGTCAGAAATTCAGTCCCACTGCAGCCCTGACTAGCCTACTTTACTTCTTTTACTTCACTTGCTCCAAGTCACACATATAATTCAGCATATCAGACAAAACAATTGACCTCTTTGTTGAAATCGTCACAAATTGTGAGCTTTGGTTGTTATGATTAAAAGCTGAAGTATTATCATACGGCAACCAACACAATGCATTACAGACTGAACCCATTGGCCCTTAAACAGAAAAGTATTAGCCTGCCCTGGGTATATCTTACTGTAGTACTGAAAGACCTTTTTAACACGTACATTTGTATCGTGTTGATGCTGTATAAAAATGCCTATCTACAATGTGAAAAATTTATTATGAAATGTAGTTTGAATTATGTAAGAAATCACATTTGCATTATGTGAAGTAATATTTTATAATAACGACTGTCGAATGAAAATCGTTATTACAAAATATAATTTAGAGATTATACATAGAAAATGAACGTTATTACGAAATATAATACAGTTTATGGAATTATTTAAAAATAAAAGGACACATTAATAATTAAAATATTTATTCATTTATTTATAGATATATTTATTTCATTTTGAGAATTACGGCCTTCATTACAAACATCTTAGGCGGTTTGTTTACCCTGAAATGCACAAATAGCTTTTGATTGCTGCTTTTCCTACTTTTAATGTTCGGCAGATTCTGCATACAGAAGTGATTTACGTGCTTATTTAAATAAGTTGCGGGAAAGTGAGATCTGATCACAAATGGTCGGTCGAGACGCATGTTAATGTCGGGTGTGAACGGATGTATTTAGCGCTGCCCACTTGTGATCGGATCACCCAGGACGCATGTTAATTCCAGGTGTGAACAGGGCATATGACAAAATCACACATTTTACTGAGTAAAATAAAGGGTAACACTTGAGGGGGCACAAATAATGTAGCAGTACACTCTTGATGTATTAATTAAGCAGAAACTAAATGTTAGTTACGTACTGATCCCATGTTCATTCATAATTAATCAGTTATAAGGCTTCCCGTGTTTCATGCAGGAACAATATATGTTCATGATTTGTACTTCAGTAATAATCGAGTTACTTTTGCCTGCTTAAGTAAAGTGTTACCGAATAATGTTTTCAAATTTCTCTCTCTGTGATACTTGATTTCACAGTGCCAATATTCATAATGAATTGGCAGCATGCATGTTACATCACATCAGAGTCAGAATCTTTATAGCCATGTCACCAGGGCTGGGGGAAATTTTGACCTCACGTGACAATAGACACTGAACAATTACAGACAGAGATTAAATATGAGACAGAAGGTATGTGTCCTTAACCCTGGAGCTCAGAATTTGCTGCAGGCACATTTGGCAGCAGTTAAAGCTTCATGCCTTTTTGGGAAAGTGTGTGCCAGTTATACACGCATTCTCACTACAGATTATTATCACTGATTCTCACCACAGATCAGGTGATTTATGTTCTTGGAAAAGCATGAAAAGTTACCTCTTTTCCAGATTATCAGGAAGTTGATTGTTTTCTTTTCCGGGGGGCTGGGGAGGGGGGTGCTGGATTGCATTAGCTCAGGTTCAACTTAACTCCTCTGCCCTGTTGTGTGGCCTACACTGTCATACCACCAAGACAGTTTTCCTGTATCCCTCTCCTTGACCGCTCATCCCTTTGACCTTTTAAGGTTTTTGGTAATCCCCTTTTCCAGTCTTATAAAGCCTGCTTTTCCCAGTTAAGGCAACAGTCCTGTGTATTTCATGTTGTAACCCACCCAGATTCAAACTGCTTCTAACTTGCTTAAATTCCATGAGAGCAGGAAGTCAGATCTATGCATGAAAGTAATTCAAAGATACCATCTAATCTGAGCCGATTTCTTTCATTCTATCTTAATGTAGTTTGGAAAGCCAATATCTCGGAAGGAAAATAGAAAGTCCATAACTGCATACCACTTACACATTACCCCAAGAACCTGTTTAAAAACAGCCATAATTGTAGCACGCAATTAAAGTCTCTTGGTGGTTGGTAATTCTGAAGATTTTAACTTGATTTCAAGCTCACCATGGCATGTCTTGTTTCTTAAAAACTTTGAAGTAAATAACAGCTATTTTCAGTACCTTCTGAAAAGTGGAATCATTTTCAAGGTCAACAATAACTCTTAATAATATTAAGTTGCTTTACTTTGTCCTACAAACACAATTAACACACATGAAGATGATGGAAGTATCTGATTTTTTACACATCTCGTTATGAATTACCATAGTCTTCTAACGTTAGGAAAGGAAAAGGAGCCACCAGGAATTTTGAGAAAGTTTCTTTGGATAGTTACTAAATTACATCTCTTTTTATTAGAAAGTTTCTTTGGATAGTTACTAAATTACATCTCTTTTTATTAGAAAGTTTTCGTTGTTTCGAGAATCATGGCTCTCTAACTGCAACTTTGACTGAAATATCTTCCATTATATGTCAACACAAACTGATGTAAGAATTAAGAATAAAAACTGTTGCATGTTGTATAAGACTTAAGGTTAGCTGTCTGCATGGATCATGGAGTATTGGTGCTTGAGATGTTGCCTGCAGGTGAACCGTGTTGACTCTGCAAATTGATGGGTTGAGTGGTTGTAAAATTTATAAATCGTATCACCTAAGAGTCATATTTGTCCAGCACTTTTTTCCTTGATAGTTTACAAAGGATACTGATGACATTCTTCTTCAAGGAGACGTCAAAAAGGACGTCAGTAATCACACTGAAATGCTGACTTGTCATATTCATTTACACTGCATCATGATAAATTTATATCCCTCAACAGAAGCCTGCTGCCAGATAGTTTCCGACATTGATTTGCAGCACAGAATGAGTAAATTCTGAGTAATTTCTGAGTAATTTCTGAGTAATTTCTGAGTATTTCTTTATTAAATCATCGACCTACGAGTAGCTAACCTGCCAATATAGCAGCCGAGCTGCTGCTTTCCAACGCAGGAGAAGAGGATGATGTCACATGGGAATGAGCAAATCGGAAAGGCGCTGTAAGAAATATCTTTGTAAGGAAGAAAGATTGTTTGTGGTTTGTTCCTTGAAGTCAGGCTAGATAAAATCAGCTATTCACTGGAGTGAGGAGGTTACTCAGAACGCAGCTGGGAGCTAAAAAGTGAATGGGGGGGGGGCAGCCTCCAAGGGTGGGTCAGGTGACCACATTTGAAGATTACTTCCAGACACTTGGAAGATGTTTGACTTGTAGTAACAGCAGTCAGCTACATAATTCACAGCCCCGCCCTCTGCACTCCAGCAAGTCTGAGCATTTTGTGTGTGTCCCCCCCCCCCCGAAGGTGAGCTATCCCGTGCGTGACTTCACCTGCCCTGATGAGTCAATTACCATGTTCAGTCACTGTACATCTCATTATTAACACAAATGTCAGAGAGCAAATCCATTGACTGTTTCTATCTCTCTTTTTGCCCCCCCCCCCCGCCTCCCCAGTAAGGTCCAGTTTGATCCCCAGCCCCCCAACCTACAACTCTAAGTATGGTTACTTGAGCTGGGAGTCATATTCCAATGCTACTTACTATACTCGCATCCTGCCTCCAGTGCCTGAGGACTGTCCAACACCCATGGGGGTCAAAGGTCAGCCCTGATTGGGGGGGGGTCATTGTTCTCTTAAAACAGACTAGTCTTGGTAGTTAAATGTCTTAAATGACTTGTTTTAGTATCCTAATGGCAGAAGCCATATTGATAATTCAGAATAAAGATAATCATAATTTAGAAATAAGAATAAGATAGTCCTAAACTTATAAACAAATGTCAAAGTTTGTTTTTCACTCTAACAGTTTTTAAATCTTTTTTTTTCTTTTTTTTCCACAGGAAAAGCAGTACTTCCAGATCCTGAAATTCTGGTTGAGAAGTTTCTACTGAGGAAGAAGTTCAGACCAGATCCACAGGGAACCAACCTGATGTTTGCTTTCTTTGCCCAGCACTTCACCCATCAGTTTTTCAAGACCCACAACCGCGTGGGACTGGGCTTCACCAAGGCCCTGGGACATGGAGTATGTGTGCAAGGGAGGGGGGGGGGGGGGGGGGAGTTTAAAGGCGTGTTTACCAACCCTGGCCAAAGGGACCCACAAAAACCCCAAAAT
>JAODKC010000117.1:16671573-16683634 GCA_026777985.1 Mormyrops attenuatus | reverse complement strand
CTACGTGCGCCTCACGGCAGCGATGCGCATCCTTTGCGCATTTGCAGAGAATGCGTCCCCTTGCGGAAAATGGGGCCTCCATGGATTGTGGGGCCCGACGCACAGCGTGTGTTCTGCGTGTAGGGAGGGGCGGCACTGTGTCCAAGTGCGGCGGACTTGGAGCGATCCACACCTGACCAGGAAGCTGGGAATCGTTCCCGGCCTTGGAGTGATCCACACCTGAACGGAAGCCGTTCCTGCCTATTATGTAATTATAACCGGATAATGCAGTCATTCCCACCAACAGCAGCCTATCTCCACATAAAGTTATACATTTACAGTGAAGGGCCCATAGATAGTATTTATAATTTGCAATATGTTTCCTGTGTGTGTGTGGATTAGGTTTATATTACATTGTGGGGACCATATGTCCCACACAATATAATAAAAACCTGTTTTTTTCTGTGAAGATCTGTGAATGCGTTCAAAAAATTTTAAATTGTCGTACTCTGTTTGATTACTTATGGTTAAGGTTAGGGCTGGGTAGGGGTTAAGGTCTAAGGTCATCATGTTGCTATTATGTGTGTGTGTGTGTGTGTGTGTGTGTGTGTGTGTGTGCGTGTGTGTGTGTGTGTGTGAATGGTGTGTGTGTGTGTGTGAATTGTGATGGGTCGGCATCTCCTCTTGGGTTTCTCCCCTGAGACTCCCGTAACAAGCTGTATAGAAGATGAATGAATGAATATGTTCCCATCCATCCATCCATGCAGAGGCACTATAAAGGTGAGGGTGGTAATTGATTACAGGGACCCTTGAGTGACAGAGGCCGTAAAAAATTTAGAACATAATTTGGATGGGCTGGGGGCCCAATATGATACACTTTTCTGGAGCCCAAAATCCCTAGCAGTACCCCTAGACTCACCCACCCATCCATTCATCCATCCATCCATCCATCCATCATCCACAGGAAACAGTGACTTATCCAATAGAATTTGGATTAGAATTATAATACAGGATAAAATACAGGATCCCACTTCCTGTTTGTGGCTGTAGATGTCTGCCTTTGCAGTGTGACAGCAGCACTTCTGCTCTGAGAAGAAGCAGACCAGCTGGATGATCAGAAACACACGGGGGGACTGAGCAGCCCGCCACTCTGTAAGTAAGACGACGCCGTAACGCTTTCGCCAGCGCTTCCTTCTCACGCCTCGCCTGCATATTTTTAACGCCGTGACGTGCGCAGTGCTGTTGACTAACCTTTCTACTGTAAATGATCATGATGTTCCTGATGACAGGTCCCAAAGCGCAATAGCCCTGTTTATTTATCTTTGGGACTATGCAATACAAGCAGTATATTACTGTCGACATCCCCAGATGAGGGTTTTTCATTGTTTTTGATTGCTCTCAGAAGTGAGGTCTTTTTAAATAACGTGGGAATATGCTTCCATTTGGGGATTAAATCTTTTATCTGGTGTCAGGCTGTCTGTGGATGTTTATATATTTCTCTGTGTAGTCAGTTGTACTCAAATAATAGTCAGAGTGCTGGTGCAAGTAATGAAAATGCATCAGTGTGTCTTATGCAGTACTGTACAAAGGTCAGAGGCCATCAAAAAAATGTTTAAAGCCATTTATCTGGGTAGCAAGTCTATATCTTCTCAGATAGACATAATTTGACATTGGAATTTAAGCTAGTCAACAGTAATACAAAAAGAAAAATGTCTTTTTTCCCCAGTGAAGTTACTCATATTTAGTTGGACAGCTAGATGAACATCGCTTCAGTTCCCAAACCTCTCCTCAGGGGCACCCTGGCCATTCCATGTATTAAATTTCACCACCGGCCCACTTGACTGATTAACTTAATTTGATAGATTGATGAGGTATTGATTAGTCAAACATGTTATGTTAGTGGTTGAGTGAATTATTCCATGGGTACACTGGATGATCCCTGCAAATACTGGAGGTTTCGAAACAGCTAAACTTACACACTTTGGCAGACATAAAACCATTGTTCTCTACAAGCTTACAGATAGTTAATATGCCGTTTTCTTTGGCAGGCTAAGAGTTTTGCACAGGACTGTATATGAAGGGGTCATGTTATGGGGCTTTGCCCAGCTCATGCCTGAAACATAGCCATGTGTACGCAGGTGGGTAACGTTTGCCCTGAAGGTGCATTTGCATCTCAGGGCCCGAAGGCCAATTCTGGGATTCAGGCTGCAGACACAGACATACTTCAGCAGCTTAACTTGTGTGGTCCCAGGCGCAGGATGAAACTCAGCATCCCATAATGTCTCTGCAGTACCTGTGACTGTCTGAAAAGATGTCTGCAGATGAACAGCAGGATCCCTATTAGCGTCAGATGCTAAGATGTTCATTGAAGGCCTAGAGGGGAACAATGTAGCCAAATTAAGGCTTAGGGTCAGTAAATTTCCAGTTTTAAAGAGGATCCAGTTTTTCTTTTTTATCTATGAAATATTCTCCATTCAGGATAATCAGCTATGATTAATATACCTTCATTTAGTGGCCACCTGAATCAAAGGTCTGTGTAAACACAGGAGCGGGGCTGTGCAAACCAAATATGTGGGTAATCAGCACTTCAAAAAAACACAGAAAACATTAGAAATGCACAAAGACAGATGATCTTAATGTCCTTGAAACTTTATGTAACTATTATACATTCAAGCATGTCCAGCTAACTGAGAGAATGTGACAACGTGACGACACGTCGGTAATGTGTGGAGTTATCGGTACAAGACGGGAATGATGAGGGATGGGGGAAGGAATGAGGTGGGGGGGATTAGATGGGGAAGGGGATGAGGTGGGGAAGGGGATGAGATGGGGAAGGGGTTGAGGTGGGGAAGGGGATGAGAAGGGGGAGGGGATGAGAAGAGGAGGGGATGAGTTGGGGGAAGGGATGAGATGGGGGAGGGGATGAGGTGGGGAAGGGGATGAGAAGAGGAGGGGATGAGTTGGGGAGGGGATGAGATGGGGGAGGGGATGAGGTAGGGAAGGGGATGAGAAGAGGAGGGGAAGAGTTGGGGGAGGGGATGAGATGGGCAAGGGGACTAGCAGATGCAATCTGGCGCAGGACATTCGCTCATTGGTCAGGTTACCCTGACTGAAAGTTTAATGTTGTGCTGTTCACAGTCAATGTAGGCATATTATTGGTTGACTGAATAATTATTTTATATGTTGAATTTTTACAAAATATTGGGTAGGCAGGTGCCTACCTAAACTGATTGGCGTGATTTATAGAAATACATTTATTCGCCAGCTGATGATAACAGCAATACAGTAAGGAAAGCTGTAGCTGCACATTGGGCCAGTAGGAACGCAGGGAGAATTCCAGTCCGTACACATGTCTCTTAATCCCTGTGCACTGGGGAAGTTGGCGCTACTAACAGGTGTCTCCACGGCAACGCAGACTTTGCGTGCTAACTTCGCTGCCACGGTGCTTTATGGATGAGACCTGAGAGCACTTGAAGATCAGCCAGCAGCTGATCATTGACTTCACTGTTTTTTATGGAGAGTATCATATGATGCGCTGCTGATGTCCCCAGTTCCTTTAAACAAACGGAGGGGTTTTGTGGATTGCTGCTCATGTGAATCGCTTGAAGTTCTGTTTGCTGGCCAGTACAGAACAGTATAGTGCTTACCCTGTATTATTCACTGCTGTGAAAGGTTTCGCTTTCTTTGCCTGCTGCACCAATTGTTGGCTGAGATGAGTGGCTAACAGCACTGAGCACAATTCAGCCTGCCACACACACTTAAACCCCAGCCCCCCAGCCCTCTGGTGTGACTTGTCCTCTACCCAGTGTGTCTTTGATAACTCAGTGGTGGGAAGAGAATGACCTCGCATAAAGCCTCGATTCAGCCCTACAGGAAGCTCTGGGACGTGCCGTTTCACTGGCCGCTCTCCAGCCCCTAATGAGAGCTGGTGGATCCCGGAGCGGCTCGTTTAATTAAAGGACACAAATCTACTAGTGCTGGCTCCCAACAATGAGCAAGGAGCCGGATTTAATGGCCTTGATCGGGCAGGAACTGGTTGCACTATAGACTGTGCAGGGGTTCCGGAGGGGGTGGGGGGGGGGGCTGGTCTGGGGAAACAAAAAGAGCTTTGTGCCATTGTGGGGCCTCATCTGCCCAATCGGTCGGGGCTGAAAGGGCGTCCCTCCGGTGGCGTTGGGTGCGCGGGAGAGCGGCGTGCGGCTGGTGCAGCGCGACGGCCGGCCAGGCCGGGCTTCGGCGTGCTGTGGGTCGCGAGCAGGCGGGGCCTGCAATGGGATGATGTTTATCAGGAAACACAGACACCCCCGGCCGGCCTCCACCAGCCGGGCATTATGGGCTGCCTGGATGCTTCTCAATGGCCAGGCCTGAGGTCCCAGCTGCCTGTCCGCGCCTCCCGTCATCGAGCCAATGAATTCCTGCCAGAGACTAGTCAAGGCCGTGCTCTTAAACACACCAACTGAGACCTTGGAATTCTCCATAGCCAGCCATGGACGACTCTAGACAACTTCTTCTCTCGTTACACTCAAGACTCAAAAGAGTATATACTCAATTCATGGATGTTTATTTGCTTTGTATAACTGTTAAAATTCTTTTTGACATGCATTTGAAACTTTGAGAAACTAAGTCCAGAATCCAGATTGCAAGAGTCATTTTTAATCTTGGTAGATATGTGGCAGACATTGACTGTAAGGCTGTAATACCAATATTTATCACTGTAGGACACAATAGAAGTGACTGTTACACTTACAGTAACCCCTTGACATTCACGGCTTCAGTTATTCGCCGTTTGGCCATGGACAATTAAACGAAAATATTTTTGGAGCTTGCCAAAGATTGCAGAAACTCAGACGACACAACAAAAATACCAAAAATGATTGGATCACACAAAAATCACATAGAAATATTACTAATAGGCCTACGTAATATTTGTTATTGTAAATGCATGCTATATCTTTACAGGGTTCTCAAGTCTCACACATTGATCGTTAGATGCACACATTTCAACCACTTCAGACGCTCACATGCCACACCTTGTGTTTCTCACGCTGAGAAGTAAGGGATAACACAAACCAAGGTGTCCCGTTATATAAAATTAATGGACGAGGCGCAGGCATACGGAGGGGAGATTTCCGCAGAGTTCATAGCTGTCCCGAATTATACAGAGTTAATAGCCACCAACCAGCCAATCAGAAAATAGCATTTGTTGTTTCCGGGTAAATTCCAAAATAAATTACATATGATCATGCTTCAAGCATGTTATTACATGGATGGAGTGCAGAAAAGGTGTAAGAGCATTATCCGATGAATGTGGTAGGTAGGGATCTCAAGTCTCACGCATTGACCATGAGACACACCTTTCGCCTCTAATGGAATCTCACTCCAAACTTTTGATGAAACTTGAGGCTAAATACTATATCTTTAATATTAAAGTCCTGGCTTGGGTATGCCATGCATCTTTAGTCTGTGTTACCAGCCTCACTTACATGTTAAGGATGGTTCATAACTCTGCGTCGAATCGACGCCATAAGTACAGGCATAGCCATCTCTGAAACCATGGAAATGAGTTTTTCGCAGTAACTTTTAAACTTTGCGGTGCCGTTAATTTTGCATTTTTGATAATGAGCCCAGTGCTCCCAGTGCTAACAGCAGTAATGTTATACATACAGAGGTCATAACTTACATGGTTTGTGTTACGGGCGCGGGGCATGGGGTAGGCAGGAAAGAGGGTGACGATCAACGTACAGCTCCAAGACAGATGGGGTTTATTAACAAAACAGAATCACACTAACAAATAAAACCCAAAAAAGACTGAGATCAGCAAGGGAACAGAACTTCCAACAGACAGTAACAATAATCAATAATCAATTAACCAATCAGCACAGTACAGGTGAACAGGCAACAGATGGAGAAACTTAACTAACAATTAACAAGCACAGAAACTAGGGAAGTTTAACAAATACCAAAACTAGGAAATATTATTTGCATATCAGGAAATAAACACTATAGGAATATTGACACACAACTGAAGACTAACACTAGGAGAGACTAGGATCACAAATACAGGCAGAGCAGAATTAAACCGGACACAAATAGGATACACAACTTAAACACTAGAAAAAAAAAAGGAGACTGGTCACAAACCCATGACTGCAGGGTTACAGCCTGGGTGCTACACATTCAACCAACTGAGTTATGCGGCAGCCCAGGGAACAAGGGAAACACACTAGGGGCTAGTACAAAGACAGAGGGAACAGGATGGCCAGCGACACCTGCTGGCCAAAGGGGGACCAAACACATAATACAGGGATGGACGGGCACCGACCCTGAAGGGTTTGTATATAACATAAAAAAAGTCTAGATAAGAAATAACCAAGCAATTTAACAAGCAAAGTGTACAGTACATTACTGTTTGTTTAATAATTGGTAATGAACAGACTTTTTTATGTTCATTCAGACTAACAGACTGTTTTGGGTTAAGGTTAGGGGTACCCAAGTATTATTCGCAAATTTTCACATTTGCGAGGATCTTAGGAACGTAACCCTTAGGCGTTACTGTATCTAATGGCACATTAAAAACTTACAAAGTATCAACTTTAATCAAAGAAAATAAAGGACATTAAAGTGTAATAAGGACCTGAAGGATATGGCCTCTTGCCTTCAAACAGGGAAACAAATGAGATGAAAAGGACATGAATAACTGCACCTTCCCCGGCCCATGCATGCAGCAGCAACACAGAGAGCAGAGTAACAATCACAGAGCTCCTAGTTTCTCTGCCAGAGGCTGGTGTTTGTTGACTGTAACTCAGATTGCACCTGCAAACGGCTGCTAACTGATGAATTTTACCACAGAAAATAAGGGACCACTAACATCTGGGGTGAATTAATAATTTTGATAGTCATTTGGCATGGGGTACATCTTCAACAATACTGTCATAAACTGCTGCCTTCCAGTTTATTTCACCGTATATATTTTAGCTTTTCAAAAGTAACCAGAATTTCTATAGGAATTTATTATAAAGTGTATGATTAAACCTAAATTTTTAGTTTTAGCTTTTCATTTAAATAACAGGGATATCTGATTATTAGAAGAGTGGTGTGTGTGTAGTGCAGAATAGAGTATGAAGATATGTTGTTTTAGATTGAAACAATAAATGTAGCCCTCATTTACATTCTAATGATTTTTTCTGACCAGTAAAGCTATTCAAATCTTTGTTGACACTTCAAACAGCTGCTTTGTCCAATGTAGAGCAACGCATTTGTGACGCGCCAAACTAATGCGAGTCGTTAAAACCGGTGCGTTGGGGAAAGAGCCGGTGTTTGGAGGTCACACACGTTTGTGTTTTCTGGAAATGTGACTAGAGTGACAGCAACCGTCCGGACTTCCCAGCCGCGTGCGTCTGTCTGGTTGGTGTGTTACCAAGGCGACCGCGCGCCTGGCCTCGGCGTACCGTCCATGGGAAAAGGCCGCGTTCACATAACGCCTACCCGGAAGAAGCTCCCTGGTGTTCCACTGCCCTAAAAATGTCCAGCCTCGGAGGACAAAACAGCTAGGCTATGTCGTCGCTCCGAAGGATGGAGGGTTAGCGTGTGTCAACGCAAAAATAACTTGAAGAGCATGAGTCGGTGACGCTGAGGTCTGTGATGGCTACTGAATCTACCAGCTGGAGCTGCGTATCTAACTCTAGGAAGCCCTATTTCAGGCTTTGCAGGAAGAAAAAAACAAAAGGTAGCCGAAGTGCGCCGGGCCCAAGCTATCAGAGCGGCTGATCAGGCATGCTAACTGCCTCCCGGGCCTGTTTTCATGATAGCGGCAGGAGAAGGGAAGCCGTTACTCTGAAGCAGGCCAACAGGTGCTAGGTGGGTGAAATCTGACACGCATCTCTCAGGAAAGCTGAAATCAGCGACTTTTTCTGCAGGGAGAACCTTATTCCCAGGATCAAAGGACGCTTGCTGACCCAGAGGTACTGGGAGGAGATGCAGGGCCAGTGGGCCACGACAACAACACCCTGTTTGTTCCTGAAAGTCCAGTCAGGCGGCTGGTGCCCTTGTTTCTGTCGCACGATTCAATTTCTGTGGTTTGTTTTGTTTATTCGTATCGTGCTCGTATGTGAAAGAACCTGGTACAGTGTTCTCAGGCATTAAATTAAAAGAGGAAGTGTATCAAAACTATGCAGTATACTTGAAAGAGCAGAGCAACAAAAGCCCAGACAAAGAGTATGAAATGTTGTATTTTATTGCTATTGTGCCAAGCAGGAATAAACCAAATGTGGATTTATTTGTATTCCAATTATCACTATTATGACCTATTAGGATCTTTAATATATGGTAATAAAAATATAAAACTGATGGTCACTGATTAGAATTATTTTCAAAAATGTGTCATTTAAATACTGTCCAAACCTGTTACACACAAAAACAGCAAACTTAAATAAATGTCATAAGATTTATGAATAGATGTGTAAAAGAAAACACAGAGATTCTAGAGGGATTCTAAAGATGAGAAGTATTGCTATAATTACAATTTTTCTGCACTAATGTAATTTTATTGTTAAGGTTTCCCGTCTACCTGACACCTGCCAATCAAATATCTTTCTTAACAGCTTTTGTACTTTTCTTGTATGTCTTCTAATTTTCTGTTAACTGTTGTTTGAATAAAGAAAAATCAATACCGTTGCCCAAAACATTCTTTAATTCATCACTGCATGTGACATGAAAGAGTTCCCAGTCGATGGTCTCTGGCACAGATGCTGCTGGTCTGGACACTAATCATTACACTATGCAACAAACTTTTTGCTTTTTTAACTATCTAACAACATTCTTACTTTTTCTTGTTCCTACGCAGAAATGTTACTTCCCAACTGCCTATGCCTAAAGTAAATGGAAAAGATGTATTTGTCTCTTCAAACTTTGCTTTTGTGACCTGGGTAATGACCAAATGACCCCTTTTTTAAGAACATTCCACGTAGATTCTATGCTACGGAGCCCCTAAAGGGACATGGGCAGACAAAAACAATCTCTCTCAGTGTTGAGCACCAGAAACCTTCAAATGATCTTTTTGTTGCCCACTGAGGATGCCTCGTAGACGCACGCTGCACTACACGGTACGCTAAAATGCATTTGAAAGATGCTTTTACATACAAGTCAAGATCAACAAGAATTTTCAAGAACTTTCTAGAATGTTGCAGAACATACGAGAATTTTCAAGAACCTTTTAGGATTTTCTTAAACTTTCCACCCACCACATAAGTTTAGTTCCTAGCTGCCTGAGTGAACATAGACCTATCTGAATTTATCAGAGGCGGCATCAAGAAGCTGCAGGCATTCTCCAGATGCCTTCTGCTATGTATGCGGCCGATTTATCAAGACAGGAGTAAAAAAATACTCTGACAGCATCTACTAAAATGTGTGAAACCTACGAGTGATATTTCGGCACGCTTGTCGGGGATAAAGACAAACCCTGGGCATCTCATTTTACCTGTGAGCACTGTACAAAAATTCTAGAAGGTAAGAAAGACAATTTTTTGCTTGCTTAAATAGTAAGATTTTATATTAACAAATGATGTTGAACTGCTTGAGGCTGTGGTGAAGATCTGCAGTACAATGGTCCATCTCCATGACGTTTATGTTGATAAATTCAAGGAGAACATGGGAGCGTACTCAGAGGAGCAAGGCGGGCGCTTCAACCAGAAGTGCTGGACTGAAATGCGCTACCAAGGAGCGTATAATAAAAGCATGTATTTGGGGGCTGATATGTGAGAGTGATTTACATTACAGTCGCACATCTCGAAAAACTACTCACTTCTAAACATTCTTGTTCTTTTTTGTGCAGCTTTAGTATAAATATATGTAAATCTTGATTCCTGTGTTGTTTTATTCAGACTTTATGTAAATTAAAATGTGCAAATATGCCTGTTTTTACTTAGAAAAAGCAAAGTTTGAAGGGAATAATGGCCATTTTCTAAACTGTTACAACATAAGCAATTAAGAAACAACACACACTTGCCAAGAACAAAATTTATGTTGCATAGTGTTATCTAAGTAATTATCATTACTGGTATTAAAGTGCAGGTACTGCATACGAATCTAAAGCCTGATGGTAACAAATATCCCTTTAACCAAGACTGAAGTATATCTTTGGGCTGCTGTAGACGAACACGCGTACACAAACACAGAACACATACAGGGCTCAAACCCCCTAATCGGGGAGCTGGAAGACAGCATCGCTACTCACTAAACCACCCTGCCTGTAGGTGCTGTGCTTACTAAAACGAATTATTTGACTTGAATGAAAATTTCTTCCTGACCCCAGTGCTAGCCTGTGGATCCATCTGTTCCTTCCATGCGCTGTTGTGAATTACAGGCCACAGCAGTTATAAAGGAGTGTGGAAGTGTAAACTGGGGGTGGAGGGTTTATCAGTTTGTAGTTGTGTATGTGTCGGCATCAATGTGTGAACTCCACACGCAGTCTGGTACCCATATCCCATGATACTCGTTTTTTGTACCCTAGTGAGCAGAGCACAATGAATTTCAAGAGGAAGTTATGAGTTTCCTGCATTCCTGGGATAGAGTAATCTTGTGTGCAAGAACATGTAAGCACAACCACAGCCACACACACGCACATTTTGGGAATTATTCTGGGGCCACGGCAGCTGCTCAGGATCTCAAGAACGTCAGCTCCTGCTGAGGAACATAGTCACCATCCTCAAAGTCCTTTCCCAAGGCTAAGAGAAAATTAGCAAAAGGTCATGGGCCTCCCCAGACGAACCGCGCTGAACCCTCCCACAGCCTGCTATTGCAAGGGTCCAATAAAATTTTAACACAAACTCAACCTCTGGACTGAAATCTCTTCTCGCTAGACCAGTGCTTCCTAACCGGGTCCTTGGGGACCCACGGACAGTCTGCAGTTTTTGCTCCCTCTGAGACTGCCTACATTTTTGCTCTACCAGGACTGTCTGTGGGTCCCCTAAGGCCGGATTGGGAAACAATGCTCAAGAGAATAGCCAAGAATACCTAAAATGGAGTGAACCACACATTAATAAGGTACTGAGCGTATACCTTATTTTTATGGCTGCCGAGTATCGATGTGAATATTTTCAGAATGTTAAGAACAGCCCCCCCCCCCCAAAAAAGACTAAAAGAGATGTATGAGAAACATGGCTACAGAAATAAAAAAGAATCTGTTTGTCTCATGAGGTGATACGTCATGTTGTGGCTCATTCCAGGCCCTTGGAGCACCAGAATGGAAACACTGAATACTGTACATTACTAGTGAGGCCTGTGGGCCAGAACGGACAGCACAGCTGAGAACAAGGATCATTACTGAGAACAAAGGGGCTGAGCTATTATGTACTATTATATTACAAACTAAGAATGAACTATTATGAATGAAATGCACGTTTTGTTTATGAAGAGGGTCCATTTACAATAAAATAAAAAGGTGAGTCCACTCTGTGACAGTTCCACGTTATAATCTTCAATATGCTTATTAAGGTTAGTAGCAAAGGCAACATGCAAGAGACAAGAATGGATTTAAATAAATGATGACATCAGCATTCTTGAAAATGAAAACATTGACTGTAAACTGCATGACATGCACTTGTACATTGGTTTGGATAGAAGTGTCTGCTAAATATTTAAAATGTAATAAACTACATTTTATAATACTGGATAGCTTAGAAAGTCTGAACAAAAAGCATTGGTGAATGAATTTTTTTTGAGACTACGCTGACTATATGTACTGCCAAAGGAATCTTATCTGTTTTTAAAATACAGAAACAACCATTTTATATACTAAAGAGGGAGAATTAAAGTATTTTAACTGTAGTAACTACATATAAGATTGCAGTTGGTAATGTGCATTGTAACTTAATTATTTCATTGGGAATAACCCTGCAGACATGCTGTATTACACCCAGTGACAAAAAAAGTTAGGCACCCAGAAGTAATGGTCCGATTTGGATGTAATTTGGTACACGTGCAGACCAGCGATGGGCATGTAAATGATCCGATTTGGATGTAATTTGGTACACGTGCAGACCAGCGATGGGCATGTAAATGATTCGATTTGGATGTAATTTGGTAC
>JAODKC010000117.1:16649965-16660816 GCA_026777985.1 Mormyrops attenuatus | reverse complement strand
AGAAAGATCATATAGTCTGGGAGTCAGATTACTTTATTTCCCTAAATATTAGTCCATATTGCAAGAAAACTGCATCCATAGATGTTTAATTAAAGGGGTGAATGTGATCTAGTTTCATTCTCTGTTTGCCCACAACTGTTCAGCGACAATCTCGTTTCATTAAAAATTCAGTGGTATGCAATTTACTGATCAGGTTCCATGAATACTTACAGTCTTCTTGAAAGGCGATTGGCCAGCCTTAATGCTGTCTTTGTCTCTCATCCTTTTTATATTTCTGTGCCCTGCTGATCTGTCATATTCCCACGCATAAACAAACATGTGTCTCACAGCGAGTGAATACGATCGAAACAGCTCACAGGCCGCTCAAATGACTGATTCCTGTGGAACCCAGTGATGTATTTCGCACGTCTAATCTCATCCCTGGACGTGCGCATGCCTTGTAGTTTTTTCCAGAGCTGTGGGAAATGTTGACGTTGTCAAGAAAAAACAAAACTCAAAACAATAGATGTGATTATTTCTCATACTATCAATAGGGCTACGTTTGCACTCCATTGCATTTCCTCATACAGCACGCAGAATGTTTTGAAGAAGAAAAATACCTCTATTCTCCACTCTAGACTACCTCTTAGGTTGTTTCACATCAGCTCTGTTTCCCCATCTTGCGAGGTACCTGACAAACCACCCATTTTGTTTGCGATGCATCTGTTAGCCAAGGCAGAGGCCGTACCTTGAATGCTCTACTATTTTGGCTGGTCAGTAGCTAATGTTTGGTGTAGGATGCCAAATGAGGATATCCTGCCCTCTCATATTCATAAACACATGGTTTGTCTCTCCCCATCCATCTGTCTTTTAACGGCTTCTCCTGATCACCGTCACAGGAATTTGCCTCTTATATTTCTCAAAACAGATGTCTTATGATAAATGGCCATCCCTAAACCATGCGATGCACACACACACATACACATGAATGCACACTTTTTGCTTGAATAACTGCAAGTGTAAAATAAATGTGTGTTGCTATAGCAAAGCCAAAGAATGTGATTAACTCCTACATCAGGTGACATCAGCAGGGACAATCAGGTGACATTGATTTAAATAACGGTTACATTTTTCCTGAGGTGGGGCAGGATCCTGATGTATGCTGGGGCCCAAGGCCAGTGTTTCCCAACCCCCCAGACGGTCCACATTTTTTCTCTCTCTCAGCTGGCTACTGAGGACCAAAAGCAGGGACTGTCTGAGGGCCCCCAAGGGCCAGGTTGGGAAACGCTGCCATAGGTTATAGCCTATGAATTAATCCACCCGAGTACTCCAAATAAAATTTTAAAATTAGTGGACCTCTTCAGTGCTCCATGTAAGATGCCTTTTCGAAAATTATCTTCAATGAATTAACAAGTATTTGAGTAGGTGACATCAAATAAAGTCACTGTATAATTTAGGACCATGACAGCGAATTAAAAGATCACGTGTCATGTGACACTATGATATGTGAATTAGAGGTTTAAATTCATAGGAAAACCCAGTGGGTTGAATATAGCTGTGGGAGGAGGGGGGCATACCCGGGGATAAAGCGGGTCATGTTTTAGAAAGGAGGTCGTGACCTTTCACCTCATTATTGTGGGGATGTAATCCCAGACGGCGGACTCTGTTCGCATGATTAGCATGCGCCTTTCTGTGTCGCAGGCAACCCAAATGTGAATTACAGGGACACGCTTGACTGTAGGTGCTGGGAAAATGCTTCGGGGATGGCAGCAGAGCATGAGAACACGCTGAGAGTCACGCCCACCGCACCATGCCAGTAACGAGTGTCCCTGCAAGCCGGCACATGGCCGCCGCCGCACGTGTCATCAGCACCTCCTCCTCTGCATCTCCCTTTCTTTGACCCCTAGGGTTAAAGATTTACCGCTGAGATATTCCCACGGTTACGTACCTGCGGCAGCCGTGGGTAGCTTACTGTGCCCTGCGGGAACATGGGCGTGGGACTTGTGCAGCCCGCCTGCAGGTGCAGAAACTGCGCTGTGCGAAACCAGACGAGAAACAACATGACAAGGGATTTGGCTTTTCTGAAAAGTTTAATGACGCCTAAAAGCCACAATGTGCTTTTTTTTTTAAAAAAAAATAACATTTGCTTAGAAGGTTAGCTGACGGCTTCTTGTGGTTTCATCCGTTCTAACATCTGGTTTGATTCAGGGAAAGTACCTTGTTCAAAGACATTGAAACTGATTCTGTCCTGGGCTCTGAACCAACAGCATTCAGTTTACATTGACATTGGATACTATGCCACGTTCTTTCCTAAAATATAAACCCATTTTATTTTATTTTCAACATCCCTGATTTACACAAAAACAGTTTTTTTTTTCTAAGTAAGCGTTGTAAGACAAGGATCCTGCAGTTGCTCATCTAATTAACAGTCTAAGTATATAGCCTGTGTGTAGGGGAGGATAATTGAGCTGCCTGTAAACTGCACTCTAGATCTCATTTAACTGACATTTCAAGAATGATACAAATCTGCATAGTGGGTATAGGCTCCAGACTCCCCACGTCCCGGTGGGATAAGCGGTTTGGAAAATGGATGGATGGATGGATGGATGCATAGTGGGTGTGGTAAATTCAAATAAGCGGAACCTGTCCTTCAGTGTGCGGTTCAGATCACCGTTCTTTGGAAGTTAATGAATCACGTGACTTTGATACTTCATGCCGACATTCAACACAAATTCTATACTCAATTGTGATGTAATCAGTGTGAGAAATACCTGTCAATATTCAGGGGGGTCCCCATCTCCCCATTGTTGCGCAATACCGATCTTGAGACCCCCTTAAAATTTTGCTTTTGAGGCTTTCGGGGGGTCTCATGGGTTAATCAGGGGTGTCGTACCCCCCCAGACACCCCAGAATTTCGCACACTGGTTGTAATGAAGTATTCTGTCTAAATATTTCCTTCATTAATTTTCCGTTTATCTTCTTGAACTGTTGATTTTCTTCCCACAATTTTTGAAAAGTATAAATGTTTCATTGAACTATTCATAATGTCTTAAGAAACTGATTGGTCACTTAAGTTAACTGCGCCTACAGAGAATTTCCCTGAGACAATTTACCAAACCTCTGAAACATCAAACAGACATCAAACACCAACTTACAGTAATCTAATGATTTGTAAAGTAGGCAAGATTAGTCAAGTGTGCACAGGGCCAAAGTAGCGCTGTCCGGCCAGTCCCAAATGAACAGTTTGTTTTGAATAGCCAAATAAGAGCTCAGCTTGATTGCAGCCTGCACTTCTGCAGCACACGCAGTGGCTCGGCCTTCCTCCGCGCTCCCTTGGCAGTGCCTTAGGCTTAGGAGTACAGGCTGTGATTCCGCCTCCGCGGAAGGATCACGCCTCCGGCCGCGATCTGGCCACCGGCGCGCGGAGCGCACGCACTCATTCAGAAATCAGAGGCGCACGCGACAGCATCTCCGCGCGCTCTGCACCAGACCGCTGCTGTCAAACGCGATCATTTCGGGATCTATTTGTTGAATGATAGTTATTTTTTCTCTACCTTTGGAAGAAAAGGAACGTTGGATCTATGCTAACCATACGTGGAATTATACGAGGTCTGTAAAGCAGAAGAGAAGGAATGCATCATTTCTTTGTGAAACTAACTTTGTTTTTGTCATCGATCGCTTTAACAAGAGGTAAGTTGCCGGCGTTGGTGGGGATGCGTCGGTTAATACACAGTTTTTACATGCAGGTTTTTACAACGGCATTAATGAAGGTCTTTTACGTTTTGCAAGTTGATTTCAGATTTCTAAATCAGTTTAAGCAGCCTTCTGTGATTTATGGGATGGGTGGAGGTACAACGATTTCTTAACTTCCGATTTTAAAACAGTACTTGTGGTTTTCATCGAAATCAACGGACTTCAGCGAATTTTAAATATACGTCGAAGCTGAGAAATGACACTTGTTGCTTTTTGGCAGATAGTGAAGAACATCATTTCAGAAATTTCATTTGAAAGTCAAGTCTCATTAGCCAAGATAATCAAGTTTGGCAGTAGGTTAGAATGTAAATATATAGTCGTTGACTTGCAGTCCTGTATAAAAAGTCGCATCTGGGATCTGCTCATTTATTTTGAAGTTATTTTGAGTTTTTTTATGCTGGAAAGACAAGTTTCCTGTGGGCACACTAATTGCACCCGAGACCGTTAGTTCTTGATGAATTCATTTTATATTCTATAGTCTGTCATAATACTGCGAGATATCTGGCCAAATTTCCTAAATTCGTCTGTGAACAAAACTGGGTTTCGTTCCAAAACCCGGAAATCCTTGTATTGTCGCTCAAATGGTTTTTAATGCATCGTGAGCAATTAAAAGCATCAGGAGTCTACAAGACAAAAAAAGTTTGTTTACGATGTCTTTTGGTGTGAAAAAATGGTTAATATCAGTACAGAAGGATTCGGGCTACATGTAGGAGAAACAAAGTAAGTAGCGCAAGAAGTTTGGCTGGGAAAACTGATATCGAAAGTTAATAGTGTAGCTCTTTGATTACATACGGCGATGCTACACGTGATAAATGTATATATACCCATAACATATAAGTATTTCGCAGATCGCCGATACGCTGTTTGAAGATACCGAGTTAAGGGTGTTTTAGAGGTGAGGTGCACTGGCTTTGGGTATAAATGTTGAGCAGGAGCGTTTTACTTTGTTGAGAATGGAGTCCAGGAGGATTTGAGTGCTGTACACTGACTGTGATGCGCTTGTCGGCTGAGGCTTCGCGGTCAGAAGCCGCCTGGCCCGTGTGGCTCTCGGCGCTGCGCAGCAAATCACCCCTGCAAAGTTCACTTTCCAAGTATGAGGGTGCTACTGTAAATGTCTAACGGCCCATTTTGTCGCGTTGTTGTAATTTATTTATTATTATTTTTATTTTTATTCTTTTGGGGGGGCTTGAGTCGGAATAAGTCACCCGATTTGTCTGAAATACTTATCCAATGCGCATATAATCGCGTCAACGCATGGTTATACCGTGTAGTTATAATACATGCAGTTATTTTCTAATCGATTTCTATATTAATAATTCAGCTGATGAACTCTGAGAAATGTCTCGGCGGCGTGAGCATGGTCACGCGCCCGCCCCGTGACCGCGCAGTGACCAGCTCGTGCTTGCAGGTGTAAGATGCGCGCTGCCCGCTGAATCATGCCTGAACGGTGGGAGGTGTGAAGCTTCCCGAGACGGAGACGGAGAATGCAAGTGAGTATGGGGGCTCTGGGAGCTCGTTCTGGAGGGGATGGGGGCATGAAAATGGTCCGACCTAGTATATGTGTGGGCGGACCTTGGGGCGTGCTTTTTTGCCTGGTGTGTGTGTAGCTATTACATTGTGGGGACCAGATTTCCCCACAATGTGATAGAAATTTGTGACTTTTTATCTTGACATTTTTTTCGTCCCCATACGGGGAAACTCGATCGCATAAAAATCTGTGACTGCAATCAAAAAACTAAAAATGCCAGAACTCTCGGTTACTTATGGTTAAGGTTAGGGCTGAGTAGGGGTTAAGGTCGTCATGTTGGGATTTGGGTTATGCTTATAGAAATGAATATGTGGACTGTGTGTGTGTGTGTGTTTGTGTCTGTGTGTGTATGTGTGCACATATGTTTATACACACACACTAGTCATACATCAATGTGTGTTAATATATATGTGTATTTACATATTAATTTATGCACGACGCTTCTATCCAAAGTGACTTCCAGTACAGGGAGGGGTGTTTGTGTGTGTGTTTATTTATATGATTTGTATATACACATATAAGCCGTTAACACCTGTGTGTCTGTGTGTGTGTGTTGGTCAGTCTTCAAGCTCATACATTCCTTTGGAGTGAGTATTGGATAGGGCTGGGCACAGATTATGGGGGCGGGGGGGGGGGGATCCCACCCTGCCTGTCCCTTGGCCTGCTGCTAATGAATGTGGGACGCACCCCCAGCAGAGGTCCCAGGGATGCTCCAAGCTCTAAATCTTGTTTTTCTTTTCTTTTGCGGCCCAACAGCTGGGGTTCACACTGAACCCGCTGCCTATTGTTGCCCGCTCAGATTAATGCTGTGTGACTAATCTGTGCGAGGCTTCCCAGAATGCACGCATCTCTCTCTGGCCTGGTCCCGCCCCGGGGCTTTGTTCTACCTTCATCAATGGCCATTTTCCGTGTGATTTATATTCCAGAGACAGATGGCAGTAAAGTGCGATCCCTTTGGATGTTGTTTTAATTGGAGGGAATTTTGGTGTAAAAAAAAAAGTAAGCAAACAACTGAAACCTGACAAACAGCGACAGTTTGCCTGACATCTAGGCTGCAGATCTTGTTGCATTTTTTACCTGCACATCCCTTTGAAGAGAGGAAGCGGTTACAGGCTGCAGTCTCTCACACGCGGCATCACTGCCAGCCATCTTCATGCTGGCCATCATTTTAGGCGCCTCTGTCGTGACCCGGATGACGAGGGCTGGATTGGTCCTTGGTGCTGTAGGGCAGATTCTGAATCCAGTCAACCGCTTTGGTTGGGAGCCACGTCTTAATTCTGTCTGGTGGCCTCCCCCACCCAAGCACAAAGCCCACATTGTGTAGGCCCGTTCACGAGTTCCTCTAATTAAACGGGGAGATGAGATGAGATCAGATGAGTGTCGAGATGGGTCACGCCCTGCCGAAAGGTCCCACCTCTTTTGGTACTCTCTCCTCAGAAGCATGTCCCCTTCCCGACTTTTTTTTCCCCCCCAAGTTCCAAGTTCTGTCACAAACATTCACTGTATACGCTTATAGTGAAAAGCTGTTTTAAAGGGAAATACGCAATACGAACAAAAATAGTATAAAAGTTAAATAAGAATAAATGTGAATAAAATAGCAGTAAAAGTAAGATAAAGTGAGACAATATAAATAAAAATCAGTGAAAATAAAAACAATGAAACTTGAGGTGGGTGGTTAGAATTTGCCGGCCTGTTTTTACTTTATTAGTATAATTTCTGTCCTCATTTGGAGTTTTAATAAGAAAAGGTGTGAATTCATAAAAATCTACAGTGGGAATGTATCTGAGATACGTGTAATGTGAGAATTTCACTTTGATGTCTTTTCCATGACTCATTAGGTGACACATTATGTCACTGCCAGTTTTAGTGACAGTTTAGTTTCAGCCACCATGAATCACATTTTTTTTCATTACAACTTTTTCCTAGTGTATAGAAAACTCCATAACACTTCAGACTTCCTTGATTCAGGATTATAAGTCTAGGACTCACACAGACTGGGGTTCCTGTTACTTCCTACAGGATGAGACCTTTAGCCAAAAGGAATACTGTAAACAGGAAAACTTCAGGAAAAGTCAGTCATGTTTTGAATTCAAGTCTTAAAATAGGAGAATTATTTAAAAACCTTTTTCCTAAATGCTTGGACCCTTTATTATTACCCCACACCCCCCTCCCCCAGCGCTCCACATCTTATTGTTTTCTTGTTAAGCTTCTGAAGATGGGGCTGATATCTCGACAGTCACTCGGCTTCTCACAAATGAGTCCGCGAGATTTTAATTTCCTGCCTCAGTGTATTAGCATATTTCTGAAAATGATTACTATTTGGTAATGTGGGAAAGACTCGTGTGAAAATTCTGCACTTTACGGAAGCTGCCATTGTTGGCTGTTAAGTGACTGTAGTGGAAATAAGTGTGTTTCGTAGATCTGTGTTGTCTAGAGGCCTGCAAGAAGTTCACAGCCCTCACTGGCAATGTAAGAGAGGTCGGAGAAGTGATTTTACTGTTGGGCCCTTAACCCTAATTGCTCCAGGGGTTGACGGACCCAGCTTTTTTGATCGGTTTGGATAAAAGCGTCTGCCAAATGAATAACGTAAATGTTGATGTAAATGCGATTTAGCACTGTTAGCCCCATTACCACAGAATACTGTGTGAACTTTTTCCACTCATTTCCTGGAGGGTGGGGGGACTTTTTTTTTTGCTAGCAGCGTTACAGTTGGCTTTAATTTTGGAGTCCAATCAAGCCTCAAGTTCTTGCGGAGCGCGCTGGGGCCTGTGCTCTGGGCAGCAGAATGCCGAGGGGACAGCTGGCTGTTTCCGTCGGCCGTCTCAGGCTGGCGAACCTGTTTGCCCCCCCCACGCAGAGAAACCACTCTGTGGGGAATTTTTTTTTTGGCAGTTATTTTTGGTACAACCCCGTGAGAAATTTCTGTGTTGCATCAACTGCAGTAAAACCTACTGCACCAGAAATCATCATTTTGGAATGTACATGGTTGTGGCTGTTAATGGTTTTAACTGCTACTCCTGAGACGATAAACAGTCACCACTGCTGACATTTCTGCCATTGATTCCTCATCACAATAAGTCAGCTTTTTATTTACTTACTTAGTTCTCAGCTGAATCTGTTGGCTACCATAGATTTTGCTTGCGTAAGCGTTATATATTCAGGTTTTGGGGTATGTTATCATTAATTAGCAGAAGTTCTGGCCATCGAAACATCTTTGGGCTGTGGTTTTCAGCTGTGACACATTCACTTCTCACGGCCCTCTCTGGGTTCTCCCCCTTCTGTGAAGCACTGAGGTTTAATCAGAGGCTTCATTCTTTTGTTCTGGACCCGTCAGACATCGGCGTGCTGAGCATATAGCTACAAGCTGTGCATTTATCATTTGTCCAGCGATGTCTGTGGCACAGGTGGCCATCAAAAAGCCCTCCAACAAAGGACCTCCAGGGGTGTGGCCTGATTCCTGTGGCATCTCAGATGCTGTTGAGTTCCAGCAACAGTCCAGTGATTCCTTAAGTTGTTGGTCAACAGCCACATGTATAAGAAGCGCAGTTACTCTAAGGTTGCAGACGGGATCCGTGGTGCGGTAGCATACTTCTCGGAATTCTGAAAACTACCCTGGATGGTCATATATGGAATTTCCATTTTTGTTATGCCAAGAAAGGGTTGGTGGCAGCCCTGGTTGAGATGAAAGTAGGTGCGCAGGTTCAGAGAGTCATCCAAAGGTCAAGTGTGCCGCTTACTTTTATTACGTACCTTCAGAATACAATGTCTCTCCCTTGTCATGCCATAAATACCATAACTGCTAAATTCTGGAGTGGGTAAGGTGGTTATCGCTTAGGTTGTAAATGTGGCCACACGTTTGGTGGGCTGACATTAATAGAAGGCAGTGCAGAAAAACGTGCCAGCGATCTAAATTCCCCCCAAGGCCAGAGGGATTCTGATTGGTCACAATCAATGGGCCACGCCTCCAAGAGGCCTGATAAGAGACTCAGAATTGGAGAGGGTGCTGAAAGTTCACATGCACCAGTGAAGCCTGGCTCGCCTCACCGGCCCGGCCTTCCCGACAGTCTGGCGATTATGGCGGACAACGGGGCCCCTTGTTCTTCGCAGCCCCGTGAAATCCGGCTTGAGAGTGAGATTTGGGAGCCCCGTTTATCAGTAGCTGTGCTCGCTGACCGATATGGGTGGATTCACTCATTTATCCCTTACTTACTTTTTTAATACCGCTGTGGGAAGATTCACGATGGCACTCAGAGTTGGTGCTAAAGGAATACCGAAGGAAAACCTACGCGGAGTCTGGCGCTTACGAAGAAGAGTTTTTACAGTCTAGAGGTTGCACAAGTGCAGCTTAAACGGCCGTATTGTAACATTGGCTTCAGCTCTGAAACCCAGTATTATTACAGTGGTTAGATGCTCACAACCATTTGTGCCAAGGCAGTAATAAAATTAACACTGTAAGCAGAAGTTAATGACCTTGCATTTTATATGTGACATTCCTGGATCAATGAGTTATAAGAATGTTGGGTTTTCTCTGGAAGCTTAGATCACATCCCAAATACAAATTGTACATAGGCTGAAAATCTAACATGGATTAGATGATGTGTATGTCCAGCGGCATGCTCTGATGATGTGGTACAGCCCTCCCTGTCTGCTTCCTGCATGGGGACTGGCTTCCTGCACATCCCTTGATTTTACTGAAAACACAGGAAATGCCCTCTGGGAGGGGAAGAGGGGAGGTGTCATTTGTGACATCCCTGGGCAAACCTGATTAGTGTCCTTCTCATCAATGTTATTGATGCTCCCTCAGTTAAATGATTAGAAATTGAGGTTTTCTTGTTTATCAGTTACTTGTTAGGCAAAGTCCATGTTTTCCGACGTGGTGTGTCACTCTGGGGGTGCAGCGATTCGCAGCAGATCCAGGGCGTTTTGGGGAATGGAGTCCTCACAATGTGATAAAAACCTGTTATTTTGACATTTTTCAGGTCCCCACAAAGATCTGTGAATGCAATCAAAAAAGTAAAAATGCCAAAAGTCTCATACTTTGTTTGGTTACTTATGGTTAAGGTTAGGGCTGGGTGGGGGTTAAGGTCGTCATATTGGGATTAGAGATGAATGAGATCCTAGAGATGAATGGAGAGTCCTCACAAAGATGTAATTACAAACCTGTGTATGTGTACAGTATGCAGGGGGGGGGGGGGCATCATAAAATGCACTGACTCATATACTTCTCCACTGATGTATTATTGTGGCTGTGCCATAATGTTTTCTTTTCTTGGGGATCCATACACGCCCATACACCTCCATACATGCCCATACACATCCATGCACGCCCATACACATCCATACACCTGTAGATTGCCATAGCAAACTGTAGATGTAGGGCTCGCGCTGGCTTCACCGTAGCAAACTGTAGATGTGGAGCTCGCGCTGGCTTCGCCGTAGCAAACTGTAAATGTGGAGCTCGCGCTGGCTTTGCCATAGCAAACTGTAGATGTGGAGCTCGCGCTGGCTTCACCGTAGCAAACTGTAAATGTGGAGCTCGCGCTGGCTTTGCCATAGCAAACTGTAGATGTAGGGCTCGCGCTGGCTTTGCC
>JAODKC010000117.1:16601309-16612693 GCA_026777985.1 Mormyrops attenuatus | reverse complement strand
CTCGCGCGGCGTTGCGGGGGGGGGGGGGCGCGGGCGCCCCCCCCGCCCCGCGCCCCCCCGCCCCCCCGGGCGGCGGCGGGCCCGCCCCGCCCCCCAAGGGTCTTGCTGAAGGGGCCAACAGCGGCCTGGGGACTTGAACCAGTGATCTTGCAGTCACTAGCACATGCTTAACCTGCTGTGCCACACAACAGCCCCCCAGAGAGAACACACAACAGCCCCCCAGAGAGAACACTCCTTGTCTTTGCTTTGGGCTCAGTCTGGTTCCTCCTTCAGCCCACGACACATCCAACATGCTAACTCATTTCGGATGACATCATCCAAATGTGCGTTTGACCAAAGGTCGAGACAGCCTCAGTTAGTCTCCCTGTGGCATTTAAGGAACTTTTGCCAGGGAATTCAGGCTGAAAAATAACTATAGGCTATAGAGGTGTTTATCACCCATGATATGCAGCCATATTCGGTGGTAGAAAACATGGAATTTCGATTTAGTTCATTATGATTGTTCTGTTCTGATTTTAAAATGTATTTTCCATATTTATTTTTACAACATGTAAATAAGCATCTCTTAGGTTTTGTGATTCAGACACGTCGACAGCCTTTGCTTTACATCTGTTCTTAATCGTGTTTGTGTTTTTCAGATTTAATAATAAATCATTTCAAAGCAAATTCTGTTTTCCCTGCTGTACTGAAATTGCACTGAACCGTGACCCCGAAACCAAGGTTTGTTGCAAACCGTGAATTCTGTCTACCATTACATCCATTGTCCTAATAACATAAGCTTCTTGAATCAAACGTAGCAGCAGGAGTCTACGGTTTATTTAGTTTCTTTTTCTAGTCATATTCCAAAGGGTAACAAAAAAGTGTATCTTCTCTGATAGCCTGTAAAGTCTCCGAAAATGCTACAGAGTTTCTGTTTGCTGTTTTGTCACTGTTGGTTCTGCTGGGGTCATACATTGCACAGATATTAAAATTTTGCCCCCTCTGGCAGATCACTCAACAAAAAATATTTTTAAAAGGCATTCTGGGAGCTGAGATATGGCTGGCTTTAATGATAGTAATTTTCAAGTCATGTGTCCAGGATAATAGATTTTCTTTTTCATTATAGCTGAAACAGAAAACATGGCAAACCTTGAAAAGTTCTGTCCAGGTTCTAACCACTTATTCTGCTCTAGGTCATAGGGGCCTGGATCCCATTCCATAGTGCATAAATCAGAGGTAGAGTTTAGATGGGGTGCCAGTCCATCATAGGGCACATACACACACAACAGGCAATTTTAAGTCACTGCTGTCAATCTGGACTATGGGAGGACCCCCCTGCACACACACACACACACACACACACACACACACAGAGCAGAGGGGCAGAGGGGGATTCAAACCCTGGTGGTATGAGGTAAGACTCCTACCCAGGAGTGACAGGGGTCCTAAAAAATTTGGAACATAACTGGATTGGTCTGGATTAGGGGGGGGGGCGATATAATACATATGTTTTCAGGGGGCAAAAAATCTTTAGTGATACCCCTGTTACTCACTGGGCTTCCGAACTACCAAACGTTCCAACATTGTCACCATAATCTTCTGGCCCGGACGAGCTGACCTATAAATGCAAAACTAGTCAGATGTGCGTAGTGACGCTAACTGCAAATGCACCATCTCGACAATCTTACAAAAAGATTTGTATAAGGAAACTAGTGTCGCTAAAGGTGTTACTCAAATTAGTTAATCACGATCAACAGAGTTAGACGAGGTAAAAAGATTATTATTAGTGTGGATAAACGAAAGGTGAGTGAGTACACTAGGAAAATTATTGGTGTTTCTGGTAAATTACGCACATTATGCAACCCTTTTTATTATGAAAAGGTTAGGTAAGGGGTGCTTTGGGAGGTTATGAACGCATTATGGGTATCTCCATTATTTCTTATGGGGAAAATAGTCTTGACTTACGACCAGCTTGAGTTACAACCAGCCCACTCGAACGAACTGAGTTCGTAAGTCAGGGGTCCATTGTACACCGCATTCGTATGAAAGAAGCAGTTTGACGTTAATGTAGTTTTCCATTTCACCACCAGGGGGCTATTAATTTGCCATTCATCCTCTCATCTTCCAACCGCTTATCCTGGTCAGTGTTAGATGGGATGTTCGTGTGCATAAACACTTGGCAAGACTTTTAACAATTTATTTGTAAGCATAATTGCAAACAAACAAAAAAACCCGAACACGTAATTAAATTCCCCCTAGCCCTGTAAAAGTCGCGTCGGGGGTTTAAGTGCTCGCCCTGTGTACCACGTGACCCCCTGATTCAAACAAAAAGATAAGCCTATCTCTGTATTTGAAAGAAATGGCTAGACAATCCTTGTGATGTGTCTGCAATTTAACCAGTATTCATGTGATATTCTTCTGAGCGGGCAGCTCGCCTGTCTCAGGGGCAATCTTATAGTAGGCTATTTGCCAGCAAATAGGTACAGAGATAATAATTCATCCATATCACGTTCACGAGGAGTGCACTTTTTGGAACATGTACTTCTACATTTTGATAGGTTTAAGATGCCTAGGGCGCATATATTTGAAAATATATCAGCACAGTATATGCCTGCAAAGTAACATTGATTAGAGAGGATGAACTTTGAATACAGTTCCTGTTTTTTTTCGTTGACTCGACTAAGAATTTAGGAATGATGTCATGCTCCTAGAAACATATTTGGCATAATGTTCTGTCGCTGTGGAAACCTTCACATAACGTGATACATGTATGTAAAAATGGAAGAAGGGATAGATGGGGGTGGATTTTACTGCCAATAGTCACAGCTGCTATCTCACTTCATATAGAAAAGAGGATTTCTTTTGAGTCCTAATGTGGAACCGTAGTTTGCGGAAACAGTCATGGGTAATTTAAAAAAACAAACAAAAAAAATAATTAAACTGTGCGTCTAATTCCGTAAGGCAGCATTTTCTTGAAATAGTTTAATATGGAGGCGTGGTGTAAATTTAATGCGCTGTTTAAAAGCAAAAACACATTAGTAGTTATTATCCTATAATTACATTCGTTGAAATTTTAATACAGATTACGTTCATTCAAAAATATGCCGGCATTTGATTGTTATATATTAAATTTCAGAATAATCAGACCCCTTATCCTGAGACAGTCTGTTGTTTTCATTCTGTGGAAAACTGAGGGCAAACGAGTTCAGCGGCAGCCCTGCCTCCATAACTGATCGATATAAACGCATGTGGTGAATAGCGACAGTGCAAAGTCACTGGTATCCCCTCAACCATTTCGGTGACCTATATAGACATTTCGGACAAGTAGACAGGATGCACAAAAGCTAGGATACGTACACTAGAGGGATTCCACCGACGGTAAATTATCCCAATAAAACATTCACCCAGAAAGATTAATCAGTATCATACGTATGAAATCGAAGACGCCATCCACTCGTATACATTTAAGGCTCTCTTGAGGGCTGTTCTATAACCACATATATAACCAAAACATATATTTTTTTTAAAAAAACACTGCCGTCTTCATTGGGGTTTCTGTATTATACATTATGAACTGAAACAAGAAGACTGATGTGATTTAGACAATGCAATAACACACGAGCAAAATCCGGGCACTTATCCTGGAATGTTGACGAGCACAGTGGAAGTTGTTGCATCGCATGTTGTGCGATCACGAAATCTTAAGTTTATCTACCGCAACTACTCAAAAACAAAATCGCTACCTATTAGTAATTACACAAAAAAAATCAATGACATTGATTGCAAACGTATATATTCAACGAAACAGCACGTTTTCCATCCAAGGTTTGCTTTCTTAAGAAAAAGTAGAACTATCGTCTTTATATACAGACGAAATCCCTTTCTTGTTGCTGGTGTTAATTAATATGAAAGGATACGGAGCCGTAGATTTCAATTTCCCTCTGGTTGGAGCGGCAGGCGTGTGCGCATGCGCGCCGGCGGCCCGACAGACGTCCCCATAGAGACGCGCTTTCTGCTTGCTCGCGCGGTGAGACGCCCGTCCGCTCCGGCGCCGCCGACTTTACACGCGCTTCCTATTATTTTAAAAATAAAATCCTAAAAACAAAAGGAAGGAGCCGCTCGGCCGAAAGCGGCCGCTTCCCAGCTGTAACCGTTTAAGCTGGATTCTTAAATCGGCCGCAGAAATCGGCCCGGCCGCCCTCCTCCCACTGCGGTTGTCATGTAGCCACAGGCCGCGCTGGATCGGACCGGACCGGACCGCGCTGTCGGGGGCGACACCTCCTTTATCTGCACGAGACGTTATAGCCGCGAGATGCTGTAGTTTTATGTATTTTTCTTTGCTGTCTCCCGTGTCTTTTCGAAGCGGATTCCTCGCGGTACCGAAGGTATGCCTCGTCTCACGTCCCCGGACATACTCTGTGTGTTTTTTAAGCCGCTGACCGGCATTTTACCGGCCGTTTACCCCCGGCCTCATTCCCGCCTGGCGGCTCGCTCGTCGTTAGCTGACCGGTCGCCCGTGTAACGTGGATGCGGGGTTTGTTCGCCGTTTTCAGCGTATGGCGTCGGCTGCAGGGACGGGGACGCTGGATGATGTGTGGACGTTATTCGGGGCTGTTTTATCCCGTCCCCCCCCCCGCACACAGACTCACCGGCCGCCGTCCTTCGCTGAATGTCCCCGGTTAATAGCCGAGACAGCGGCCGGTTGGGCTGCCGTTAGCGAGCCCGTTCGCGCCCCGGGTCTCGGGGGGGGCGGCTAGGCGGCGGGGGGGGGGCGGGTAGTATTATAAGAAGCCCCGACGCGAGGCACCCTTCGGGCCCGTGTTCGGCGTCCCCCCATTGTTGTGCGGCGGCCCCCCCGCAGCGGCGCGTCGCTCCCATTCCCCCCCCCATCCGCTCGCATTCCCACAAGAAATTCACGCCATTTATTAGGCTGAAACCACGCGTTTTGCGTGCTATTGGGCGCATGTGTTGTTACTGGATGACCGGAGGCGAATGTGTTTATTACTCACAAAACCTGTCAGCGCCTCCCTATTTTAAAATCGCCGTGTTTTAGCGAGTGATCGGCCCGGCGACGCCGGGGCCTCGGGGAGTCTAACGCGGCGCCCTGCCCGTCCCTGCAGGATGGACGTGGACGCCTGTGCTGGCGGGGACGGCACCCGCAGGAAGACGGACTCGCGGGCCGAGGCAGCCCTGGAGGTCGTGCCTCTGGAGCTGTATGACTCAGCCCGGGCTAAAATAGACGCCGATCTGCGGTGGCTCTTCGCCAAAGCCTACGGTATAGGTACGTGAGCCGCCCTTTCCTTCTGCACCTGCTCCCTGCTACGACAATCGGCCATAGTGCCGAAGGTTTCTGCCTCCTAACACACCTTGCTTTTTTCTCCTCTAGCATTTAATGCAGCAAATTATAATAATTCACACTAAGAAGTTCACTGGGATCGGAGAATCCCAAATTGCTTCCCATATAAGAACGATTATTGCAAAGATATCCCAGTATAACGTTCTTCGATGAATAACTTATAAAGCAGGATATGTATTTGATTTCTGCTACTGTTGAACATATTGGTATTTTTCGCCGTTCTTGCTATTGTCCATAAAGAATGTTGCTGTAAGGTTGCAATCACTCTGAAAATATTAAATGCCAAGATGTTGTCCTACTGAATGCGGAGGAGTTACTGCTGGTGATATGCAAGCAAGCTAGCAATGTACTTTGCAATAAAATGACGTTCATATCTATTTTAAGAGCTGAAGTGTGTTCCAGTAGGGATTGTTACGGAAAGACGGTGCTTAATAACTAAATGTGATTAATGGTGTCTTGGCCAGCAGTAATTCAGTTAGTAATAATGTTTGGTCTTGTGTGACACGTTCAGTTCCTTCCTGGCACCCAGTCTTCAAATATAATGTTTTGTTTACAACTCTTGGCATATGTGGAAGGGTGTTGTACTAGTAAGAACGCTGAAGGACAGGTCAGTTTTTATGTGCTTAATGTTTGAAATGTGTTGCAAATTGGAGATAGCTGAGATTTGTCCCTCATAGCTAGACTATTGTCCTCTCATTGTGACGAATTTAAAATCTGATTGGCTGCAGAATCTATAATTTTGAAAAAAATATGCTTTGATTAGACAAAAGAGAAATATCTTTTGTGTTTGGAAATTAAGAACTGGTTGATGATTATTTTATTCAAAACTGTAAGCCCTCATCATTGTACCTAGAGTGGCATGGTTGGCAGCAGAAGGGAAGATGAGACTGAGCAGGGAAAGGGTGTGTATGCATCCTGTATTACAGACTGGCAGTCAGCACCTAGTGCACCTCCACAGAGAAGTGATAGCTTTGGCACCAGACAATGTTGGGCCTGGAAATCCAAACACATTAGTCTTTCCTCAGCAAATGCACTGTGGTAGTATTGTGCGAAGCTTTGTGTGGAATGCCCAATGGCTTCTTGTAGCCAGATGAGCATGAATATTGCTGATGTCATAGTTAATGGATCTAGGTATGAGATTTTGTCGGTAAAAGGTTTAACTACAGGGAGAGTGCAGTATGAATGACTTGATTCTTTGTTCAACTGAATCTTCATCTCGCCATAATGCCTGGCCTTTATTACTTTGTCAATTTTCAGCATTGTCCTGACAACTGATCTAATTACTCTGACATACCAGTGTTAAGAGTTAATGAGATTAGTGTGTTGGTACCTTTTAAAAGCCCTATTTTGTATTGAAAGAAATTGGAATTTAGATACTGGGTGTTCTCACCTTCATCTTTGTTAATTTTAGACTTTGATTAGTGAAGTTGTTCACTGCAAACTAATTTTTTTTTGCGATTGCCCATAACATGTAATTTTGCTTTAGAAGTGTTTGCTAGTCCCTGTAGTTCTTCCTGTGTAGCATGCTGACCTATACAAAAACGTGCCTTCAGTAAGCCATTTGGTTTTCAGTCTGTCCACCTATGTGTATGAATGATGCTTATCCCAAACCTTCTTTTCTGATGACCATGGCATTTAGCACGTACATTTGCCAGGGCTTGTGGTGTTTAGGCGGATGAAGCTCAGAGTCATGCAGCAATGTTAGCAGTCAGCACGGTTGTATACCTTCAGCTTGACATTTCATTTTATGGTTACGGAGGATACTATACTCAGGGATGGACATAACTTGTACGTAAGTATGCATTCACCTTTGAAAACGACACGTGCGACAATCGAATGTGGTAACAGTGTAAATGTGTACTTATTTTATGTGCATTTGCGCTGATATGAAAACAAAATATAATGCATCTTAATCTTTATATGTCAACTCTACTTCATTTGCGGTATGCAGGTTAAATGCAAGGTATTTTCTTGTCATAGCAGCGCAAATGCGCATAAAATAAGTACGCATTTGTGCTTTTACAAACAATTGATTGTCGCACACATTCTTTTTAAAGGTGAATGTGTACTTGCGTTATGTCCATCCCTGACTATAATGTCATCTTTATTATATACAGCATTATCTTCATGAAGTCTCTAATAGATGGGTCATGCCTCAGTTGTCAGAGCTGTGATCCTCCACACACGGAAAATCAGAATCTTAGTTTCTAATTTTGTATATTATTTCCTTTTTTGTTTTTTGATTTTGTAATAAATTGTCTCACTTGTAATAAAACACATTGAATTTAATGGATCAAAACTAATCTATATGAAGCATGACTTTCAGTGTCTTTATAGTGCGTATGAGTTTGGACTAAAAAGCGGTATAATCAGATCTGTAGCATTAATAGCAGTGGTCACTGACGTGTCGACCATTGGCTACTAGTAGTCTGCCGAGAGCCAATGAGTAGTCTGCCGAGAGCCAATGAGTAGTCTGCATGACACTTATTAGAATAGACAAGTGTATAAATGTGTTTTTTCCATATATACACCCCCCTTCAGCAACTTTTTCCCATCACCACCCCTTTGTAAAAGTAGCTCTCACTGTAGATAAGGTTGGAGTCCTATGATTTATTGTCTGTCTCAGCACCATCTGAATCCAGGTTGCGTGTGTGTGTGTCTGTCTGTACTGTCTTTCATGAATACAGAAATGATTAATTGTATCGCATTTTTTGGAGACTGTCAGGTTTTCTAGAATGCTCTAAAATGAGGTTTTGCAAGGGAGACCCTTAAATATTATTTTATGTGGTGTGGTTAGGCTATTTATTTTTTTTTATTAATTTTTGCACTGAGATAGGATGAGTGCAGTCTAAAGTAGTAGTGCAATTATATGGACATTTTGACCAATACAGATAACTGATATAGTTTTGACTAACATTGCCGTTATTGGCTACCCTCTGAGGTACTTCCTGGGTGTATTTTATGGGATGGGTCCCTTATTTCTTCAGATTGAAAGTGGCAACACTACTTCTGAATGGCAAATGAGCTGACAAAATTCCTCGTCCTCCACTACAGAAAATGACTGATTGCCCAATGCAGTCACCTCCAGTATTTTAGTAGCTAATCTTTAACTCTGCTGCTGCTAGCTTTTAATGTTGATAAAATGTACATATTGGCTGACAATATCTTTTAACGAATATCAGCCAATAACGATAAATCATATATCTTCTAGTCTGAATCCCTGTGCTTGAATGTAAACATGAATGTTGGTCTAAGACAATTCCAAGATTGTCTTTAACCCTCAGTAATCATAAAAATATAGTTCTGTGATTAAAATGACATTTCACAATTGTTTCCACAAAGGTATAATGTGTAGGTTAGCAATGACTTGAAAAGGATATAGTGCTACCTTTCTCCTACTAGTTTTGTGACATTTCAGCAGAAGTTTAATTCGCAGGTCTTGCTTTTCTCGCTTTCTGTTCACTTTACATAAGAAGTGAGAGTGATGCTGTTGTGCTCATTCATGGTGGTGTAACTATACACTAAGGAAAATGGAGACTTTAAGAAGCAGCAGTGAGCAGACATTGCTGTTCACATTTGTGGCCAGTGTTAACCAGTAATACCAGTAATCCCAGCATGGAAAAGCTGCTACAGCTACCCCAAACCTACTCCTTAAAACCATCTTATAGGACTTTTTGAAATTTCCAGTCACTTATCCTGGGCAATGGTTCGGGGTGCCTGGGGTTTATCCTGGGCGGCTTTGGCACAAGGTTGGGGTATGCTCTAAATGGGATGCCAGTCCATTGCCGAACACTTGCATTATACACTACGGGCAGTTGAGAGGCACCAGGAGGCTTTACCTTCATGTCTTTGGACTGCGGGAGGGAAGTACAGTACCCACAAGACACCTGTGTGATACACAGATAACATGCAACCCCCACCTCCCTGCAGAGGTGGGATTCGAACCCTCAACCTGTAGGTGAGAACCAGTGATGTTACTCACTGAGCCATAATGCCACCTTAAAGGTTAAAAAAAATACACCAAACTAGTATTTGTGAGAAATAAATCCAAAATTAGTGGCCTGAAACTGGAAAAAGTCCCTTGGTGGTTGGCATTGATAGCAGTAAATGATTGGGTGATGGTTAAATGGATTTCCCGGTAGTCATGTGGCAGACCTAGCTAAGGCTGTTTATACAGTGGGGTTTAGGTTTTAAGAGTGTATATGCAGGCAGGTGCCTGAATCCTTCAGTGAAACTACATGCTACTTGACTGTTTTGCTAGGTAATTGTGTTTTAGCGGTTTTTCTCAGAACCAGGAAGTAGATCATCCAAAACTCATAAATATGAGGGTGGCAGTTTTTTTTCTGTGCTCCAGGTGAATTGTTTAGGCAATAATAATGGAAACGATTTAATTTAGTTAGAACATTAATCTTAGAAAGCTGTAATGAGAGGGGAAAATCATTTTAAATCAAAGAGATGTGTTAATGTTATAGGGTTAACTTTTTATGAACATAAATATTTTGACTTCCTTATTACAAAGCTCAGTGTTTCAGGTTGTTGGAGCACCACTGGTGCTGGGTAATGGGTCATTGAGAGGGAAATGTGTAAATGATGTCTCTTAGTATGTGGATGCTGTGCCGTTTCTAATGTCTTGACTTTATATAATACAGGCATCCATTGGCTTGCGTCCACATTTGGGACCAGGACCACCGGATGCCAGTCAGTTTTGGCATATCTGCGTAATTCTAGACAAGAGGCAAAACATTAAGTACAGCACTGTAACACACCCAGTACTCTGCAGCAAATAATGTAAATATAAAAACAGAACGCTATAATAGAGTGCCCTTAAATTTCATGGAAAAATGAGGCATGAATTGCAGTACAAAATCAAAAGATGCGGGCAGTCACAAACGATGGGAAGTGAGAAAGGCAGTGTCTGAAGCTGCTGAGAAATTTTATTGTATAGTACAGTATATTTACTTTTGTGTAAGGAAATGGCACAGTACAGGTACTATATCTGTATCATGCCTGCTTATTGTAGCTGTCCATATACGTTACTGCATTGGATATGGACAGTGGGGTCATTATACGGCTGGCAGTGCTGCCCATTCTCCTGCACTGGTCACACTAAGCGATACACCCGCTAATGTCCTACTACATCTGCTTTCAGGCGTCTCTCGGTCAGTGTATATTTACTACGGATCTCGGCCGTAAATGCAATCGGTCGTGACTGGATAGGATACCTGTAGATGTAGAGAGGTTGTAGATGTGGTTCTTGTGTGTTAGTGGCGAATACAGCTATTGTCGTGGGCAAGAGGAGTTTGCCTTGGAACGTATTGACTTAGCCCTGGCTTGGATACAGTGCTTCAGCAGAAGTGTCCACCAGTGGAAAAATTGAGTTTTTTTTGTAATGTCTGTGGATTAAAATACAGCTATACCAGAGATGTTTTTATAATTGGTTTTCCAGGACAGTGCAGTATCTAAATTGGGGAAAACAACCCAACTGTGTTGCAGAAAATAGAGATCTATATATTCTGTCTATTTTGGTCTGGGCCTGAATTTCACATCTTGTTTGGAACCGTAACATTTAGCAGCTGATTTGAACAGTGCTGATTTGTAATTTTATCATAAGCTTGTACTTCACATAGACTAACTGAAAGGTTAAGGCCTGCAACGCGGCTTTGTGGCGCTCCCTTTGTAGGCAGCGCTGGCTGGAGCATTGCAGCTCATTAAGCATGCACCTTCAGCAGAGGGTGTGGTTACGCCAGAGGAGGATCGGTCTTATGTGCGCCAGATGACCTATTTCTTGCCATATGCAGGCGCCTAGATTACCGTATGCATATTTAATAGAGGACAACTGTCACTGAAATGCTACTGTTTTGTCCCTCTTCGTCTAAGGTTAGATTTCATGTATGTGTGGTGGGGTCCTTTGAATGAATGGCAGGGGTTGGACTGCGGTGCTCACTGTAGGTCAACTTGGGTGTTCTCTCTGACTCCAAGAAGTGTTTATCGATACTAGGGAAGGAAATAACCGGTGTTTTTGTTTGGGGGGGGGGGGGGGGGGGGGGGG
>JAODKC010000117.1:16581266-16592730 GCA_026777985.1 Mormyrops attenuatus | reverse complement strand
GGGGTTCACATGGTCATCTATGCTGCACCGTGAAGGCCCCAGGCCCTCCTACAGCCAACCGCAGGCCCTCCTACAGCTTAACTCCAGGCTCTGGGAGGTTTTCTGTAGATACTCACCAGTGTGGGCTGCTGCTGACTGTTTTATAATCAGTATATTGTGTCCAGTTTATTATATTGATTATATTAGTATGATCAAGCTAATAACCATTTTTTATATTTGTGTGTGTGGCTTCATATGTTCTCTGTTTTTAAGACCAACTTCAGAGTTGGTTCTGTGTTTGAAAGCTGTTCTCCATTCGTCATCACAAGCATGGATCATACTGTCACTTTTAGCCACCTTTTGTAATTGATTCTGTCCGTTCCTGGCGAATAAATGTGCCCCTGTTGGCCTGGGCGGTGATGGTGGCATTAGGGCCTCCTAAGCCTGCAATTTTAAAGCCCCAGCCTCTTACCTTTTGATACCATTGGCGTGTTGTTTACCAGTCACGTACAGGAGGATTTAATTCTTTTGTCCTACTAGCCCCTCCTTACCCTCTGTTGCTGTGAGTCTCCTTGCAGTCTGATGATTGAGTTCTGGGGATTTGGATGCCTGTAATGTGCGACTCTACCAGGCGGGAGATCCCTAGCCCTCTACTGAGTTAGCATGGAGATTAGCACGGCGATAGGGTCTCCTTCGTCCCTTTGAATCGGTGTTCTGCATGGGACTCGCAGAGACTTGCAGCAGACATGCAAGAGCTTCTGAACGTCGCCTTGCTGGCTCTCTTGCCTTCAGGCTGTGCGATTGATGGCTCTGTGTCATGACAAGCGGCCGCAGAACACATCAGAAGATAGAGGACCTACAGAGATGACACAGCCCCCTCCCCCATGTTCTGGAGAAGGTTCTATAGACGTTATTTGTTTTTAGATTAATGAATAATAATTCTCTGACATGAACGTAGGCTTATCGTAAATGACTTCACGCATGAAGCAGTACGCAGCAGACTAAGTCCCACATATAGCTGAGGGGGTTTTAAGTTCACCAGCATTGATTAATTTGAATGACAGCCAAATCAGCTGCACTTTCATGCACTGTCTCAACAATTTTAAACCTAAAGCCCAGGTCCCAGGTCTTTCCGAATTAAAATTGTAGATATTTAAACCAAGCAGGTAAAACCTTAGGGTGATGTTTATTATGCTGATCCTAAACTAGGATTTAAATCGTGTCTTGGTAAAGATACTGGTGAATGTGAAACCCTGTGTGTTTAAGAATCATACAGTTGTGTTTGAGCAGGTTTGTAAAAGTTTACATTCAGGTTTATTTTAGTTTAAAAATAAGGATGGCTGATTTATTATGGAATAAAGGTACCGGAGCCGAAGACTTTCAGCTGCATTGTGCTGGACTGAGAAGCCCCGCCCCTTTTCTCTCTTCCATGATTCAGCTTAGATCTGGCCTGTAAAAAATTTAGCAAATTTCTTTGGTGTTTCTTTTGTAGAATTCTGAAGATGTGAGCACTAAAACTTTTATTTGTTATAACTGGGTCTTAATAATAATAATAATAATAATAATTGATACTTTATTAATCCCCCCGTCTTTATGCCTCCCTCAACCCTGGTCTTTCAGTCTGTTAGCATGCAGCTGCACTCTTTAAAGGAGGTGAATTAATCTGACCATTTTGTAGAGGTGTACATACCGATCTGAATATCGGATATCGGCACCGATACAGACCTATTATACTGATTGGTTATTGGCCGTATGTGACAGATCCATGTCCGATACTTACTTACTTACTTACTTACTTACTTACTTACTTGTTTTACAGAATACCAGAAACTGATAGCTCCTATTTTTTGTTAAATCAATTTGTACAATCAATCGCACGACAACTCAAGATGCTCTGGCGGCATTCAAACCGACCGCTAACACCACCGCTCAGTCTTTTTGCCGCTCAGTGGGTGTGAGTGCAGTGATTTCTGCCTGCTGTGATGTCATGCACATGGCTCAAACACTTTGCAATAGGAGTCAGACATCAGAGGGTGATAATCTGGAAGTATTTTATGGTTTTAACAACCAGTAGCACAGCATTTTCCAATGTTTGTAAAACATAATAAATAAAAAATAAAAGTTTTGAGATGTGGAAACAGCATTTAGTGGAAAATCCCACTGAACAAAGTGCACGGAAATATATTTGTTAAAATAGTGCTGTCCCAAGCAATTATTCGTTAAACGATTAATCTAGCGATTATTTTTTCGATTATTCAACTAATCTAACAACTAATTTTTTGATTGATTTGATGATAAATAATTGCTTATCAATAAATTTTCAAGTTGGTCGTTTCATACAACAATTCACCCCTCTCCCCCCACACATCTGAAATTCTCATTAACATTTCAATTTATTAAAACATTTCTTAAACATTAGAACATTATTAACAAAAAAGGCAAATCTTAAGAGATTCAATACGATTTCTATGTCAGACTGAAGTAATAATCACTGCAATAGTTTTTCCTTAATTATTTCAGTACACCAATTTGACTTTAATGTTGAAATAGATGCTAAAACATGTAATGATTTCATAACTAGAGAAACATGTTCTTTTAACAAACACTAGCAAAGGTAGCTTATAGTTAAGCTTACTTTGAGTACGTAAGGAACGATTTAGGCTACAATGTGTAAGAGTAGTCGTACATTACTTATTCTGTAATGTAAGAGTGAGACAAGTTAACAGAAAATATAAAACGACTGAAACTGCTTCATTAATGTCAGCTACAGTAGAGGTGCAGAAAAGGTGTCATGACTGAAGTATTCCCAAACTTTGGAAGACCGTGTGCGAGCCTTTTTTGCCACATGTTTCTCCAGAGGCTCCGGAGCTCTGCTGGTAGACACAGCCATGTTGCCTCGTGCACGGGGAGGTGGGGCAGGGCGGGTGGCAAATTTCCTTTTTGCAGGGTGGTAGGAAATGTCTCATTAATATTTATGAGATAAGTGCTACATGATTGGCCAGTGCATGCCTTACAAAATAGTTTGGCACTGCCGGCACCGGCGGTATTAGACAAAACTATATCAGAATTCAGTCTATAATTGATATAGTTTTAACGGTGCCAGAGGTGAAACGACTAGCCAGCTTATTAGCGGAATAACCATGTATTGTAAATGAAAACCATGTCGCTGGTCCAATAAATAAAATATTGTAGCTCTCGAGTGGCGAAGAGATCATCAGGTGGACAGTAAAGTTCATTTATTAGCAGACTGTTTGATTGCGCGATTCTCAAAAGGACAGCGTTAACATGCTCCCGAAGGGATGAAGTACTTTCCCTTACAATACGTTTAGCTTATCACTTGCATTGCAGTTTCAAAACATTAACGTAGTTTTACACAACGCGTCGGCAATAAAATTCCACGTTGATGCATTTTTATAATCGACATTATTGATTACGTAGAATAACCGTCCCAGCCCTATATTAAAGTAAAAAGAGCTCTTGTATCAGAATCTGTATTGGTATCGGCGGTTGTGTATGGGAATCTGATCAGAATTGAAAAAATGTGGGTCGGCGGCCCTCCCTACCGTTTTCTGATAACTTTAAGCATGTGCATTTCCCAAACCCTTACCCTGTTTAATAGGCATCTGGGGGGTGGTATTAGAACTGGACATAAAAGCTGGAATTGTAGCTGATTTTCTGCATTTTTACTCTAACTTACTGTGCACCTACTTTGTACAGTATCGTACTATGTATGACATTGTTAGTTGACTGACATGCCTGTTTTCTGCCCTCCAGAGCACGTTCCGGAAGAGCTGCGGGACCCCTTCTACACAGATCAGTATGAACAGGAGCACATCAAACCACCTGTGATCCGGCTTCTGCTCTCCAGCGAGCTCTATTGCCGCGTCTGTGCCCTCATCTTGAAGGGTGACCAGGTGGCTTCTCTGCAGTCACACCAGTCCGTCGTCCAGGCGCTGTCCCGCAAGGGCATCTACGTGATGGAGAGCGACGACTCGCCCGTCTCGGAGTCAGACCTGGGCTGTGCGCCCATTAAGATGGTGAGTGTCTCAGGATGTGTGATCCCCATGACCTTTTGCGCTCTCGTTGCCCATTTGGGACGCTGTGCCCCTATGTGCACTGTGGAAGTGAGCCTGGGGAGGGCAGGCCTCTGAATGGCATTCTGCGAGATGTCTGGGGGTTCTGGATGCCCTCTGTGCTCAGCCTGGTGGACAGTCTTATCATAATAACCTAGCATTTTAAATCCACAGCTGAACGCGTGTCGCCAAGCACTTCCTGCTGTGATGTCTTATCGACGTCTAACTGGTAAATGTGGCCATTGTTCATTGTTGGAGGGCAGCCGCATGCCGTCATAATTGGGGTTTGACTGGCACAAAACTGAATATGAAGCCGTTTTTTCAGTACTGTGTCTGTACTTGAAAGCACACAGGGTGACGTGGAGGATGTGTGCTGCTCATTAAAGTGGCTGCTCATTGCTTTCTGGACATGATTACAATGCCACTTCTTAGGCATTTTTATTGGATTTGAATAGGTAAAGATTGGCTTTGTTAGGGCAGAGCGTCCGTTTGAAGCACTGTGTGCTTTGCCTTCCGTTTTGCATTGTCAAATGGTCTATCAGTGTGTTCCTTGTTTAATGTTTTGATGATATGATGGATAAGCCTGGTCAGATGCCAGCCATTATAATACTGTTATCCAAATCTTTTTGTTTTATCTTGGTATGTTTTGGAGTGTGCATCTATACCAAGGACTATGGTCATACTGTTAGCAGTGCGGCAGATTATGGGAAACGGAGGAAACCATCTAGCCTCTGTTCTGGTGCCAGTTTAGCAGCATTTTGCAGCAGAGAGTGCCGCGGCTCATATGGAGTGGCCCGCTCCGGCCTCGTCAGGCAACGCCCAGCCTCCCTCGCGCTTTCCGCTGCTCGCTCGTTTCACTGGGTGACCCCCCAGCCACCACATGTTTTGCATTATTCCTCTGAATTTCCTTTACCGAGCTAAATTGCGCACAATAATACTGTAGTAGTCAAATAAGGACGCAAGCCCCCTGGGTGGCCTTCGGCTTGTCATAGCTGCACCACATGCCAGCTCTCTGGCTCACATGTTGTTCCGGCCTCTGTGCTTTTTATTCAGCCTGTTTCTGATGCAAAATAACCACAGATAAGTGGGCTGTTGATGTGTGTGCTGCCGCACCCATTTGGAATTCTCTCCTGTATAGTTTGTGCTATAGTTCTGTGATGCTTCAGTAAGTATTATGTAAAAATATATTTGAAGAATTTTTGGCGGCAAGGATGTTTTCCAAATGGTAGAATAATGTTAACTCACTGGTTCACTGAAAGATTTTTGACAAGCCTGAATTCTGCTGTAAGATGCTGTAAGCTTGCTTGGATCAGTCCATCCAAACCAGTCTGTCCTGGTGACCCTCCGTGGCCCTTCCCCCTGTGGTTAGGAAGCTAATGTAGTTGGCCTGATTTTGTCTGTAAAAAGGCTTCTCTGATCAGCCCTAATATATTAATCTAAGCTGGTTTGTTATTTGCAATTGATGTTTGAAGTCTGTTGTGTAGAGGTTATATACAGAAGAAGGGATTTATTGTGTTTTGTGGCGTAAGGTGTGCCCCAAAGCATGCTGGGTCACCAGGATTGTTTTATTAAGTGAATGTCTTGTGGCAAAAGTGGGCAAAATCATTGCTTAAAAAAAGTCAGCTGATTAATAATTTACCACAACAACCTACTTTGACAGTTATAAATATGGATTTGTGTTTCAGTTTGTATTAGAGGCTGTCTGGGAATGTCAGTAGGTTGGTTTACGTTCGCTTCTTTCTCTCCCCCCCTCAGCTTAAAGCGGTCAGCCTGTTCTAGTTCCCTCTGTGGTTTGCTTCCAGCCACGCTGGTGAGCATATTTGCATTTCTCAATGGGATAGGAGATTGCGGAGTGGGTGTAGTCAGTCTCTTCCACTCTGCAGCCTGTACTCTCTCCCTGGCCATATGTGTTCTTCCACCAAAGCGGGTGCTTTTGTGAAACCTACTGCACAGCCCAACCCAGCTACCATGGAAACGGAGCACCGTTGGTTATTCCTTCCCCGACCAATCGGCTGTCTTCCCCACAGCAGACACGTGCCATTGACGGACGCGGAAGGATCGTGGAGAAATCGGTGCTTAAGCAGACATTAATATTCGCCCAGCTCAAATCCCGCTATAAGTGTGCGAAAATGCCTCCGAACATGGCAGACGCAGCACAGAGCCACATGCATCCTACCCCACTGCCTGGTTTCCATGGAAACCACTGGCTCACTGGCAGCTTTTGGGCTGTCGTAGCATGTGTGACACCTAAAGGGAATGAGGTCTCTCCTCTAGTGTACTGTTACCTGAACAAGGCAGTGTTAACAAAGGGCTTGGAGGGGGTGCGGTGTCTTCACACAGGATGAGATTTGTATTTAAATGAGCAAAGAGAATATTGAAGACTATTAATCCATATTAAGCAAGACTGAACAGTCGTGAAACACGCATGCTCGAATAGTCCTGCGGGACATGCTCTCTTCTCCTGATTCACTGTGATCACTTCTGCTGTTGTTTATATGCTCGTTTCACTTGTGGTTATGACTTGTCACCCTTGAGATATCAGCGCCCTCCGTAATGTCTGGGACGTAGACATGTCCCAACATACTGAAGCCCTGAAATAGTGGGACTATGTATAAAAAGTGGTGTAATTTCTACATGGTGAAACCGAAATGTATGCAAATAACTTCGTATTAAAGTCTGAAATATGCACTTTCATCATGTCTGAATTGTTAAATTTTAAACTGTGGAGCAGAGGGGTAAATTGAGGAAAAGTGTGTCTTTGTCCCAAACATTATGGAGAAGCAAGAAAGACTTAAAAGAATCCAGTAGCACTGTGAATGTGGCATAATCAGTCATGACGGATGGTAAAGTGAAATATATAAACAGTGCCTAAAATGAAAATCTCAGGATGACTGACCGGTAGCAAACTGGATGGCTTTCCGGGTTGGTAAAAAAGTTTGTGTGTGTTTACTGTGTTATCTTATCAAACTGTTCCTGTGCTGTTTGTTTTGTGATAAAACACGTTAGATAAGATGGCTGAATTTGAACCATAAGTAGAAAAGGTCCTCTAAAGATGAGGCGAAAGGCCCTTCTCCGGCTGTCCGTGAAGGGCCTGCACACTACTGCTCCTGGGGGGGCAGTATATTTTAATGTTTTAAGTCGTGCCGCACGGGTGCCCGTTCCCGGTCTTGCTGTCTAACAGGGCAGGTTTTGGCACATGTCGAAAAGGGCAACCTCGGCGTGCCAGCCTGCCTTCCCGCGCTTGACAGCACCCCGGGACTGAAGGTGCCAGCCGGCGAGCACAGCTTGTAGCTGCCCCCTCCCGCCGCGCCCGTGGAAGGGCTGGGTCTCCGCCAGCACGTGCCGCAGCCCAGACACAAAGGAAGCGGCGCTCCGGTCCCCACGTATCGCTAGGGACAGGCAGCGCCCACGCAGGGGGAAACGGTGGCCGCCGCTGCATCCTGGGAGGGAGAGAGCAGAGGGAGGCTGCCAGCATGCGGCGCATCAGCCTGACACCACCTTATCTCCAGGGACAGCACTTTGGTTCCACCTGCTCATCCCGTCCCCTGTGAAGATAATGCCCCCCCAATACATTTAAGTGGGTATTTCCTGCCCCACCCTATTAACTAGTAGAGTGAGGTCGTGTGCAGCTGGGAAAGGTGGATCCGTGGCTGGAGAAGCAGGAGAGGCTCTGCCCGGCTTGGCTTGGCTTCACACCGCAAGATCTGAGTGCTGTACATGTCAGCGTTAGAGGTTCATCGCGCAGATTTACATACCTGTTATATTGAAAATATGTCTCTCTATAAATATATATATATATACACACACACACACACACACACACACACACACACACACACACACTTTGGATTCAGTTTTTTTTTATTAGCAGTGGCCTTTCTGTGTCTTTGGATGAGTTTTCACCAAATTTGGAAGTCTTGCTTGGTCATGGGTTTATTTTTATTCCCTGACAAAATGACTCAGGAATTGTGTGTGAATATGGCCCTTATGTTGAGAGAAGGGCTGTGGTTTTTAGAAGCGGGGTGGGGGAGAGCGCTTGAATGCAACATGAAATAATAATGAAGACAGGCCGGAGGTGGTATTCATGGTGTGCCTATCGGCCGTCTGTGTCTATGACAAGTCATTGTCTGAGAAGGACTCAGACCTTTCATTTCCATGTCTGCATGTTTAGTTAATATTAAGCAAGTGTGCAGCATTAATTACACTCAGATGGTGCTCTCCTTATTTCATGCCACGATTTATTGTTTAATACGAGAGATCCATTTTGAAGAATAATGTGCCTAAGTTAGTTAATTCTTGCCTTTAATTTTGGACACATTATTCCTGGGTTTAGAATAGACTGTTAAGCTCCTTTTGACTTTTATGGCCTAGTTACCCTTTGACACCACATAACAGTGTTAGGCACTCTGAGCTTGTGGGGCATATTTGCATGGCAGGAATGATAAGCATGAATTTGTCCTTTTGTCAGTATTGTTGCTGTTCAATGAATGTGTACATGCTTGTTAATCTGCGTTATGCTGGATAAACTGTAACTCTGGTCTGCTAAAACATGGCAGGTTCCTGACCAAGAAATTATATTTTAATGGCTGGTTGTGCTTGTTTTTGCTTAATCATTTGTTTTGACCTTACCCTGTTTAAATCAGTGAATTCAACTGAATAGTGTTTGTTTTGCTTATGATGGTATTTGCTTTAAAGCTGCTGTAATTGTACTATTGTCACAAAAAAGCTTTAACATGACTTTCTAAAAATAAATACAGATTTTAAGAATGGCTCGTGACATGGTACTTCCTACAAAATGCTCTCTGTAATAGGAGAGGAAAACAATGTTAAATGTTATTGTAGTATGTTGTTTTGTGCACCTAGTTTGGTATGAGATGCAAGAGTTCCTGCTAAATTTAAAGTAGTGGTTTTTCAGGCCGACCCCTGGGGACGCATCGGTTATCTTTTTATGCTGTTCTGGATGGTTTAACTGGTGCAATTAACACCATTGGCTAATCCTGAACAACAAGCTTTATCTGAGCTTTTTCTGAGACTACGGACCATTGAGCGCTGCACAGGAAAAGGTTAGAGTGCTGTTTATGTAATGGCACCACTGCACTTGCGTCTTCCTCCCTGCACACAGTTTAATGATGGGTTGGGTAGAGTTACAGTAACAGCATTTTCAGTAAAAATGTAAAAAACGTAAGCAATTATTAATCAGAGTAGTTCTGTCTTTCACTCTTGAAATTGCTTACCTGACAGTACAGGTGAACTGTTATGTAGCCAGTTATAATAATCTTTAATATTCAACGGCCTGTCAAACTACAGTTGTACAGCTAGCATTATTAATTTTAATATTGTGCAAATGCTAATATTCAAAGACCACCCCCCCCCCAAAAAAAAAGGGTGGTGGGGTTCCTGACATGAAAAATTAACTTGTGAACTAAGTGTGGAAGTAGAAAAAATTAACCCCATGGCACTGTCAAGAACAGAGGACCTCATCTGTCCTAACTCATGGTGTTATTTACAATTCAGGCCTCTGACTGATGCACAGTCTGATTCTCAGCTGAGTCTGGTTTTTACTGGGGAAAAGTCCACTAACCATGAAGTGCTTCCCATCTGTCACATCCACGAGAAGTATCATGTGCATGACGTATTTTGGTCATGTGCTTTTATCCATCGTAGAGTTAATTCTCCATCAGTAGCTGGAAAAGATCTGGTTTAAAATTCGTCGTGTCGTGCAGTGCTTGGCCGTGCTCTGAGACCTAAGCCCCGTTTCAGGTTTGTGAACGTGCCATTGTCCGTTTCCTCTATGGTCATGCTATGAGGACTGTCCACTTGTACGCTGTAATGTAATGCTGCTTTGCAAAGTGTTGCTTATATGTAATTTGTACCTTACTAAAACTAGATTCCTCTTCACTTGTTCTGTTAGTAATAATAATTCCTTGGCCAGGATTATTGTATTTTAGAGGATAGCGGTTGCATCTTGTAGCTGGGTCCTCACCTCCAGCGGTGAGGATCACCAGTCACTCGTAGGGATGCCCGTAGCCGGCATGGTTAACGAATTAGCAATTGCGGGTGGCTTTGCTGCTTGTAGAAACGCCTGTGAAGCTCAGGGATTTCACATCCTGCAGCAGTTATCATTGAGAGCTAAGCTGATGAACTGTGGAGAGAGGAATCGTGCTTTGTATTCTGAGGAGGGACCTGTCTTGTTGCTGGCTTACTGTTCCGTGATGCGCCCTATTTCTGTACCGCGCATCTATGCTATGTCTGATGGTGAAAGTATTGCCTTTGGGGACCTTTTTGTGCTTCTTTGGAGGTGATGGGTTTTCAGAGGTTTCAGTTTGTTGGTTTAACTGTGTCTTCCCTGGATAGAGTGCCCACATGGCCATGATCGACGCCCTCATGATGGCCTACACTGTGGAGATGATCAGCATCGAGAAGGTGGTGGCCAGCGTGAAGCGCTTCTCTACCTTCAGTGCCTCCAAGGAGCTTCCCTTCGACCTGGAGGATGCCATGGTCTTCTGGATCAACAAGGTGTGTACCTCGTGACCAGGATGAGTCCAGAAGATTTTAAAATAAACTATCCGGGTAGCAGATGGCATTGAGGTTCAGCACGCTGGAGGTTGTTGGCCAAACTGCTGGATGACTGTATTGTTGTACCCTTCAGAAAGTTACTGTGTTTGAATGGCTTTGGCAAAATATCCTGTTGAAACCGTAGATGATAAACATCCAGATAAGGCAAATGCAAATGTATAGCGCAGCACATTGGTTAAGGACCTGCACTGGTATCCTGAGGTTTGGTAGAGGGTCATATTAGGCACTGCTTGAGCCACCTTGCACACGGCACCTACCTACAATTTCTTCAGTAAAATGGGTAGAAATCTTGTAGTCGCTTTGGGTAATAGCATCACCTTTCCGCATGGGATGTCGATGTTGGGTAATAAAAAATTAAAAGGCTTTGGGACTCTGTAGGTAGGTAGTATTAATCCAGTCCTCATTCCTGACCTATTATTCCACACTCGTGTCCTCAGTAAGGCAGTCCCACCCCCCATACTTGTTCTGCCATTACCTTTCTTATCAGTAACAAAGAGGTGTTGACTCTGACTCCACACTGCTGTTGCCCTAGTGCACTCTCTCCATTTTATTCAGTGAGTTGCCCCTGGGGAGCCCTGTGCTTACCCTGAACTGCTGTTTTGTAACACACTGGCTCACGTTTCCCCACATTTCCATGGCTGTGCAGCCTTCTTCGAACTCTGCCAGCTCGGGATTGGCTGGTGACCCCGTAACATTTGGAATCTTGTATCCGCTGCCCGCCCCCCCGCGGGGGCCCCGGCCCGGGGGCGGCGGGAGGGGGGGGGCGGGGGGAGAAGGTGGGGGGGAAGGACGGGGGGGGGGCGGGCCGCGGGGGGGGGGGGGCGGGCAGGGGCGCC
>JAODKC010000117.1:16552866-16579236 GCA_026777985.1 Mormyrops attenuatus | reverse complement strand
TGTTAAACGAGGGGAAACCCAAAAATGTGCAGGGCTCTGGCCCCCCAGGACTGGAGTCTGACACCTGTGGTTTAGAGCAAGGGTTCTCAAAGTCCGGACCGAACCGCAAGTCCATCCGAACCTAGCTGGTAATGCACCTTATGATTCAGCGTGGTTAACGCAAATAGGGTTAACATGTCTGAAGTACAAAAATACAATGTAGAACCCCCCTCCACCCCCACCCCAATGACAGGGAGTCGGAACGATCATTGAACGTTGAACCAGTCTTTAAATTCCCAGTATTATATATTGGTGTCTATATTAAAAGTTATTAATTCCTTAATGTTTATGAAATCATGATGAGAGCTCTGACTCTGATGTAGATCAAAAAGTTTGAGAACCCTTGGTTTAGAGTGAGCCCGAACAAAAGGCATGAAAACCGATACCAGAGGTGCATAACTGCTAAGTTCTAATTGGTACAGTTATTCATTTTGGTGTCTATAGCTGTGCAACTATTATAATATTCCTCTTAAAAATCTTTCATTAATGGCCGTTATATGCTGCAGATGGCTGATATAAGAACTGTCGCTATACTAAATGCATAATGTTACCCCCAAACCCAAATTTCAGTTCGGATAATTCTTGTCTTGACGACATGATTTTTATCGGGGTATAGCAGCCGTTATACGCTTATGCGACCCGGGCTGACATACACTCCAGCCCTACCACACCATGCGGTTTGTGTTCCCTTTATGGATATCCTGTATGAGGAATCTGAGGCATTCTGAGCGGCGCTTCTCTTGCAGGACGCTGTGCTATACCACCTTCCCCCTGCTGCCTGTAGGTTGTACAGTGTGGGACACGGCTGCAGTAGCCGGCATGAAGGCAGTCGCTTTGGCCGTCCTGATTCTGCCAAGTTCAGTGTCTCTGGGTCAAAGGGAGGGGTTTGTGTTTCACTTCTTTAACCAATCACAGCCTTCATCGTATGACATCACCGCATTGGCCCGTTTTTTCCTCATTTTCAATCTCAGGGCTTCCAGCCATTAGGTTTAGAGGCACTGTGTGTCAAGGCAAGGTTGCCGGTTCCAGCCTTGTTGTTGTCGATGTTGCTGTCATGACTGTTATCAGCATGAAACAGACACACCCTTGCATTGCTCCGTACAGCCTCTACAGGTCTTTATATTCCTATGTTTAGTCTGCTTATCCATGACATGCCCTTTAACAAAAGGCATGCACAGTAAAACAGGTACTTTACATATCTGTGCACCTTGCTGCTTAACAGAAAGCATTGGTTTTAATGAAGTGAATGTCATACGATGAAGACCATGATTGGTTAAAATGAAATGCAGGTCCCTCCCTTGTTGACCCAGGGACACTTTGAACTCTGCAAAATCAGGACGTGCCAGTCAGCTTCCCCCAGAATCACATCCCCTCCAGCTCCCCTAACAAACCCGAAGGTCACTTGCCTCTCATCAGTGTTGTTTGACACTCGTATCCCATCTAGAACTCTCACATCCTGTTACATTTAGTGGGTGTCTCTTTAATTATATATGAAGCCGATATATGCAGCTTTGCCAAAGAATGTTCTGGCCTGAGTGAGATTTAGCTGCGTAGAGGCTCTGTGGGCCGGCGCCGGACCTAATTGGTATTCACTGCAATCTCTCGGAATGAAAACAAGAGCAGCGAGTGACTGGAAGGCAGATGAGGCGGGCCCGTCGCTGCGGGTCGCCCCACATCCACCAAGCGCTCACGTCTTGCTTAGCGGGCTGAATGTCCACACGCGCTGGGAGCCCGGCCACAGACGTCCGGCTGCTGCCCATAAGCTCGCGCTGTTTGTGCTCGCGGGAATCTGTGACTTAGCTGCTCCTGCAGTCAGACTTTCAGGGAAGAAGGAGGGGGGCATTAAGGACTGTTCTCTGGACTTCTACGCTATTTAATTGGAAGGTTGAGAGGATGTAGTCAGGAGTGCAGGATGGAGGGAGACACTAACCTATGGATGGAAGGTATGGCTGCCCAGAAGGCGTGCTGTGCTGAAAACCGCTGCAGAGTGAGGCTGCCAACCTGGATGCATAGCCAACTGCTTCCATTGCCATAGGAACTGGGCCATTCCAGTAAAGCCAGGCTTGTCCGATCCACTTCTGTTCCTGCTCTTAGGTGCGGTATCGCAGGGACCACCTCTCTGGCCGGCAGTTACCCTACTTCCCCCTGCTGGAGGACCTGATGAAGGATATGTGTGATTGCAGCGCCCTGCTGGCTGTGGTCCATTACTACTGCCCCGACCATATGAAGCTAGATGGTAGGCATTGATTAATGCACAGATTGCACGCATGGCATCCGTGCCCCGAGACACTCCGAACAGTAGGTGTAGTTATGTGTGTATGTGTGTATGTGTGTGTGTGTGTGTGTGTCTGTGTGTGAATGACATTCTGGTCTTGAGTATCCCATTCGATTGGATCTGGCTTGTGCAACCTGAAACGCTGATATATCTATCTGTCTCTCAGATATCTGCTTGAAGGAGGTGACCTCAATCGCCGACAGCTTGTACAACATCCAGCTCCTGAAGGAATTTGCCAACGAGTATCTTAACAAGGGCTTCTACCTGACCATCGAGGACATGCTCTACGCTCCACTTGTGCTCAAGGTTCCATCACCTGCTTTCATTCATTTAAACTTAATTCTCCAGTCTAGTACAACACAGACGATTATACATGAAATAAGCTGCCAAGACCCAGAGCGCATATACAGTGATCCAGCTCGGTCATTAAGATCGCACTGCTGCTGTTTGCCCCGAGTCTTTAAAACCGTTCAGCTGACCTCAGGTTCTCGTTCCCAGCAAAACGTCATGGTCTTCATTGCTGAGCTCTTCTGGTGGTTTGAGGTTGTCAAGCCTGATTTCGTCCAACCCCGGGACTTGCAGGAGATCAAAGATGGTAAGGGTTTGCCTGGCTCATGCCAGCAGTGACGCAGGTGTCCTGATACGCCTGGATGTTTTCTTTGCTTGTCTATGTCAAGCAGCTCAACCTGAATTACAAGTCTGCTTTGTTTATTTGTCCTCCGTTGCTGAAGTTGGTTGTGGCATTTTCAATACCATTACACTGTGGAGTGATGTAGGTCAGAGGCAGTCCTTTAAATATTTTTTATGCTAATCTGTTTGTTTTGTAAAAATTTTTAAATTGCAATTACAATTCACTTTCTCTTTTGCAGTTGACCATATTGACCTTGTATTTATTATGGCAAAGGAATAGGCTGGTGTTTGCTTGTTCTTTGGTCTTAGCCTGTTCGCCTGACATGTTGTCGCTCCCCGTGCAGCGAGAGGGATCCTGCAGCCCAAGGGAACCCGCCACCCTGTCCCCATCTCTAACGCCACCAAGCGCAGCTTCCTGGTATCGCCTGGAGCACCTGACACTGTGCAGCACACGGAAGCCAATAGCAGGTACCACCAGCATCCCGAGGATTCTCAGTCTGTGTCTTCCTGTCCCGGACCGTGACTGTCTGGCATCTTGCCACCTTGTATTGAAGCATTAATTTTTGCACTTTTTGTTCCGTTTGTATTCCTTTATGAATTGGATCAACATCTGACATTCTGTACTGAGTCACACTGTGGTGTTCACCAAATAACAAATGCAAAAAATGTTGTATAAGCAAGAATCAGCACTAGCTGTTAAGTGTGTGCATATTTTAGTTACACAAATATCCAAGAAATATCCCACTTTTGTTGGAAGCTGAAAACTCATCCTCTACCAAATGTGTGTTAGCGTATGACCTGTAACAGGACGCATTTAATTGATAATGCTAATATCTACCTGGTCTGGGGCCCACTTCCCAGGTGATTTGATAATTTCCTGTTACATGTGCATTGGGTCTGTCCAGGTCTGTACAGTCATATTTCAGAGAGAGCTGCTGGTTTGTCATCATGCACAGGCAAGATCTTTCGGCTAACCAGTTCTGGCTATAGCTATTAGCATGCTGAGCGCCAAACATGTTGGGCTGCTTTAACCCATTGTTGAACTGATTACATATTTTAAGCAGTAATTTTTTTTATTCCTTTGATCTGGTCATAATCCTCAGTAGTTCATCCCCAGTTCATTTCCTAGTATGGTCTGCTAATTGGATTCACTTTGAATAAAGGAGGGAATTCTTTTTTTTCTCCTGCCGGTTCATCGTACAGTATGTTCTCATTGTGCCTCTTGGTTGTGTCTGTCTGGCCGCAGTTAGATCAGAGCTGTGAGGTGTTCTGTGTTGCTGCTGGCTGTGAATGGGCGGAGCATAAGTGTGTTTGTGTCGAATGGCCCCGTGTGTGCGCGATACCCATCATATGCTGGGACACTCCTACCCCTACAATATTTGTACTATTCTCTGCATTTTAGAATAATTATAAAGACATCAAAACTATAAAATAACATATAGAATTATGCACTGACTGAAAAGGCATTAAACATACTTTCTTTGGGGGGGTGGGGCAGCTCAGTGGGTTGAGACTCAGAAGGTTGCTGGTTTCATACCCTGTGGTTGGCAAAGTGATCCCACCATTGGGCCCCTGACCAAGGCCCTTAACCCCAAAGCCCCAGGGACTGGCTGACCCTACTGTCTCCCCTAGGCCAGCTTCATGAGGTGGCCTCCTGAGATGCTTATCCATCTGTCCTGAAGGAGGTCACACATATATGCTGAGCTCTCATTGGCTGCTTTTCCTTCACTCTCTGGTCACTCTTCATTCTTTCCAAACCATTTCTGCAGTGATTAGGTCAGGTGACCAGGTCATATAATGCGACACTTTGTAGGTGGTGTGTCCAAATTTTTTGACTGGCACTGTATGCGTGCACTTGTGTTCTCCCTGCAGGTCGGCACCCCCTGCATGTTTTCTGGTAATCGCCCTTCGTCCACATAAATGTGCTCATCACAGTGCTGTTCTTTACGTGATTTATAAGTAATGGAATCTTGGTCGTAATAGTAGATCATTTCAGTCTGATTCAGTCCTGACCTGGAAATGTGTCTGAGCTCTGACTTGGCCAGATTGTGGACCCACTTTGCTTCTGAGTAAAATGATTATTCCCAAATGTTAGACAGGGAGTTTGCATTGCGGTTTCTAAGAATGTAATACAGGACACCTGTTTGCAGAATCTCGCATCCTATTTAATTTATTTTGGGCTGGTATCGTACTGAAAAAGCCGCACCTTGAGCTTGCGTGTTCCACATTTGGCCGAGCTTCGCTTTTTCTTTGTAGCAATAAAGGGAGTCCTGCCCTGGGGGCCTCACATCCTCTGCTCCCCCTGAGACAGAGGCAACAGAAATCCTTACAAGGAGAAGCAGCTTCTGGTAAGAACCGTCCAGTTGTCACTGCTGCCCTCTAGTGGTAGAAAAGCTGAACAAGAAATGCTTAAAGATAAATTTTGGTATTCATTTACATTACATTTGCAGCATTTAGCAGACGCTCTTTTCCAGAGCGACTTACAACCAGTGCTTAGTAGTCTGACTCTTCTTCAGTTTATAAGCTAGACCTAAGATCAACAACTGTCAAGATCAAATTACCGCTAAGAACATTTAGGTTTAAAGGATTACTGACAGCGATTTTATGTTATCTGATTTGTTCCCCTCCTTAAAGCTATTTGTCTTATCGTCCTCTCTACCTGCCTTGAGTATGACGAAGGGTAAAAGGTCAGCTTCCATATCAGTTGTTACTGCGTTCATTCCTAGATCAGAGAAACCGTTCCAATTCTCTGACTCGAGTAGATGTCCATCCCAGGGGCTCAGTGATGGCCTGGACTGAGAAGAAGCAGAGGTGAGGAGCTAATATGCATCCATCCGTGCATTATCACGTCCACTTAATCCCCACTGGGGTCGCGGGGGGCCCAGAGCCAATCCTGGGAGCAATGGTCGCAGGCGGGAACCAAAACACCGCAGGGCACACACACTCAGTCACACACTTCATACACTGCTTCACACTATAACTGTAGGGCCAATGTAGACACACCAATCGGCCTACCCTGCACAATTTTTTAAGAAACCGGAGGTGAGAACCCATGCGAACACGGGGAGAGCGTGCGAACTCCACACAGGAAGGACCTGGGATCGAACCTAGGACTTTCTTGCTGTGAGGCAGCAGTGCTAACCACTGTAGCAGTGTTAACCACTGCGCCACCGCGCTGCCCAGAGCTAATATCCACCCATTAAAGCATGTAGTTATTTGTAGTTTTGCAGCGTGTTTATCATTCTGTTGCACCTGTGACTGATTTACCTTCAGCCTAGTAGTTATAGCTGGACATGTCAAATCACCAAGGTCCTTTCTCGTATACCCTGGAGAGAAGGGTGCTGTATTGGGGAAAAAGATCTGGTTGTAATTCACACTGGGTGTATTTTTTTATATTGGATATTGTGTGTGTTCTCATTATCAGAAAAAGACACGCATGGCGTGGGAATATTCAGTATTGATTGTATCCTGTGCTGTTCTCATTTGGAGCAGAAATTAGATGTGATTTCTCCTCTGTTTGTTCTACTAGACCACTGTCACAGCCCACGCCTTACGCCACGGACAGCGACGCTGATCTGGCCTCGGGCGACAGCGTCAGTTTGGCCCGTTCCATCAGCAAGGACAGCCTGGCTTCCAATGTGATCAATGTCACCCCCAGTCACCAGTTAGGTGGCCCAGTATTTCATCTGGGGCCCCGTGGCATCAGCGGGCATAGCCTTCTTGGACACATGAATGTGAGGGATGATGAGGAAGAGGAGGAGCTGGTGGCCATCATCAAGTCTGAGAAAGGGCTCGATGCTGGCTGTTTCCCCAGCCGAGAGAACCTCGATCTCCAGAATGTCTCTTCCAGGACCTCTTCCACACGATCACCCAGGAGGAGACCGCAGGAGATCCCCATTGAACCACAACCTGATAGCTTTTATTTAGAACCATTGATGCCTGCTGTTTTGAAACCTGCAAAGGAGAAATCTATAAACCTCAACAAAGAGGAGGAATGTGGTGAAGTGAGGTCTCGCAGCTCCTCCAGGAGAGGCACTGAGGGACCCACACCTTCCACCCGGAGGAAAGTCCCCTCATCTGGGTCTAACCATGACCTCAATCACACCTTCACTCCCATTTCTAGTACGGAGTTTCTTCCTGAACCTATGGAGCTGCCTACAGAGGGTGGTTCTGGTGCCTTCAAACCGGACGTCACCAGCAGCATGGACCCCTCATCTCACGGGCAGTCTTGCGGGTTCTTCCTTCATTCTTCCGACAAGGACGACAGTACCCCCCTGGCGGGCCAAGTGAGGACTAGCCCCTTCTCTAACTCCTTGGCCTGGGAGATTAGCAAGGACTCAGAGTCTGAAGAGGAAGAGCAAGACGCCGAGCTATTCTTGGAGCGTCAGAAGTGCCTGGACAGGGAGGGAGGGGGGGCAGAAGAGGAAGAGTCGCTCAAACTGCAGGAGGACATGAAGGTGAGGGAGCACGAGGACAAAGATGGGGCGAGCGGCCGCTCCAGTCCCTGTCTCAGCACCATATCCCAGGCCAGCAGCATCGCCAGCGGCAGCGCACGCATGACCAGCTTCGCCGAGCGCAGGCAGATGAAAGCCGGTGGTCACGATGCTCGCTCCAGCACCAGCAGTTCACAGAAGACGACCCCCGACGGCTCCGAGAGCTTCCAGCTGCCGCTGACTACCTGGAGGCAGAAGCGAGAGCAGAGCCCTACGCTGCAGGGCAGGGATGGCACCAACCTTCTAGCCTCTGAGCTTGTGCAGCTCCACATGCAACTGGAAGAGAAACGACGGGCCATCGAGATGCAGAAGAAGAAGATGGAGTCGCTGTCTGCCCGGCAGAGGCTCAAACTAGGGAAGGCCGCCTTCCTAAACATTGTTAAGAAAGGCAAGAGTGATACCCTCCCCCAGCCCTTAAAGTCAGACCACTACTCTAAGGAAGACCAGAAAGTCAATGGCGAGAAAGAGGTCTCGTCGAAAGATGACTCTTGCGTGGATGCACTGAGGGGGAAGGCTAGGGAGAGGAACGGGCAGGAAGGAAAGGCCAAGGTCCGATGGGCGATGGAATCTCCAACATCTCCCAGCTCCCTAGCGATAGACAACAAGATCAACAGTGCCCTGCTGCTGGAGGACGGCGGCACAGAGCCGGACCTGAATGAGTGTAACCGCTCCATTGAGATGCTGAACGAGGCCATCAATGCCATCCAGCAGCAAATGATGCAACTGTCATTGCAACAGGATCTGCTAATGAAACAGAACGTTCAGTCACCCACAGGAGCTTCTCAGGCACCTCCACCGGGTCCGGCTCTTTCCCCAGGGCCTGCCCCAACCGGCACCTTTGCCAACGGGAAGAGCAATGTGGCTGAGCCCAAGATCCGTCCTGCTGTGCACTTTGTGGAGCCCATCTCCTTGTCTGGTTGTACTGTGGTCCGCAAACCCCCCAAGCTGAGCTCGGGCCGTGGTCCCCGGTCAAAACCCACCGAACTCAAACTGCCAAAGGAGAGTGGGAAGCAGGCCATGAGAGTTATCACCCCTACCCAGAGTGTGGAGACCCTCCCTCACCTGAGGCAGTTCTCCGGGGGCCGGACCCCCAAGGTAGAGTCTGAGGACAGCAGCTTCGCTAGCACTGCACCTGTAGAGGCAGCCGCCTCTCTGGAGAGGGGCATTATCCGAAACATGACCTTCCGGCTCAATGATGAGGCTAACCAGCGAACTGCCATTCCCAGGGAGCCTAGTAATATCGAGGAATCTCTGTCCGGCTCCCTGAAGGAACGAGAGCTGAATTCCTCAGATGGTTCTGGGAAGGAGAATGTTCCGTCCGAGGAAGTCTCCAAGAACAAAGCTCACCTCATTGAGGTGGATCTCTCAGACCTCAAGGACCCAGCAGAAGACACTGGCTCAGACATCCGGGACGTTACGGCTGATCTTTCTGATGCAGACCAGAAGTCTGTGCTGGGATTCTTCTTCAAGGTACTGTATGGCCGTCACTGACGCAGTGCTTTGGTGATTATCTTAATACTTGGGCTGAGACGCAGCACAACACTTGCCTTAAAGGTTTGTTGATTGGTTGACATGTTTGTTATGATACTGGTGGTAAAATGTTTAGGTATACATCCATCCCTCATCATCCGGGGGATTGGTTCCTGGACCGAAATCTGCAGACGCTCAAGTCTGTCGTGTTTGCATGTGAAATACGCACATCCTCTGGTGTACTTTTACACTTACTTATAATGCCTAAGACAATATAAATGCTATGTAAATAGTTATTCCCAAGTTACTGACTTACGGACAAACCTGTGATATGTGGCATTCGGGTTAAATACAAAAGTTCGTAATAATGAATGCATGCACTACTTTGTGACCCTTCAGAAAACATTGAGTAGCTTCAGCGGTTCGATGGCTTTGGGTACAGTACAGTACCGTATGTAATGGATCTCATTCGTAGCCCTTTACTGTGTACCACTTACATAGTACACATCAGCAACAATGTAACATTTTCTTTGAACACTTGCTTTCATTTAACAACCTGAAACACAGAATATTTAAAATTCAAGCACATAGATAATAGAATTCTGAATAGAGAAAATATATACAAGTTACTTTTTTGGATTATTTTTTTTCCTGATTATATTCTATGTACAGTTGGTTGAATCCGGATATGAAAGCGGACTGTATTGTTAAATGACAAATCCTCCGTGGTGGGGTGAGACTAAAATCACTTCACCTGTGCAGACTCTTCCACGCCTGCGTTATATTTGCAAGGGTCGTTTGCGGTGTTGCAGATTGAAGGGAACTGGCCTACATGTCATGTAGTTTTTTCTGAATGCCGGTGTTTCTGCTTCCCAGGACGAGCAGAAGGCAGAGGACGAGATGGCAAAGAAGCGGGCGGCGTTTCTCCTGAAGCAGCAGCGCAAGGCCGAGGAGGCTCGGATACGCAAGCAGCAGCTGGAGCTGGAGTCGGAGCTGAAAAGAGACGAGGCCAGGTAGCGTCAGGGCCTTCGGCTGGCGGCGCGGCGGGGGGATGCCTCGGAGTCTCTTAGCCATAAAGTTCCTGCGTCATTTAAACAGAATAATTCAAAAACAGGGAAAAGGAAAGACAAAGACAGGAAAGAAAAAGCCAGGTGACAATGGAGGAGGGGAACCAAAAACTCCCAAGTAGAGAGAGAAACATCTGTGTGGCTCCACTGGCTGCCCGTCCCAACATTATTGAAAAGAAAGAGTGGGCTTGCTTGCTAAAAGCAAGGTGTAAGCTGTGGTCGTGGTCAAAGCCAAAGTCCATCACTGAGTCGATTCCCCACGTCGGCCTGTATAGGGTGGCAGATTGAAGGCTGCACCCCCAATGTCACAAGTTCGTAAGTCACGTCCACGATGTCACCCTACCAGAAGCTCAGGAGTTGTACATTTTTAAACATGCTTGAGGGAATTCCAGTTTACTAGACTGAGTCGTACAGGTCGTGTTAGTTAAGAGTGTTTTCCAGGAGGACTAAATCAGAGTGTGTCCCCCCCAGGCGAAAAGCAGAGGAAGACCGAATCAGGAAGGAGGAGGAGAAGGCCCGGAGGGAGCTGATCAAGCAGGAGTACCTGAGGCGGAAGCAGCAGGAGATGATTGAGGAGCAGGGCCTGGCCAAGCCCAAGAGCAAGCCTAAGAAGCAGCGGCCCAAGTCGGTGCACCGGGGAGAGTCCAGCAGTGATACCTACTCCAAGTGCTCCTCGACCCGTAAGCGCCCGCTCCGCTCCGCTCCAGCGCGCCGTGCGTCTGGGTGGCCGCTAGCTGAACGTGCAGTTTCCTCATTAAGTCAATATACACTCTAACCTGCCAGAAGAATAGCTTAGCGTTGAAAGCGGTGAATTACGCATCTGTAACCTGCAGGCTGTGTCATTTCCTGTGATCCTATGGTGTGCTTTTCCAGTTTGAGTTGCATTTTAATAGGGCCTAGCTGCAAATGTGCCCAAGCCATGTTAACGATCCGTATTTGTGCCACTTTTGTGCTCGACTCCGCTGCTGAGTATTGCAGTCAATTCGTGCCATTTCTGTGATAGGAAGTGATAGGCGGAGTACGTAAATTAAGTGGAATATCTGTGAAGTGTATGAGATGCTGAGAAACCTTTTAAATTTAAGTTTTAAGAGTCTTGCCATGATGTTAAGACAATAACTAAATTGAAGTGAGTCATATTGTCCCAGCCTGTTGTCTAGCAGCAGGTGTGAGTTGTTAATGGAGGCTGGCTGTGAATTGATTTGTGTGTCTTTTTTTTTTTTCTTTTTTTTTGTACGGCCTCCTCACCAGCTGACAACCTGAGCAGTGCCCAGTCTGGCTCCAGTCTCTCGCTGGCCTCTGCCGCCACTACAGAGGCTGAGAGTGTCCATTCCGGGGGAGCCGGCTCCCAGCGGTGAGGCTCTCGCTGCACCTTTCATCTGAGATACACGCCTGGCTCAGAGTACACACTAACACTTCATTATGTTTGCCTGTTCATACCAAACCTTTCCCACCCCTATCATATTTCACAATGGCATTTCATCAATGACTCCTAGAGAGTGGTTACATGCTGCTGCTGCTGTAACTTTGATTAACTTTGTATCTTTGATTTTTCGTAGGCTTCCGGGTGCACAGTTACATGCAATACAGATGTTTGTCATGCAAGTTGTTTGTTGTGTATTATAGAATTGTCACATTTATTAAGGTTGCATGGATTCATTTGTGGAATTTTGGATTTATCTATAATGTGTTTATGAAATTCTGTTGGAAAGTTGCTAAGAAATCAAAACCTCGGACCTTTAAATGTGAAAATGTATTGTTTTGTTAAATATGCATTTGGTTCATTTGAATATAGGATGGTATGTGAGGTCTTTTGTTTATCAGATTGCCACTGCAATTTGAGAAATGGGCCTGGGAACTGAATGGTGGCTAATTTGGTTTGAAATGCTTTCTTCACGGGAGAAACTTTATTCCTCTGAGAATCACAGCATTATCCCCTTCTGCTGAGTGGCCATGCAGATGTTTTTGAAACATGGATGTAATGGGATCAGTGATGTCCGTAAGTTAAGGGATGTGGACATGCAGTCCCTCATATATCCCACTATTCAGTTCCCAGTACTCTAGTTTGCAAACTGTCTTGAGACTAAACCAAAAGGAGACAGACGTTAGATGTGAACCTCTTATCTGATTATAGGGGTGACTCTATTGACTCTTTCCCGGTGCTAAGTCGGAATGCCAGTCGGAACACGGAGCGGGATTGGGATAACGGATCCACAGCGTCCTCCATTACATCCGTGGCAGAGTACAGTGGTAAGTTGCAATGCCCGCTGAAGGCTGAAGGACAGGCGTTATGTCATAATTGTGCGTTACTGCTACTTTAGGTTAGGCAGCTTCGTTTAATGTCTTTAAAGGGTAACTGTGCTTTTGTTTGGAGTTTATTATAAATGGGAGTTTTTCTTTATATGTTCGTGTTGATCTTTTCACTGCAGTATCATTCAGTTTAGCGGGAATCTCTTGTCCTGTAGGCCCCAAGCTGTTTAAGGAACCCAGCGCTAAGTCCAACAAGCCGATAATCCACAATGCCATCGCTCACTGCTGCTTGGCTGGCAAGGTCAACGAGCCTCAGAAAAATTCCATCCTCGAGGTTTGCATTCCACTTTATCCCGTCGTCTCTGTCTTCATTTAAACCACCACATAGTTTTGTTGGCAAACTCAGAGGACAGCAGCTCAGTAAAAAGCTCTGTTATGTGTGTATGGGCTTCTCAGTTTTGACTGAAACTCATAGTTTAACCTTGATGAAATAATTGCCTGTTGTAGGAGCTGGAGAAGTGCGAGTCAAACCACCTCATGATCCTGTTCCGCGACGGTGGCTGCCAGTTTCGGGCCCTGTACTCCTTCTTCCCTGATACTGAAGAGATCCTCAAGCTCACCGGCACCGGGCCCAAGTGCATCAGCAAGAAGATGATTGACAAGCTCTACAAGTACAGCTCAGACCGCAAGCAGTTCACAGTCATCCCAGCAAAGACGGTGTCCGTCAGTGTGGACGCTCTCACCATCCACAATCACCTGTGGCAGGTCAAGAGGCCTGCGTTATCCAAGAAGAGCGTGAAATGAGGCTGCAGGGTGGAGCCCTGTTCAGTCCTCGCTCCTGGATAGCCCACATTGACATCCATGCTGTCGTGCTCTAGCAGAACCCGGGGAAACCAGTCGCACGCAAAGGGCGTGGAGAACTCGGGAGCCCTGCTGTGACACGGAATCCTGTTTATCGCCGGGTGAACGCATGCGGTCTGGATCTTAATGTGATCTCTTCAGGCCTGCTGTCGCTTTCTCTCCAGCTTTCACAGTCAGGCCTCTGCATGTGGAGTTTTTCTTTTTTTCTAACCGGTGACTTTTTAAAGAATTTGGCCGTAATCATGGGGCTCATCTTATACATGCAAGGATCTGAGATCTGGGAATCTACACGGAAAGATGTTTGTTCCTGGTAGTCTGGCATGCATCAATAACGACAGAAGTCGTGACTGTCATCCTTCCAAAACTGTCCAAAACAAGCTGCTCGAAACTCTACTGAGAAGAGCCTGGACATACGTAGGTCATCGAGTGCTGTGGTACTGTCCTCTATGTATTCAACGCTTTCACCTACAACAGGAATTTTAATATGGTTTCTCCTTAATTTTATTTGGGTACGAAAGGGATGTGCAAGACCTATCTGGTGGTTTGCTTTTTTCTATTTATATGTGGTATAAATATTTAAAGCAGGTGTTACGTGTTCATAACGTAAATCTAACTTTGTTAGAAGTAGCAATGTTTCTGCATTTGGCACAGTAGGAGAGGCACTCGAACACATTTTTAATGCTTTTATCATGCAATGTAACCATAATCAACACTGACTGTCAAGCTATGGATTTTCCCCCCTTTTTGAGGAACGTGCTCTGTTATGAGGAGTGTGTTACTGCTACTACTATTTTTATTTTTTTTCGGTGACAGTATTTAATATATTCACAATGGCTAACTTGTTGGATTGCTGTTTGATTATACACTAATGCAAATGCTCAAACTCCCTCTCTGAAGGTGCATATGTCTCGAGACACGTTGTCCTCTCTCTCTCTCCCGCTCTCTCTCCGACATTCATGCAGATAGCTCGTGTGCTCAAGTGTGCCTCGGCATCCCATAATGTTTACCCCGTGTCATTAATTTCTGGTCAGAGTAGAAAGGAAAATGGCAGGCAGAAAGCGGTCTCTCAAAACCGTGTGTATTCAGGTTCTCCAACCGCTGGACTCCAAATCAAGCTAAACTGAGAGAGACGTCCACTACCAAAAACATACAGGTCACCTCCTGAGTGAAGCAGCCCGGTCGGCCATTGCTACTGCTGTACTCGTATTTTCCAACATGTCAAAGAAAGGCTTTAGAATACTTGATAATATGATTTGCTGCATTTTGTAAATATATTTTGAAATATCCATTTTTGTACATAATGTTTGGTTTATGTTTACTGAAAGATTGGTATTAATATTGACCGTGCTAGGATTTATTTCCTGTGACAGATACCATGCTTTCATGCTTGTGCTGTTTTTCTCGTTTCTTTAATATTATACTACCATATATTTATTTTAAAGAGAAGCACTGAAATTTAATAAACATTACAAGCAGGACACTGCTTCCTCATTTGCTTTTCACGTCTCGATGCTGATTTTTTCCAGTTGGCTCGTTATTCATGATCCTTAAATTCGATCGGATCAGTTTTTATGATGGCAGAGTTAGGACAGGTAAGTCCTTGGGAGGGGTGTTGTTCCATGAATACCGCATTAAGCATTAAGATGACTCAGCCACCAAATGCCTTTGCACCGTGAGAAATTGGAGCACTCTTTTTTTTTTTTTTTTTTTTTTTTAAAGTTTATTTTATGCATTTATAATTACAAACACTCCTACAAGAAAAATCTTCAGCACAGATTTCCGAGCTGTCGAGACTTGTCAGATTTCGTTCGGAAAGTCGCGTAAAGGAACAAAGACGTGGTGAGAGACGTGACATGGAGATGTTACATGTGAGCGTTGCAGGAGAGCAATAGTTCCTGTTGGTTTGGCAAATTTAGAATGTGGAAGGGAGATTCCCTTTCAGGGGTAAATGGAACAGAAGCCCCATGAACCTTCTGGCCAAATCACTTCTATTTGAAAAGCAGCTCATAGCTGGGGGTACGCCTGATATTAGCAGACTCTGCAGCAGCTGATGCAGAGGGGGGGGTCATTCCTCTGTCACACAGCCCATGTTCCTGTCTCCATTTTCATTTACCACCACCAAAGGGAAAGATATTTGTGCTTCAGATGACAATAATGTATAATGCAGGGAAATGCTCTCATGCACACTGGTCTTCCAGTCCCGTGATGACGTATACAGCTATGTCACATGCGGTATATTTATTGAATTTTATTGTTTTTATCAATACGATAGTGAAATATACATTTGAGATGTGCATGCATTCTCAGTAAATATGATGTGTATAGGGAAAATAATGTTGGACTAAACTTCAGATGCATCATCAAATCAAGGAGATGACTATACTTTCCATTCCTTAATATAATTTAGTTATGTGTCCATTTGTTACAAAGAACTGTGTAGTCGTGGAAGTGGTTAATATAATCTGGGCGTCAGAGAAAATGATCTACGATGAACATGTGTAATCGGGATGCTTCTAGGAGGACATGACTAATGGAAAACTGATCAGGCACCTCGTTCATTTTTGTCCAGTTTTGGCAGCTGCCATCATATTGACTAAATCACAAGTGTGATCATACCCATTTCATGGAGGACAAAAGAGTTATTTGCTCCTTCATGCAACATATAGCAAAATATATTTCTGTTTTTAGTACAATTCGGAATTGTGGTATTTACAATGAATGACCCTATGGGATGAATTTTGTATGAAAAAGTTTAGGCTTAAAGGGTTAAAATAGATGTGTCTAGTGCCGTTTGTTTGGCATAAAAGTTGCACTTTCTCATTGCACTCTGAACCATTTCAGTGTTTTAAATAAAACGCACTGGAGTGAATAAACAATTATCGCGTGTGTGACAATTCACCGAAAGCCAAGGAGTTCATTATAATGTAGGATAATTCATTCATGTTAAATAAAGGAAAGATAAACTTTGCTTAAGCAGAAATGCGGACGTGCTCTTCCCAAACCCGCATAAATATAAGCAGCTTATTGAAATTAGGGCTGTGCGTGCAGTGGGTTGTTTCCTGTTAGAGTTTCGAGTGTGGCTTTGGGTCCTGGTTTTGCTTTTTAAAAAGTACATAATGAGTATATCACAGAGCAAATCCAACCATACATGGTAGTATATAATAAATACAATAAAATCTAGAATGATTACTGCAATTACTGCAAAACTCTACCTTTTACCTATCTTCTATAGTAAAGAAATACAAACAATTAAAAATGGGAAAAAATCAGTACTCTATAAACATATTAACATGATATAAACTTCAGATCTCAAAATCAGATTCGTCCTGACTTGGCACCATCTTAGCCATGTTTGTTTACCGGATAGTCCTGTAGCTATTATCCAAGAAGTGCTACTCTCAACACTTAGGATCGTTAGAGAAGTCCGAGTGTTCGCCATTTAATACAGCAATCGTAACGGACAATTTTGCCTTCATAATTCCTCTCTATAATGCACCAAGCAATTCCTCAAATCAACTTTTCAACAGTGACAGGCATAAAGTGAGGTATAATTGTCACAAAACTGAATGTTCAGACGTACGTAAAGTCCATGTCACTGTAAATTATTTGTGAGTCTGAACCTATTTCCTAGTATGAGTTTCTCATGAGGCTTTCATTATCTGGTTAGACTGGGCCCAGTTACAGCCACAGAAGCCTCCAGAAGAAGCCCCTCTCTGCAAGCATTCACGTATATATGTTACACTAACTATTTTACCATTGCAAAATACAAATGTATACAATTACAGTAATTCTTTTAATAAATGTAAAACTGTCAAATGTAGTATATCAAACAAACCATTCCACTGTATGTTACTTTAATTTAATTAATGTAAACTATGTTCTGATCGAACGTGTCTTTTTTCTTTTTTACAGTGTTTTACAGCAGCAATAGAATCGTACTTACATCCTATATCCTGTTTCCTTCTGGATGAAGGGGGTAAGAGTTATCCCACCAAAATGTGCAGTGAAGAATTATAGCACATCAAAATATTGCACAGATAACAGGTGAAGCCACAACATAAAGAAAAACAACCTAATACTGAAATTGCACGATTTGTAAGCGATTCAGTGCCATTTGGTGGTTTTCATACACAGTGGAGGAGGGAAAGAATTCCACGTAAATGTTCTTAAACTTCCCATCAGGGCACATTAGTAAACATTTTCCCCATTTGTACTGAGTTCACTTGGCTTTGCGTCCCTTTTGGCTTCGGCATCCGTTCCCGGAACAACGTCTGGTATGAAGGAATCACGGGCGGCAAACTGAAACAGAAAAGGAGCCATTTCTCTGTAATAGTGGATGTCAGCGTGCCGTCTTTTACGATTATGACAAGCCACTGGATATTACAAAATGCGTATTGCGATATGCAAAGTGAATCTCGAATTTCTGCATTTAGAGATGCTAATACCGCGTCAGAAGTAACATAAAAGATCCAACGATGCTACCAAAACCTGCTTTGCAGAATACTGATTCCAAACCACCCGGTTAAAACTACCAGATACCAACATACCACTTTCCTACAACCTCTGTCCTTGACACTGAGCTGTCCAAGAAGAACCCTGAGTTGGGGCTGCAGGAGAGTGGATGGGTAATGCCCCGCGCAGCATCCTCCGGGACCCATGGGAACGGCAACAGAAGAGCAGGTTACAGCATCAGAGGAATCACATATGAGAAAACTGCTCAAAACTGAACTGTAGGGGCTTTAAAAAAGACGACCGTGTCACACTATGCAAAAAGATGTATTTTTTGCACTTGAAGTGGCCCTTATGATGATGCAGTTGCTTTTGGGGGTGGGGGATCATTATTTCGCGATGAAGAGGTGGGGGCCGAGGGTTTTGAGGTTACCGTTACAGCTGCCTACCCTATGTGCTACGATTATTGATGGTTTCGTTCTCATTGGAGCACCAACTGGACGCTGTCCCTACAGTTTCCATGCCCTTGATTTCTTTCATCCCTGACTCCCTCATTCTGCGTTTCTTGTGTGTACAGTCTTGACCCCCCCCTACACACACACTTCTGTCCATTCTCTTCTATTGGTCCTGAAAACAAATTCCCAGTAAAATGTTCCTCCCCCTCTCCCTCCCCAAATCACATGGTTCTCCTCACCATTGCAAAAGGAGTGCATCTCACTGTTAAAAAAATGCTAACTAAAAACCTAACAAATACATTAATATTTTATATTACAGAACTATAACAATGGCTTAAAAAAGAAAATAGTGTCTGACAAGAGGTCTTGCAAGATAAATAACATTAATTGCTTCAGTAAAACTCTATAGCTGTATAAACAAGCGGATTGTGACTAAGCGCTGCAAAAATAAATTAAAAAAAACATTTCTACTGGCATGGAGAAGAAGAACAAAAAAAAATCTCTCTTTTTTTCAGCAGATTGGTCCAACCGACACCGCCCCGTCTAGGGAAAGCAAATATCGTGTGTTTGTGTTTTGATTTCCTGGGAGATGGATAACACTAGAACCACTTTCGAAGGAGGAATGAAAGAATGTTCCCAGGCTCTAGGAAAAGCCTGATCCCTGAATGCGCCCTTATTCTTTGTGTCGCCTCCCCCCAAAGAGAGGGCTCACCTGCCCCAGCACGGGGCACCCGGCCAGAAATGTCTGTAAACCATGCACATCTAGAGCAAGCACACCATCTCTCTGCATCCAGCAGCTTATTAGTCTCAGACTGGGTCCATCAGGAAAGAGAGTTGTGGGAGATCAGAGGGGGATAGTTGGTTGTTGAGGTGGGGCGGGGCACTCAGAGCTGGGTCTCGTCTTTGGTCTCCATCCCGAGCTCTTGCTTCATGCGCACGTTGGTCTTGGTTGAGGGTGGGGCCGACTCCTCAGGTACGTGTGCCAGCGGGTCTGGGCGGATCAGGTACCTGCGTCATGGAAAGGTCATGAAGGTCTCAGCGTCATTCCGAATCGAAGCCCGGCTGTAATGTGCTGAACACTTACACAATGTCATTGAGCACTTATACGATGCCGCTGAACACTTACACAATGTCATTGAGCACTTATACGATGCCGCTGAACACTTACACAATGTCATTGAGCTCCAGCCTGGTGTCTGGTGAGGGGTTGATCAGGACATAGGACAACGTGTTCTGGTTGTCGTTCATCTCATCTGTAAGTGGGACACATTTGTCAAGGCACGCCATGGATTAATGGCGACCAAAATGCTCAGAAAAACATTCCTCTAAAGTGAACTAACACGTTAGGAATTAAGCAGTGAAATGTCTGAAAACCACATATTACAAAACTTCAGGAGAACACTGGAGTGTCATCGTGGTGATTAAAGGCAGTTTTTTTTTATTGACAGATTGATTTAAAGCGACTGCAGTGACTCCACCATAGCTAATTGCAGTGACTCCACCACAGCTCAAAAGGCCTCCAGAATACATGAAGCTCATGGGTGTTTTACTTACACAAAAGTGTTCTGAGGACAGAGATAACCAATGAGATTGTAGAGGAGGTAGGTCCAAGCAACTAGAGGAGGCGGGACTAATCAATCAGATGTCTTGTGTAAGTAAAACTCCCAAGAGTAGACATAAAGGTTCCTCAGAGCTAGGTGTCTAGAGGGTTGAAATTTTGTGGAAACATTTTAGGAATAGATTAAGTGCGTAAAAATAACAAGTTTAGACCTTACAGAAGAATTCTTGGAATTTTTCAAAATAACTAAAGTCAAGTGAATGTGAGGGTCAGCTTTCTATAGCACATAAAGGTTCCTCAGAGCTGGGCCATACGAGCTAGAGGTCTGAAATTTTGTGGAAATATTTTTGAAATACATAAGGCTACGATTTTCATGGGGCACGGGGGAATCATCGGTGCAGGGAATTCTCCCAGAGTGCTGTGCTCTACTTGTGTCACTGTTAATAGGCTGTGCACCTAAAGAGGTTCATAGCTGAAACTTGCTGTCGGGATGTGTGTTAACTTCTCCAAACCCACCTGTGTGCGCCACTTACAGTGCCGGTGTGGGGGGTGGGAAGTGGTAAAAGAGAGAGAAGTTCTGGCTGTTACTTGACAGGGCGTAAGCCTGACACGAGGCTCATGCAACTGGAAGCCTTTCCATGCTGAAGCATGCAGGCCGTGTCCGGATCAGTCAAGTCCTGCCTGCATTCGGGGCCAGGAAGCCAAGTCGTCATGCAAACACAGGGGCGCGCCTTTCAAACAATGGTGCATCTTCTGGCATCCACATCAGACACCTAGCATGAGCATCAGCACTGACACTCCATTTGGACTCAGATGCCAAACGAGCAGGCCGTTGGCTTTACTGGCACAGATTAAGCATGCGTCCGTTACTGCATACAATTAAGATCATAATGCGAGATAGTTGTGCGGAAATGATTCCTCAAGGCGTGTCTCTAGGCACGGAACGAATGCTCCTGGTATAAGGGTGGAGGGATGACTTCCAGGGGGGGCACCTGTGCTGTAACCTTGGGCAAAGGACTGAAAGTTAAAGGTTCCGGCCAAAAGATGACTAGAAGAGTATTAAAAGCTAGTTATTAAAAAAGTATTAAAAGTCTTGTTCCCTCAGCTACCGACCACGAAATCTTCTAACTCATTAGAGCCATGTCAAAATAACAAGCAGGGAACAAACAGACTACTATCAGTCTCCAAGTAAGAACACGATACAAAGCATTATAAAATACACAGTAGGTGTGTGTAGCACAGGGAATTCCCAAATAGACACTAAAACCTTTAACTCTGAAATGAAGCATAATGTTTTTGTGGTATAATAAACATATTTAACGCTAAATTTGATAAGCAAATCACAACAGTGAAATACAAAGCTTATTCAGGGATTCTCGCGTTCTGACATCTACGCTAATGCACCGAATCCACCATGAATAATACAGAATAACAAGGCTCCTCCCTTGAAGAAGCCTGAGAATCCATGACTGTGCTGCTTCTCATACCTGTTTGGGCATATTGTTCTTCCTATTCTTTGTATGGTAAATATATAGCAAAAAATGGCCATTTCTACTCCTATTAAAGACACTTTTCCTTTCCTGTTTAAGTGAAAGTAATAATATGGAAGTAAGAGTTAAACTAAGAATTAAACATACAGGCTTCTACCTCTTAATATATAGACTACAGGGTACAAAATGCAGGAAGTTATACTACAAATTTACAAGGGCATAGTCAGAAAAAGGACTAGAAAATTAATGGAACAAGAGCATCCACACTTTCTACAGGATGCACAGCACTGCATTCAATTGTCACTTATACAGAGTTCTAACAACTAACATCTAACATGCATGTAATAAAGGTTAAATAAATCACAGTGTTTATTTAGTTTATACTCATGAATATTGTAGGAGGTTACACAACAGGGGGATATGGGATACGTCCTGTTTCTGCTTTTCATTGCTCTGAACTTGTAAGGGTAATGTAATGCCAGATCAGGGATCCCCAATCGCAGCCTTGGCAAACCCCAGACCTGAATGGACAGCGGTCCGCCAGGGGCCGGGCTGGGAACCCCTCAGCTAGATTACAGACCAAAATGACAAGGACAGCTGGATCGAGCATCCAGTTTTTTGTCATTTTGCTTCCCATAGTGGAATTCCAAATGGGAAGCTGCCGGCGGACTCATCCGACCGATGCTACCTACGGAATACAGCTCCAGTACCGTTGGAAAATTACCTTGCAAATATCCTAGGTTTACCCGATTCATCACATCGCTTGCAGTTAAATTAGCTACATCCTCTGCGGACAGCAGAGAAAAAACAAAGGATAGACAAACAGGGAGAGGGGAAGAAAGAGAAAAGGCAAGTCAGGCAAGCAGCAGATTTCAGCAGTTTCAGCAAAAGTAACAGTGTAGAGCAGCGTTTCCCAACCCGGTCCTTGAGGACTCCCAGACAGTCCATGTTTTTGCTCCTACCAGGAGCTGGGAGGGAGCAAAAATGTGGACCGTCTGTGGGTCCCCTGAGAAAAAAATGCCGAAAAGCATTAGAGATATTGGTGTTGAGTAAAGTAGCAATCCCAGTTTCTGACAGGCTGCAGTCCAGCGTGTTTCAGAACCACTTGGGTCATGATAAAACTGACTGTCCTGTGCAGAAGTACACCGAGAAAGGTGGGGGGTGCACTGGCACTGTACAGCTCAGAATAGTACCGAACCAAGAAGGATAACAATAACAATATTGTAAAAACAACAGGGCTGCCAGTGCTCCTAAGAATACACACATATCAACCACTATGTTCAGGAAAGCCTTATCAAAACGTTCCATGCAATGAAAGATATTGGAGATAATGTACACAGTATGATTGTGCTGTTTCTAAAGACATTTAAAAAATTATTTTAAAATCTTGCAAGTCAATACACAAATCTGGTTAGCTGTTGCAAAAATTGCTAACCGTAAACACTACCCACCATCAATATGTACAGCAGGAAAAACAATCACAAGTTAACACGACTACGTTAGGACCAGTTGAAACACAAACAACTGCACAAAAAAGAACAACATTATGAGACGCATCCCATCCAGGGTGTTCCCTAGTCTAGTGCCATGGTGCCTGATATGGGCTCCAACTTAACCCTGACCAGTGCGGACGGTATGAAGATGACATCATGGGACAAGTTATGAGAATTCACAGATATTGACAGCGAAGGCCTGAACAAACAGGAGCACTAAACAATGTTGGTGAAGCAGTGGTTCCTAAGCAAGTTTGGGAGTGAAAATTTCAAAGGTTCCTTCCTTCTCCCAAAAAGATGGCCAAAAAGAACTTTTCTGTTCAAAACAATTTAGCATCTGAATTTGGAATCCATGTAAATTAAAAGTGTTAGAGTTGTGAAGAGGGTCCAGCTGTGCTTATTTTACAGGATTCATGCTAAAAAGCATCTCCTCTTTGTCTAAATCGGTGTTTCCCAGTCTGGTCCTCCGCAACCCACAGAGAGTCCACATTTTTGCTCTCTCCTAGCTCCTGGGAGGGGGAGCAAAAATGTGGACTGTCTGGCAGGGAGCTCAGAAGGAGCAAAAACATGGAACGACTAGGGGTCCCCAAGGATCGGATTGGGAAATAATGGCCTAATCACTGTGACATCATAATGGCAAAAAAACATGCTTTTGTCGATATCCCATTATCTTGCTCTACTGTTATGGGAAACGTGTCAGGCGTACAAAGGGCAGAGGGCGTCCAGTCCTGGCACAGTCCAGCCCGGCACGGTCCAGCTCACCGTATCCGTTGGTGGGCAGGCCCAGGTGCTTCATGCGGTTCTTGACCAGCTCAGAGAGCTCCTGCCGCTCCGAGCGCCGGTACAGGTTGAGCCGCTGCTGCGTGATGCGCTCGGCACGGCTCCCCGGCTTGGGATTCCTGCGGCTCAGGCGCCGCGCCCACTGCATGCTCTTCTTCCGCAGCAGAGGGTGCTCCGACTGGTCGCTGCCCGTCGAGTTCCGGTGGGTGCCCTTCTCCTTCCAGGACTCGTGCCGCTCCTTGGCATCCTCACGCTCGTCCACGTTAATGGACACCTGCGAGCAGAAACAATCCCCACGACACACCTGACTGCGCGTGAAGGACTTCTTGAGCCTGGTCTGCCTAAAGAGCAGGGGCAATTCTAGAATTTTATTAAAGTGTGGGTATAAGACCAACCAATGAAATGTCTTGAAGCGGTGGGTAACAGGGGAGAGGGTACTCTGGGAGCCAAACAGCTAGGTCCTGTTCCCCGCCCCTGTATATACCCCTGCTGAAGAGAGAGTGCTGCAATCAAACTGGCTCATACTGGAGGTGACAGCTATGCTATATACAGCCGTCACCGGGTCTTTTGAGCAGCTACATTTATCACCGTACATTTTAGAGGTGATACAAGAATTTCTGTCAAGCTTCAGGTGTGAATGTCTTGTGAAAACGTATGCATTTTTTGAACTTTGTGTTTCCGTGCAGGTAAATTCTGTCTGTATTGTTAGGTACATGTCCTCAACTTGGAGCTCCTGAGGGATCGTATCAGCTGCTTACTGGCAGACGGCAAACACCCACAAAAGCTGATAAAGCAGAGCTGCCAACTTTGGTCAGCTGGCTGGAGTGAGATCCATCAAAGGGAAGAATGATTGTTAACGAACAAACCTGCGGGGTAATGTAAACCAAGAGCTATTAGACCACATTTATATCTGTGTGTGTGTGTGTGTGTGTGTAATTAGATTTGGTAGATAATGAACATACCCTTCCATTTTCCCTAACTGCATATCCAGTACAGGATCACAGTCAGCCTGGAGCCTATTCTAGGCAGCACAGTGCATGAGGCATGGGACACCGGGATTGGATGCCAGTCCATCACATAAGGCATGGGACACCGGGATTGGATGCCAGTCCATCACATAAGTCATGGGACACCGGGATTGGATGCCAGTCCATCACTTGCTACATAAGGCATGGGACACTGGGACTGGATGCCAGTCCATCACACGACACATAAATACATAATGACACTAGTTTACCTACCTGCATGGGTGTTTCTTAATACCAAGAAAACAAGGACCTGTCTTGCGGTCTTGGAAGGACCTGTCTTGCTAACTCGCCTCCTAAGAACGAACTTGGGGTGCAATGAATCATAGGATTGGTCTTGTTTGACAATGATGCAACTCATGTATCCTTGACATTTGGGGCGGGGGAGGGGGCAAGAACAACATCTGGGGATTTTTACCATCCTCTGTACTGCTGTTCTTAGTATTGGAACTAGTCTTTGGCAAAGGAAGACGACATAAAATGGGCACATGAGCACACAAGTACGATCTAGCATGCATACTGAGAAACACCCCATGGGTTTAGACAACAGGAGGAAACCCACAAACTTAGACATTGTGAAGCCACAGTGACCCCAACATCTAATAAATAAATGGGGGGGAGGACCAATACTCTGGGGCACTTGTCCTGGAACTAATCACTGAAATCTCATGAGTATTAGGCGAATGTTTAGATTGGATGGTATTATACGATGGGTGTTAATGAGCATCTTGTGGGTGAAATCAACCACTGAAGCATGTAGTATTCACGATAAAATTGCTTAATTGCAAGTGAGGATATGTGACAAAATTGTTGACTATTATGACATGAAGCTAAGCATTATGTATGAGTGGGGATGAGCAAGATCAGCCTGAGGCAGTGCATTATGGAAGCAGGTTAAACACAGATACACTGTGGCACTTTTGGCCTTGGAGTCCCAGCAATGAAAGGGTGAGGAGTGCAGTGACATTAGAGCGACTGGGCTGCAGCAGGACCCAAGTATTTAATTTTGTTAAACAAGACAGGCAGCTACTGCTTTATATAATCATCAAGAGCCAAGATAATCTCCATAGCAGTTTGATAATGTCATAAAACTGTGATCCACATTTCTTGAGCCACTGCTAAACCACTTCAATCAAGAAGGAATAAAACGTCTGTTTGTGACCCCACAGATGACCGGCCGTGAGATGTAAGTCTTTTGGGGATAGCGGTTGAAAAACTAGCTGTTCCAATAATAACCTGTGAAATGTAGTGACCGTCTGCAGTGTAAATACAATCAAACAGATGTTACGGCACACCTGCACCTAAGGCGCAGATGTTCATTACAAACGGGAGGAGGTGATGAATGATGAAGGACATTATTGGTGGGTGAGCCTCATGGTGTCGCTGAGGATTGCAGCACGTGCCCGTGGCTTCAGGAATGATTCAGGATAACTGGGCAAGATGCAGTCCAGCTTCACTTTAGCTAAGGCAACTTGAATCATCACCTTGTTCAATCAAATGCCTACAAATGTGAGCAAAGTATATCGCTCTAGGGCAGTGTTCCCCAACCCCGTCCTCAGGAGGGAGCAGAAACATGGCCCATCAGTGGGTACCCGAGGACTGGGTTGGGAAACACTGCTTAAGGGTCTTCGAACAGGAGTAATACAAAGTATGGGGATACGATCGGCTATGCAGGGCGGCTATGCAGAGAGATAATGACAAAATCATCCTGTTAACACTCAACAAACTTTTTTACAGAGTCTCAGGAAAAGTGTGAAAATTGTAAGGATCTTTTAACTGGAGACACAAGTTTAATTAAGGGCTAAGTAAAAACCTTTGTGCCTTATAATAGGGATTTTCAACCTCAACCAGTGGTATGGGCCACGGATCTGTATTAGGCAATCACTCACCCTCCCCAGTGGACAGTCAACACATTGTAACGTTCAACAGCCAGACCTTGTGTGTTTGAAAAGTTTGGGGGTCAGTAGCTATGTAATGGGGAAGAGTGGCTTTAAAATGAGGACCAGTAGCTATGTAATGGGGAAGAGTGGCTTTAAAA
>JAODKC010000117.1:16534671-16545125 GCA_026777985.1 Mormyrops attenuatus | reverse complement strand
CAAACCAACACACTTTCACCCCTCTTCTCCTTCCTCTCCCCCCCCCCCCCACCTGGGGCGCGCCGGCTCAAAATAAAATTCTGCTTAGGGCCCCAATTTGGCCGGGGGCGACACTGAATCTAAAGCATTGTTATTTTCTTGATATCCCTTTTAGTTTTGCCGTCTCTATGGCAAATAATCAGCAGCTCCCAAAGTGCCAACAGCCGACCCGGACGGGAATATCTGCTTCATGCGGGTGTAAATGGCGTCCTGTTGGGGTCCATTTTTAAATGCAATGGTCTTGGACATGTGCTTCCTGAGAAGAGAATGTTGTACTTGGGTTTATTTTTGCTTCTATTAATTATGTTTCTGATTCTGCGGCTTTTCGGCACATATTTCTCATTTTCTATATATCTTTGTTGGGTAATTTCCCGTAAAAAAGCCTTTGTGTGATTCCACCCTCCTGTCCAGGGACATCTTTTCCTTCACAGATGAGCAATATAAACCGATGACCACCCTCCATGTGAAGTGAATAATGTTGACTATTTCATAAAAATGGTGCGTGTTCAGGACTGGGATATTTTGGATGGTAAGCTAACATTCGGTACTCGTAGTCAAAATGTTGAATGCTGAAGAAATGGGCAGATCTGAGTGACTTTGACAAGGGCCAAATCATCATGGCCACTCAACTGGTTCCGAGCATCTCTGACACAGTGAGGCTTGCGGGGCGCTCGCAGTCAGCCGCGGTGAGAGTGGTCCAAGGATGGAAAAACCACAAACTGCTAATAGTGCTGGACAGCCAAGACTCATCAATGCGAGATGTGAATGAAGGCTATCCTGTGTGGTCTGAACCAACAGAAGGGCACAAATGGAAAACAATTTTGATGATGATATCGGGATTAATGTGTCATGACACACAGGGCATCGAGCTCTGCTGTGTATGAGACTGTTTAGCCACAGGCCAGTCAGAGTGGCCATACTGATCTCTGTTCACCGTCCAAAGCACTTATAATGGGCACAGACTGAACCTTGGCAAAATGGAAGAAGGTCGCTTGGGCCGATGGCTCCCATTATCTGTTACATAATGTGGACGGTTGGGTGCGTGTCGAGCATCTGTGGGATGCGTTGGACTGACACGTTCGATCCACAGCTACGTAGCACCTACACACAGAGGTGCATGAGCTGCACGTTGTCACACGTCACTCCCCTAACCATCATTAAAATGATCTGTGATTTGTGCCACAGAAACCCGTCTCTTGGCACTGAACACATTGACTACAGGTAAAAAATGTCGGCTTACCATCTAATATTCCCTTGACAGGTGCTGTTTTTACAAGATAGTTGCCTTATTCATGGCGTATTCGTGGGGGTGTCACAATGTTCTGTCTCAGTGATGTATATACACCCTCACCCCAATTTGTAAACTTCAGATGAATTTGTCAAGTCATTTTAAATATCTGAAAATATTTAAGGCAGTTTTAAAATGAAATGCTGTGCTTCTCATGGACCACACTCCCTCTTTAGATTCAGGATGTTGTGCCTCTTACCCATTTGAAAGCACAAACACAGGTATTCCAGTACAGAGAGCCGTAACTCATTCAGGACAAACAACACAATGGCTAAATGGCCTTACAAATTATTTTCCAGTTGAGTAATGAGGGCTGACAATGGAAAATGGCGTGGACTTGGGGAAGTAAGTGAACAATGTATCCAACTATGTGTCCAACTGTGACTCCAGCAATGCGATCACACCATGACCCCCAAGTGGGGGTCAGAATAAACCCTGCACTGCACTTCCTGTTTAGCTCTTCCTGTAAGTGCCGCCTCGTGCCGAACAGGCTGCTCTTAGCAATGGCACCGTGCATGTCTGAGCTAAGACTGTAGCAGAAAACTGGAGAAAAGCTAGAGTACACAAATCGCAAAAGAATGAAATAAATCACAGAGCACACCCACAAATCAAAATATGACGTGGGGATTCAAGCGTTTCTTTTAGCTTGTAACTTGAATCATTAATATCTCACTTTTTCAGAAGTACTGAATCATTTACATACATATTTATTTATTTAGCAAACACTTTTTTCCAAAGCGGCACACAAGTCAGGCAGATAATACATCACAGGCTACAGCTGTCAAGAGTCCGACGGTTTTTTTCTGAACTGGAATCCAATATAATAATTATTTGCAGGTTGGAGTTATGACTGTAAAGGCCAAAAAGAATAAAACACCATTATGTGCTATTCTTTTGTTATTCTACGACGCTGAAATGAAACTAGGAATAGAACAGCATCAGAACACTGCACACGTCAGAGCCTGTGCCATGTATTCAAATCTCGGGAGTACTAAGCGCCTCACTAAACAAAGTTAGTCACCGCATATGTTCATATGCAACAATTATACCCCCTCTCTGCCAAATATGTGGCATGGCGAACATGACGGGCTGAGACTGCCTGCTCGCTCTGTGACATTTCATAATTGCTGGTTGGGAATCTAAGGACATGTCTTTATATACTGGTCCAAATGGATCTGTGATTAAGGAAAGTGCTTCTGCATCAGTGTGGCACTTTAGTGCTTGTGAGAGCATTATGTAACTGCACAGAGTACTAAAAACCCAGAAAATTAAGATTAATTGTCCCAACTGCTGTCCCTTGAGGAAGGACGCAGAATTAAAGCAAAGGGCATGAATTTGGGATGACAGGGGGGGGCGGTGTTGCGGCCTCATGCCTCTCATGTCACACACTTGAATCCAGCCCCAGCTCTGCACAGCTCTGCGTGCCCCCCCCCTGCCCCACACTACCAAGTGCGAACAGCTAGCCTAGGGTGTCTGATTGCTTGGTGATAAATGCATGGTTCTTGCAGCCTGCACCCTGCCCGGTACCCTGTGTTTCCAGGGACAGGCGCTGCATCAGTGCAACCACGACTGCGTTAAGCGATCTTTAAACGTACACACACGGATGGAGTTTAGGAATCGTTAAGGCTTTGGATCTGCTACTACATTCTGAACCCAAGCACTAAATTGTTCACTATAAATAACTACCATCATAAATTATTTAAGGCGTAGTGGACAGGGATTTCTGCATCGAGCAGGAACACGAGCTATACACCCAAACACCTGTTTCATTGCCTAAGCCAAGTGGTAGCCCTTTCTGACACTGCATTCTGTCTGCATGCTACAACATAAACAGGACTGATCCACCTCTTAATCTGCTTATTTAGCTACCCTCTCAGCGGTGTCTTTTTTCCCCCACTAGCAGAGATCATCAGAACTGCTCTCTTCCTTCCCATGTACTGGTAAAAACCATTTCAAGAGTGCTTAAACTGAGCATGAAATGAATGATGAATCACCCTCTGGAGCAACTTACTGCAGTTACAGGCTCACCCAGTGCTGTGCATGTTCAGTTTTTCACCTGGACCTGTTGTCCCCATTCACAGAGCCAAGGTGGAAACTCACTCAGAGCCCAGGGAGCCTTCGTCATCAGACTGGGTGGTCTCGTCCTCCGACTGGTCCCCGAGGAGGTCACATGGCAGGATCGCAGCAGAGTCTGCGATCTCCAGGACCGGGGCGATGCTGGGCCGCCGGCTACCGGACCCGTTCTCGGCGGGGAGAGCCAGCTTGCTGCTGCTGCTGTCGGGCGGGTTCGTGTTCTGGAGGTCCATGGCAACGGTCCCTGCGACGAGAAGCACAGGGCCTTGCTTTTACCCAGCCTGCACAGGGACATGTGTAGCCAATATGTTGTGTCAATCGCTTCACACATATGTATGAAGCAGGTGCTACTGCAGAGCCAGAGAGCAGAAAGGGCAGAAAAAAACAATGTCATAATGAAATAGCCACCCCCTGCCTTACAAGTTGTAGGATTACTGTGTTATCCCAAAATGCATCTGGTCTAGGACAGGCCAAACCATAGAGTTGCAAAGGGGTGGAAAATTCCTGGAAGGTTTCCATGGAAATTTTAGCACAGGAATTTTTTTTAATTATTATACACCGCCAACTGGTTATCATTTTGGAGATCAGAGTTTTGTAGATACTTTTGGTTTCTACTTCTTACTGCTTACATGCACACACTAGAGTTTACAGAAGATGAGGTGAAAGACCAAGCTGTAGAAAGGTCATATTTTTGTTATTGTTTTAAATATAAGATTAAACTGTAAAAGCGAACATATAATGTTCAGAAAAGGAATCAACCACTCCTCAAATAATCCATCCAACAGGCTAATGTATGAGCTAGTGCTAATTGAGCTAGCTTACCAGTTAGCTACAGTACCAATCTTGTCAGCTAATTGATGTCATTGATGTTTAAGTGAAGTTTATCCTGTGATGACGTAACTCAGCATCCTCCTGCTGTAGGGGTCTTTGTTCATCCAAGGCCTTATTACCGATTGCAGCGATAATCTGACAACTCATCCCAACAGCAGCTGTTTATGAGTGCAACTGAGAATTCATCATCAATCCTCATGCCTCACGCCACGTGTTTCTGTTCGATAATGTTAACAAAGTAAACGTGGTCATGTTCATTAAAGTGTTATTTTAAATCTCAGTGTCTTCACAACCTCTTATTAGTACACTTTTTTTTGTATGTTTGACAACTGCACATACACAGGAAAATATAGATTTCTCAATAATTTCCAAATTTCAGAAATCCCTGAAAATTCCCATAAATTCCCATGGAAAATTTCCTCCTCTGAAAATTCACGGACTTTATACCCCCAGCCCAAAATACAATACGAGTACATAGAAAAACATGGAAAATGTACCTATAACTGTCAGCTACAGAGAATGAAAATACAGACTAGTCAACCGTACACATACTGATTATGTGACAGCCAATGAAACACCATCACCACAGCATATCGTGTCATTAAAGTGTCACTCCAGTATTTCAAACAGTAATTTAAATAATTTGTTCCACTTTTAACAACAAAGATTGCCAAAACTATTTGAAAGTTTCATCTTTGTTTTAAGCCTGCATTTCCAAGAATCATAATAATTTCAGGGACGTCTCACTGTCTCACCTCTGACTGCACTGTCAGATTGAACTGGCCCAACTAAATACACAAACTCAGACCTTTTTCTAAATAAAAAGAATCGCTGTATTTGTGTTTAGCTACAGAATACAGCCCGATGGTCTGCAACAAGAATCATAAAAGAATACTTACAGAATGACTGGTGTATGTTGGCTCCTGGTTTCAGCACAATAAATTTAGGAAAATTCCAGTAAGTTCTATATGTGACTTTCAGTGCAAAACACGTCACAGACAAACACGTTATTTAGAGATCAGACTCCGTTAAAAAATTAAAAGTTTTTTTTAACTGGTTTGGCTTCCTTGCAACCAACAATCGCCCATCAAGAGAGACATGGACAGTCATCAACTGTGTTATCACAATAACAATTATTTAATGACAGGTCCAGCTAAGTATGCAGATCACGCAGTAAGGGGTACTGAATCAAAATTCACTGCATTTACACAAAAAACCAGCCAGACTTCCTGAACAGACGGCCAGTGTTCTCATCGAGTGGCTCCACGACATAATTTCGATCACATTTCTCAAACATAGTAGTATTTCTTGTATATACAGATACTGTAGGAATACCACATAATGGCAGAATCTTGGCTGGAGTGGCACTTTAATCATTTACACTTGCCTCTAGCCTCATGAATCTCCAATTAGGCTCCGTAATCCATCGTATTAATTGGCTTAAATAGTTCCTTACCTCAGTCCCCCAAAAAGCTGATGTGTGGTGAGCATTCTGGTGCAAAATGGCTGCCATGCCTCACCCGTGTGGGTGCCGCACGGCGGTGGGGGAGGGACACGGTCACTCCCCACAAACAACGCAAAGTGCTTTGAGTGCGAGAAAAGCTCTGTGTAAACGCAATCCATCCGTTATTATTATTATGCTGGCGATTGCTGTAGATGACGAGACTTTATTGCAAACAGAGCTTATCTCTCTAAGAAATACCATTATGCTGAGCTCCCCACTGAAAAGCTATGGAAGAAAGCTTCCTGAAACCAAGGGATCTTCAAGCTGTTAATTAGAGGCCAGAGTAGCTGGCTTGTTGGATTAGAAGACGACGCGGCACTCAATTGCTGCAGCCTTCTTGGCAAGGGTGATGTTTGGGTCACACTATGTTATGCTCTCATTGAAAGAGAAGCATATTTTCCACCAATCTTGTGGATTAATGTCGAGGTGATATCTCTGTTTTGAAGTAGACGTTAAAGAATGTGCCTTGGGATACCACCAGGCTGCATGGAAGCTGTCTGTCGAATCCAACTGTATTTCTGAGATACAGCGGTGACCTCGAAAGGCTCCTGTATGTGTCATCATGCAGTCTTTGTCCCACGGCCATCATGCTTTACTGGAAACAATTGCTTTAATCAGAGCTCGCAAAATCGCATGAAAGCAAATGTCCTTTCAGAGCTCGTTCTGATGTGCAGAATGAAGACATTTGGAGAATAAACGACAGCAAAAAAACACACAAATGTCAATAATTTCAGGAGGCTCAGCCTTTGTATGACAAAGGCTGGATCGTCCTCGTAAATCCATGTTTCCCAATCCGGTCCTCGGGTTCGAGTTCATGTTTTTGCTCCCTCTCAGCTCCTAGTCAGCCCAGCAAGGGGAGCAAAAGCGTGGACCGTCTGAGGCTCCCCAAGGAGCGGCTTGGGAAACACTGCTGAAAATCATGAAACCCACATGCGTTGACTTGAATATTTATGCCGGACTTTTGTTTCTGAAATAGGGGGGAGGCTTTGTCATGTGGCAGCGCTGCAGCTGTGATGAGGGAATAAGCAAAATGTTCATTTTCTCATTCCTGTTTCATGCACAAACTTACCATAAGAAGTGGACTGATCCACTTTAACAAATCAAAGAAATAAAACAACAAAGACACGTCAGAAAAAAAACAAACTTTAGCATAGAAACTTAACTTTCACATGCCGTCGTGTAACATAAGCACACAGACAAATGAAGGGGGACAAGAATATTTTAAATTCTTATTGCTAAGTGTTAACTCCTACCAATGGATGCATAACATACACTGTTCTGCCTTCCCACTTACTTAATAAAAATAATTACAAATGAAACTGCAGCTTGGCCTCTTCTGTCACAGATCAGTGGTTATGCACCCCAGACACGGAGGAGCCCTGTCGGTCCGTTTTATATGCTGGCCACCATAGGCAGCTTCCAGACGATAAGATGCACCTGTTGTGCTAAACACTGCTGAGAACAAAGAAGACACTATGGAAACAGTGTCTTTATTCTCAAATGAGTACGATTCTGTCAGTCATATATGCTCATCTGAGTCAATCTCACGCCACTGACTCTGGTAGCCTGTAGACACAGACATAAACGCCATAAAGAGATTGACAGATACTGTAGCTGAAATTCGCCAGAAATAGGAGGAAACAGAGAATAACTTTGACACAGACTCTGAAGTAGAACTTAGCCCTATAATCTGGTTATGGAGCGAGCCGGCTTCTAACGCGGGGAAGGCTGATATAAAATGTGATTGGTGCGATAATCATAAGATGACAATTCTTGCAGTATCAACATATTTATATCAGGATGTAGTTCTGCCAAATGGCTGCTTTATAGCTTCTGTGATCAAAGGCAGTTTCAGTAATTTATCACTGGCCAAGTTGAAATAATCCTGCATATATGGTATCTTCCTGTCCAGCTGCAATGAAAACAAGTCTGATCATTTTGGTGTCTCACTTAAATTCTGTACGCAGCTCTGAATTATCACATACGAGGATTACATATATCATATAAAAGGAATCCCACTGACATAAACATTAACTGTGGAATGTCGTTTTATAATGCAATTAAAAGTATAAGGCATTCACAGTACTAGTATAATGCTCGGTTATAATACATTATCATATCCTATTTTAAATTGATATGTTTTCATTTCATCATATTTGTTACATATTACACTCTCATAGTTACTGAGCAATAACAACAATGTACTTTATGACTATTCAGTCAGGATGTATGTAGACCACAATGCCACAATGCATAGGTGTTATAAGAGTTTTATTGTTAGAGGATTTTTTTAAATGTTTTTTCTATATGATCCTGGTGTGATTCCAGGCACCTACTGTAGCGAGATTCCTCTGCTAGTATCATCGCATCCCTATCTGAGATACCAGCATCCACGGCTGAGGCCTGAAGGACACCCACCAGCCTGCTTTGCGAGATCCCTGATTCTCATGCGTAACACAGTGCACATGACTGGCCAACAGGTTATAGCAATTATCAATGTTTATTTGCCATTATTGCATAACCTGTTTTTACCGCATATCCACTCATTATCTTATAACCAACCGATAGCCCAGTGTGTCAGATAATCATAAATATACCTACTGGTCCTGGTCCATTTAAGAGAGTCCGTACAGATTTATTATCAATGGAAACCTGCCAGATTAGTTCAGTTCGGTGCTTAAGTTGTAAGGCATTTTGAAAATTTGGTTGCACTGCAGTTCCAAGCTTCAGGAGTGAAAAATAATGAGGAAAAACAAACTCCTTTGTTCACACCCCCAAGTGGCCACCTTCTGAACTCACCCATACTGGCAATGATGCTGTGGACTGGGAGACTGGAAGGGGCGTCATAGAGACTGCCTGGAGGTAGACCTTTCCTCTTGTGCTTCTCCTCTTGCTTGAAGATGAAGGCGGAGTTCTCCTCCTTGGTGATGTTGATGTAGTAGCATGTGTCTGAGACAGCCATTATGTGTCGGGGGCCTGGGTTCAGCAGGATGCTCTTATTATCTTCTCTTTTGACGCCAATCAGACAGACTCCATACCTGCCAGTGATGCACTCCCATCAGTAGAGTTTTAAAATCACGGACAGTCATGGACAGGTTCTAAACCGTACATCCAGCTACGTTGGGATGCTCCTCGTCACCAAACCCATCGTGCTCTCCATAGCTTGGGGGGTCATCTAATGTGCAGCACCCCTGGACCTGGGGATTAAGGGTCTCAGCTCAGAGACCCACAGACATGTGACTGTTCTGCCAAGACCAGAGCTTGATCTTATGATCACAGATGCAGAACCTTGACTGCTGAGCCAAAGAGATCACACAGGTCTGAGATTTCATAAATATATCATATATCAGGACCAACTTACTTTTTGTGGGCATGGAAGGAAGCATAAGTGAAGCTCTTTCCATCGTACTCGCCGAAGAACTTGCTGTCTCCGAGGCGGATGTGGTAGACCTCGTTACCTGAGCAACGGCCGTACATCCTTTGCCACTGCTCTGGAGATTGCTGGCCCTCCCTGCAACAACAGCCCCGCTTTACAGACCGACACCCTCATTCCCAGCACATTTTAAGGATCCCCCTTCATGTTTGATTACTAAGGGCTTTCCATATTAGCTCTAATCAGGGAAACTGTGATCAGCGTTGTGCAATTCATAAGATCTCTGAAGATTTTCTATTTGCCCTTTAATGAGAGAAATACTCTGAAGGCTTAGAACAATCACAAACTTTTACATAAATACGGTATTGCGTACCCGGGGTCATAAGTGACGTTCTTACTTGATTGATTTTAATGAGCATGTAGGCAGTTAAGGAAAAGCCGGCACCATTTCCAAAGACTGCTGCAATTTCACAAAGCACACTACGCAAAATGCCTAATTTGGACTATAATGAGGTGCCCTTCTGTATATTCACTATTATAAGAGCAGAAAGAGCAAAAAAGACATTATTTAAATGATATACTCCTCTTCTATTATATAAGAACCTCTAATGTAAGGGCCAGTGTCGCTCAGGTAAGCGAGCTACAGCAACAACGGAAAGCACTCCACAAATATGCACGTCAGTGCGGTATCGCGTCTACAGGGGGGCGGCACAATGCAGACGCCATAAATACAGACTGGTGTTCTATCAAAGGTGGTTTTTTTCATCAGCACAGATGCTGTGGGGGGCCGTTTAACTCTGCCGACTTTATTTCTGCTCTGCTGCGTCCTGATTAAAATGTCTTGCCGATTTCCAAAAGGCGGCCGCATCTTTTTTTCAATCTGTGGTGTTTTTAATTCCTTGAGATTATACCACAATGAACTGATTATGAGCTACGGCACCTGATTAAAAATATATTGCACACATTTATTGGTGCTTACATGCGATTTTGCAAGTTAGGATGCAACTATGAACTTGGGCCTTCATGTAAATTAGCTCTCTGACAATAAGTCAAACCCCAATACAAGAAAGAAAATGCATTTCAATGTCCAGCACCATCCGACTATTAAATCATATAATTTTTGCCTCATATTCAAATCATCTGACACAATTGACATCTGCTATTTGACTATAAGTAATACTGAACTCGAGAACATGTCAGTCAGTGGAAAATATGCAGAATTGGGTAATTCATGTCCAGAGAGTAAAAGCCCAGACCAAGATTTTGTTTCAACCAACCAGTTGAGCATAAAAACTCACAATCACAGAGAACTCAACTGGTTGGTTGAAACAAAATCTTGGTCTGGG